>OY744523.1:98669293-98779293 GCA_963556195.1 Sepiola atlantica
AAAATCACAAACGTAATATATATATATATATATTCATATATATATATATATATGTGTGTATATATAAATATATATAAGTACATAACACATGATGTATGTGTTTGAAGGCTGCATATCCTAGATATATTATAAAAATATTTACATTAAATTATTTAAAAAACATCAAATATATAATTTTCCATATCTAATTAGTATAGTCATTTCTGAAGATCTAAAGGAAATCATTTTTAAGAGTAAATCTTACTAACTATTGTTTTTCTCGCTTTCCATTCACACCATACACTTGGTTTACTCCGGCAAGACAAAGGATGTTGACGAAGAAATAATATATATATATATATATATATATATATATATATATATATATATATATATATATATATATATATAAATTAGGAAAGTTCATTTTATAAAGCATCTTTTTTGTAAGTTAATATAAATATAGAGGCAAACAAGCCTTCAAAAACCATGTATTAGATGCGAGTAATTAAATCAAAAGAAAAATAAAAATATTTCGAAACATTTAATAAAATATTTCAAAATACCTTCCGTTTTTTTTTTCTTCATCTTGATTTTTTTTTTAGCTAATATTTCAACAATAGTCCACAACACCGGACGTGACACTTCACCAACACCAGGAAGTAAATTATGGAAAAAAAAAAGGTTATACCTTTATTTGTCTTGGCTCTGATGAAGCTTGTTTTTGTCAAGCGAAATATTAGCTAAAAAAAAATCAAGATGAAGAAAAAAAAAAACGGAAGGTATTTTGAAATATTTTATTAAATGTTTCGAA
This sequence comes from Sepiola atlantica, assembly GCA_963556195.1. Classification (NCBI taxonomy): domain Eukaryota; kingdom Metazoa; phylum Mollusca; class Cephalopoda; order Sepiida; family Sepiolidae; genus Sepiola; species Sepiola atlantica. Next base: position 98,670,087 of record OY744523.1, read on the forward strand.
ATATTTTTATTTTTCTTTTGATTTTATTACTCGCATCTAATACATGGTTTTTGAAGGCTTGTTTTCCTCTATATTTATATTAACTTACAAAAAAGATGCTTTATAAAATGAACTTTCCTAATTTATAACTCGCAGCGACCATGCGCATTCAAGTTCTATTCTATTTAAAACAGACATTTTCAACAATAGTCCACAACACCGGACGTGACACTTCACCAACACCAGGAAGTAAATTATGGAAAAAAAAAAGGTTATACCTTTATTTGTCTTGGCTCTGATGAAGCTTGTTTTTGTCAAGCGAAATATTAGCTAAAAAAAAAATCAAGATGAAGAAAAAAAAAACAAAAAAACGGAAGGTATTTTGAAATATTTTATTAAATGTTTCGAAATATTTTTATTTTTCTTTTGATTTAATTACTCGCATCTAATACATAGTTTTTGAAGGCTTGTTTGCCTCTATATTTATATATATATATATATATATATATATATATATATATATATATATATATATATATATATATATATATCGTTAGACTATAAAATTGGGTGATATTTGCCATGCCTATCGGTAGTTGAAAAGGTGTATTGTATGTGTTCAGAGGAAAAGAGCTTTGTCTTTGCAGTATTAAATTGTTCCCTCCATTTCTAACCCCATTTCATAACATACTAGAGGTCACATCATAAGGATCCAGGCAGGGCCACGGATATGTGTGCGAGAGTAAAGCGTATTGTCGTCAGCAATTATACTCATCTTAGACACAATTCCATCAGCGAAGTTGTTTATAAAAATTAGGAACAATAACTTGCCAAGAATCGATACCTGGGGTACACCTGCATTTATGTCATGTGTTTGTTTTTATGAACGGCCATCGAGAACAACCTGAATCTTTCTTTTTGTTAGAAAATATCTCGTTATATAAATCATTCATTCAGAAATACCATTAAACACTACTTAACTATTAAAATCAAAGAGTGAACATATGTTTCTTAACTTGATTAATAGCCCACTGCATAAAATCTTTTACGAAAACACAATTAAACTTAGTTATAGTTGCACTAATAATCAAGAAAACATAATCCAAGCACACAATAGGTCTATACTAAAGGAAAATGATACAAACAACATTAGTAGCATACAGGATAATAAATGTAATTGTATAGATGAAGTGGGTGCCCGTTACAAGGAAATAAAATAATGAAAAATATAGTATACTTAAGCGCAGTTTTGCAAGAGCATGATCCTTATTTGAAATTATGATACATAGAGGCTACTGCTACTAATTTTTTGGATAAGTATAGAAACCCTGAATGTTGATTTAACAACATAAATACTGATAGAAAGGACACATTATTATCCGGATATATTTTATCCCTGAAAAGTAATAGTTTATGTAGTGAAATGGAGTATTTTAAAAAATGCACCAATACCTACACTAAACAACCCTACCTGTTTTTTGTGTATGAATGCACAACTGGCTATATTTTTGTTTCTTAATAAGAATGTTTTACTAAACAAGAGGCACGAGGTAGGTTACAATTGGCGGCACTTAAAAGATGCCACCTTAGATAAGTATTGTGAGAACGATGTAAATATAACTTAAAAACATAAAAAAAAAGATTACAATTTAAAATCACAATCTCTTAAAACATAACATTACATCATTGAAAATCATAAAAGATCGGGTAAATAATGATAAGTAGGATTTTGTCAACTAACTAGTTAATAGGATCACTTGGTATAGAGATCTTAAACATGTAATTAATAACAATAACATTTTTTAAAAAGTTTTTTTCATTTTTTACACTTTATATGTATTTTTAAGAAAATAAAAACAGGGTTATGTTGTGGACCCGTTTAGGTGTACCAACAATGAAATAAAAGAACAACAGGTTTAGAGATAATAATAATGAATTGTATTGAACAGAGAAATTATACACAAGTCAGTGTTGGCAGTGCTAGTGCCTAAATGTACTACAAATCTTCTCCCGGCAAAAGACGGTATTAATGGTAGCAGATTGCTACCATTTAGTTATTACAAAAGGGTATGTAGATTCACGCACAACACCCATCTTCGGAAACTCATTCCCCCGGAATCTTAAGGTATATCTTTTTCCTAGGATTCACCTCAAAACTCCCGGTTAATTTACGTTTTCTTTATGAACGTCTCTGTTCCGGATCCGTTTTTGGTGTTGGCAGCTCAAATGCGTCGTATAGATCTTCCATGATGGTATCACTCTGATCCGATGGGCCTTCCCCTGGGTCGTCCGACATGCGACGGCGTATTTGGTTAATGAGTTTTTACAGGTGTCTCTAGGCCCCTCTACAATGTACACCATCCGCCCCATTCTGTTTTGTATCTTTCACACTTCCCACACGGTTTTGTGTCCATGGTGTTCCTGGAAGAACACCTTCTCTCCATCCTCGTACATCTTCTTTGGTGCCGTAATGTTGGTTGGTTTCACCTGTTTTGGTAAAAGTTTGTCGAATACTGACTTTATTTTTCTTCCAAACATCACTTCCGCCGGTGGTACCTGGGCTGGTGTGTTCTCGTTGGGTGTAATTCTATACACTTGAAGGAACTGTTGGAGTGTCTTTTCTCTCGGCGTGCCTCTCAATTTTTTAAACGCTCTCTTCAAGGTATCAACGAATTTCTTATCTTGTCCGTTTGACCTCGGATGGTAAGTCGGAGTGATGATATTTTTAATTTGAAAGTCTTCAAAAAATTATTTGAACTCTCGTTAAGTGAATTGTGTACCGTTGTCCGATACAACAATGTCCACCACTCCGATCGGGCAAACAGTTCACGCAACGCCCATATCGTGACATCCGTTGTTGAGTTTTTACATCTAACAACTTCTGGCCATTTTGAGTAGCTGTCGACTATAATTAAATAATAGAAGTCTTCCAATGGCCCTGCGAAATCTATGTGAATCCGGGACCAATGTTGCTCTTCCTTTGACTATGGACAGTACTGAATAGGTGGTGCTTTCGCTGCCGACGCGCAGCCCGCACAGGCCTTCACATTCGTCTCTATGCCCTTGTCCATGTTTTTTCAATACACATAAGATCTCATTAGGCTCTTCATGCGTGTCGCTCCGGGATGCCCCTGATGGAAATCCTTCAGGATTTTTCTTTAGCGTAGCTGCGATTACTACTCGCTCCCGGTATGATAATGTGTCGCAACATATTGAAAAAGCTTCTGCAGTTTGCTCATCGTCTGTTTGTAATTTATTTTTCATTTCGATAAGAAAAATATCTTCTCTTGCCTCTTTTTGTATATCGCCAAGTGGGACTGCCAGCTCTTTTATTGTTACACAGTACTTTACTATAGTACTCTTGAAACTGAAGGGATGTTATAACTGTATCTTCGAGCGGTTCCGTGTACTTTAGGATAAGCCTCGATAAACTATCTGCGTGTCCTAGTCTTTTTGACGGTAAAAAATCCATCTCAAAGTCTTATTTTAACAGAATTGTACCCCATCTCTGTAGGCGGTTGGCAAGCCTTTTTTTGATCAAAGATGGTGATAAGTGGTTTATGGTCTGTTTTAGGATAAAATGACGGCCTTGTAGATACCTGTGAAATTGGGTCATCGCGAACACAATACCCGACGCTTCTTTTTCAATCTGCGAGTATTTTTCTCTGCAGGAAGTAAAGTTCTTGAAGCGTGTGCGATGGGTTTCGTCGAGCCATCCGGCATTTTATGCAAAATGCACGCCCCAACGCCGTAGGAGCTGGCGTCACTTGCACCAATAGTTTTTAGCTCTTGATTAAAATGAGTAAGAAATAATTCTCTAGTTAACTTCGTGTTTAGGTTGTCAAATGCAGATTGACAGTCGCTGGACAATTCCCACTTACTATCTTTCTTAAGTAACTCATTTAACGGGGCTACCCATTGGTGCATACTGGGAATGAATTGCTCGTAATAGTTTGCGAGACCCAGGAAGCTTTGTAGTTGGGTAACGTTGTTCGGTTCGGGCATATTCTTGAGGGCTATAGATCTTACTGGGTCGGGACGTCTTCCATTCTTATCAGTGACATGTCCCAAGTATGTGATCCCTTCTAAAAAGAATTCACACTTTGACTCCTTGAGTGTAAAACCAAAATCGCTACTCCTTTCGAATACTTTGTTTACGTGCTCATGGTGTTCCCCGACGTTCGTATTTTTCATTAAGATATCGTCAAGGTAGCCGATCGAAAAATCAAGCTCGCTCAACATCGTGTCGATTACCTGCTGAAAAATCGACGGGGCCACGTTAATTCTAAAAGGGAGACGATTGAACTTTATTAGTCCCCTGTGTGTCGAAATACAGAGAAGCTTAGAGCTATCCTCCTCTACAGGTATTTGCAGATAGGCTTCACTCAAGTCAATTTTTGAGAACATTTTTCCACCGTTTAATATTGTGAAAACCTCTTCTGGAGTCGGCAGAGGATAGTGATGATCTTTCAGCGCATCGTTCAAACCGGTTGAGAAATCGGCACACACTCTGATCTCTGTAGATTTTTTCTTCACGTAGACGTTTGGGGCCGCCCTATTCCGAGTAGTAAACTGGTGTTAAAATACCTTTCTCAACCAACCGGTCTATTTCTGCATTAATCTTTTCAAGTGAGGCAAATGGTCAACTTCGTTTTCTCTTAAAAACGAGATTCTTATTTCCAATTAATTCAAAACTCGCCTTCATTTTTGTACAGCGTCCTAATTCATTAGAAAACACCTTGGGGAATGACTCTTTCAAATCTTCTTCAATTTTTTCTGCTTCAGCCGAAAATTTCTCTATTCGTTGACAATATGCGCTTATCGGAGAATCCTAGAGCTGGAATTGCTGAATCCAATCTGTACCGAACAAGTTCCCTGTATTTTTCATTACGAACATGCTTAATTTAAATGTCTTATTTTTTAGTGTTACTTTTTAAATGACTTCCCCTTCAAAGTTTATTTTCTCTCCGGTTACCGATCGAGCCACTTTATATGTGCGTAGCATAGTCGGTCGTCCTATCTTTTTCCATGTATTACTATTAATAATTGATAGGCCAGACCCTTAATCAAGCTGTAGTTTAAGATCTTGATTGTTTATTTTTACCGTAATATACTTTCGTATGTTTAGGTTTCCACCATCAATTCTAGTTGTTTTTATGTAACTTTTTTTCTAGTGTTACTTCTGTAATGTGAGGCTTTGTGTCCCATTTTATGGCATTTCTGACAATTATTTCGTTTAAAAAGACACTTCTGGTACCAATGCAGGTCCCCGCAACCCCAACAAGGGTGGTTTGGCAATTTTTACTCCGACCTTTGAGGCGAATCATTCCTCAATTTTTCCTTCGAAGAGTATGTTTTTTTTGGAAAAACGACGAACATTGTTATCACTAGAAATTGCTACTTCCTCTATTTCTTTAGCTCCCTTTTTCTCGGAAATATATCGTTGACAGCTTTCGGTCAGTTGTTGTAATGTTAAATTTGGATTGGTTTCAAGTTTGCTTATTGCACGTCTTCTTAACTCTGCATCGTTTTGCGAGACGAGGCCTTGAACAAATATTAATACTTTTAAATTGTCCGCTATCAAGGATTATAACTTAAAGTCGTCACAATGTTTATTGACGATTGAAGCAAACGTTGAGTAATCCTGGCTTTCTTTTCGCGTTAGGTTCATGCATTTCCACCTTTTGTAGAATATACTCGTTTCGGGGCAATATAGTTCAATTAACATTTTAATGGTTTCCTTGAAAGATAGTTCGCTCGTTTTCTTCGGCAGAATATAATCGACAAATTTGTTATGCTCTGCCGTTCATAGTCTACGAAGAACTAAACAAACCTTTTTTTTCCGACAATGTTCTACAATTAATGTCGTAAAAATCATGATATCGACGGTCCAATGATTATAAGTTTAGGTTCTCTTCAGGCACATAGTTAATGGTTTCTATAGGTGACCATATTGCATTTTGGTTGAACGTGTCGCTGTCGTCATTCGTCGTATTTATCATTGCTTGTGCAAGCTGTTCAAATTTTCTCTCTGATTGAGTAGGTTACTCTAATTGTAATTTTTGTATCCCCATCAATTGTTCGTCTAAAGATGTTCTATCTTTTGTGCTAAATTATTTTTCTCAAAATATGTCAACAAACTCAATTGCTGCGACTGAAAATCCTTCTGTTGTTCTGTTTTAAATTTAATCATCTCCAATATCTGTTTCGAGATATCTTCCATGATCAAATAAATACTTTCTTGAAAAGCACTAAAAACAACGTTAAATAGAAAAAAATGCTTCTTGAAAAAGAATTAAAGTCACAAATAGTATTTCACTATTTTTTCTTTTAAAATGCTTACTGTTTAATAACAGACGCAACCCTTTCTTATCACTGCGCCATTCGGGTCTCGAATTCGAAAAGCATTTGCTAATCTTTTTTTTTTCCAAAGTTCTTTGAGCAAAAAAAAAGATTTTATTAATCCGGCTTATTGGGTAAATAATTTAACACATTATTTGTAATTTTGTTCGCATCTGGAACTCTTTTTCCCCCCAATAAGTCCGTGTGCCTTTCAGTGTAGGCTGAACATGCAAAATAGCAAGTAATGGCTTTTACCGCTATATGAAAAATTGACTAGTTATTAAAGAAAGTAACTTGCTTTTACTTGTCAGATTCTTTTTCCGACTTTACGATTTTACAATGACAAGTCTGTGCGCAAAATACGTTTGACTATATCAGACACGAAAAAACAAGTTTTTGTAGTATGGAGTTTCTTTTTTTTAAACCTTTCAGTTTCATAAGCACATGGTATTCCAATTTCATTTGTTTCACGAGGTAAAATCCCGTATTGAAATACGAAGAACACAAATAGTAAAATCTGTCTCACTTTTTTTCCTTCCAGTTATTTTTTAAACTTGTTATTTCGTGTAAGGCACATTCGTTCCAAATTTGAATGTATTCGATATTTCCAATATCTTCCCGAACATTGTAAAGCACAGGGTTTTTTTTTTCAAACGGGTAGAATTTTTTTTCGAAGATTGACCGTGTTGTAGACACTGGTTTATCACTCACAGGTTACAAGATCCAAAGTGTTTCCAACGAAGTCCTTTACGAATCACCCGTCGCCAGTTTTAGTGGACCCGTTTAGGGGTACCCACAATTAAATAAAAGAACAACAGGTTTAGAGATAATAATAATGAATTGTATTGAACACAGAAATCATACACAAGTCAGCGTTGGCCGTGCTAGTGCCTAAATATACTAAATATTTATTTGGATAAACTAGTACACAGAATGAGGCACAAGGCAAAAAAGGGGAGGGGAAAGGTCGGTCATCTCTAACTTAAAAAACTCAACTTAGCTAGTTTCAATCATGCCCATCATTCACCATAATACCACATTCATACCATACATCCATCGCTACTCACCATAATAATTCATACCATGAAATCCTACTTAAAAATTATATATACAAAATATTATATATACACTGCAAAAGAAATAAAGGTTAGTAAAAGCCCCCCACCCCGTTATTGAAATGTGGCAGAGAAGTCGATTTGCCGGTCGAAATCGAAAACTCGAAAAAATGTGGTTGATACAGCCCCCAAAGTTTTATTCTGAACACCTCCTTCGAAAATATCGAAGGGTGACCCGCATTTCCGACAAATCTTGCACTCAGTCACCTAATTGGGAAGGAGACGAGAATGGGGCAGAAAATAAAAAGGGGAGTGGGATGAGAACTAAATAAAATCGGGCGTGTAATAGAATCAATCATACGCTAGCTAAATTGTTGAACTTAAACATCAACAGAAAAGTAAACAGAAAATAACTTAAAATATATCTAAATCTAACTTAAAATTAAACCAGAGTTTGTTTCCTGAACCCAATATTCTCTGCCTAAGGCACGTCCAGATAGCCCCTAATCTAGCACAAGCCCCTTTACACAGTCGTGATCCAGTCACCCACTTTTCACCAAAATATGCCGAAGAGAGTTTCACCCTTTCGGCTCTAATGCGAGCCTTCAGGTGATATTTGAAAATCGCAATAAGGTCTAGAGAAGTGAAGGTCTCAGCTCCGTAGACTGTCTTGCGCCTAGTCTTTTTAATCGAAACTCTCATAATACCTTGTAAGCTCAAAAACGTAAACCGTTTTTTCCTATTGGTTGTCGGAGCCCAATTGCTGCATACATTAATGAGTTCCAGGTCAAAGGAGGATACGTTAAGAATACGAACCATGTAGCCTGCAACAAGCTTAATCAGCGGCACGACGATGCGGCAAAGAACGAAGAAGTGACTTATAGTCTCGTGCTCATCGCCGCATCTGACACTAGTCGGAGAACTACTCAAACGTGCTGAATGAAGCTTCTTACCTACTCAGAGTGCATTCCTAATGGTCAGTCAGGTCAGTGATGCCTCGTCATTGTATAGGCACCTTGACCCAAGCGCCCAAGGCCAGATGGAGCGGAGCTTCCCCTCGTCAAAGCGAGCCCCTCATGCCTATCATTTCGGACCGACCCCCTCACTATTACCCGATATAATGCCTTTCGAGACAACAGCAGGGTGTCAGAGAGGCTTTCCGTCACCCTTGAAAGTAACTTCAACGCATGTCTACATGTGCGATAGAAAGAGCACTCGTTTCGGGGCAACATGTGTGCCTCCCCCTAATCCAAGTGCACACTTCTCAAAGCCGGAAAGGCTTTCTTAGTGTCTTCTTTCCAAAAAACACCGTTTCCCACAGATGGTGTACTCATTCGGTCTAGATAAAACAGCCTAAGAGTGTGGCATCGAATTTCGATGCTAGGCATACCCAGACCGCCCTCAGAAGGATGAAGGTTACACATCTCGCGACGGACCGTAGGGGCCTTACAAAGCCGCAAAAAGTTTAACAGAGCCCGCTGCATCTCCAGCAGTGTATCCGACGGGAGTGGGAGCACAGACAGACGATATAAGATGATCGGATGAATGTGAGAAGCACACAGCTCCGTCTCCCCTTTAACGAAAGATGTCTGCGGGACCCCAGAGGAGCTGCTGACCTAATCGCTTTCAGGACTTCCGACCAATTTTTCTCCAGCTGAAGATCAGGACCAAACCAGACGCCGAATAGCTTGCAAGGTTTGTCTGTCCAGCCAAAGGGTTCCTGCAATGAAACACCCTACCAGGCACCAATGCGCAAGCCAAGTGACTTATTCGCAGTTGATTTTGGCCCCTGTCACCGTTTCATACATTCTTATTTCTCTGTCGATGACACTAATCTCGGCATTGCTCGTTACAAGCACACTATAGTCGTCGGCATAGGCGGAGTACTTCAACGTGGTGCAAGCACCTGCCAAAGTAATTCCACGCAGGACCGGATTCACCCTTAGCCTGTTAAGGAAAGCTTCCAAAACAAGCTCATAAAACATCGGTGAAAGAGGGCACCCCTGACGAAGAGATAAAGACAATCTGAAGGCACCAGACCTCATGTCATTAACTTCAACCCTAACACTGGGGTTCACTTACAAGAGGCGAATCCAAGGGCGCAATTGCGAGCCAAAACCGGCCGCAGACAAAACAGCCTCCAAGTACCGATGGTCCACCCTATCGAATGGTTGGACTGATCTAAATTGATCAGCGCTGCTTCAGTGTCGACATTATCTATGATCAAGCGTATCGAGTGAAACTGATCCTGAACGGTCCAGCCCTTCACAGAACAAGTCTGTTCGGGGCTAATTAGACCTGGCAAAACAAGTTGCAGACGATTGGCTAAGATCTTGGCCAACATCTTTAACTCCGCATTAAGCATTGTTAAAGGCCGAAAATTATGTAACCCATCCCCACCATTTTGCTTTTGCGTAACAATTTAACCAAACCCATGGTAAAGTACTGGGGAATAGACCCGTTCCTAAACCACAGGTTAAACAAAACTGCCAGCAAGGGTACAAAAATGTACGACATCCTCAAATACACATCGTAGGGTAAACCATCAATCCCCGGAGACCTGTTAAGGCTGACCCGCTGTAATTCTTCCTGGACTCCATCCTCTGTTAGGCAACCTTCGCACCTTGCCGCTTCGGTCGCCTCAAGACGAGAAAAGTCGGCTAAATACGGGTCGAATTGTTCTAAAGACAAACCGGGTTCCCGAGTAAAAAGATCCTAAATATGAGAACGAAAAGCCTCCAGAATCACTTCGTTTGTGGTCACGAGCCCCCCATCCGGCAATGAGACACGAGCGATATGTCGATCAAATGCATGTCGATTCTCCTCTGCACGCAGTTCAGCAGCCATGTTTGCCGCCTCGTTAGGCACTCTTTTTAACCTAGCCCTAATGACTCAAGCCTGGTGTTCTTTGATAGCCAAAGAAGCCAGCTTGGCTTCAATTATAGTAACACTAGAGATATCCCCCAGCTCCACCGCCCGATCTAATCTAGACTCTAGTGCCACTTTAGCTGCCCTAGCTGATAGGTTGAGTTGTCTGCTAAAATCGGCAGTAAATGACCTAATCACCTTCTTAAAATGAATCCACTTCCTATTCCCAATTACAACCCCCGTCAATTCCCGCTGAAAGGTTAGTAATAGTTGTTCCTGGTAGCCCTTTACATCGAACAACGAAGTGTTGAGCTTCCAGTACCCAGCTAAACTAGGCTTAGGGCTATCTAAGTTTACCCTAATCCGAAAAAGTCTATGGTCTGAGTAAACTATATTATGAAAACTTGGACATTAAACTAACCCCACGTGTACTCTCCTATTTAAGAACCGATCGATATAACTCTGAAAGTTGTACCGAATCGGAGCTGCGCCTATTTGTCCAAGTCCATACCCTATCACGGTACTTTTCATTCCGGTACTTATCGATGAGATCGAACTTATCGAGGAAGTCCCGAAATAACCTAGCATTCCGATCGGTGTTAGTACCCCTAGGCCGATTACGATCTAAATCGGGATCCAGAACCGCGTTCCAGTCTCCCGCTAGAATGACTGTCCGAAAAGTAGAATTCAAGAACTGCCTGATTCGCCGAAAAAAAGAACCGCGCTCAGAATGGCTATTGGGCGCATAAATCCCGATGAACCGAAATGCTTTCTCCTTTATGGTAATATCCAGAACGCAAAGTCTCCCTTCCGGATCCATGAAGCTAGGGTCACACGACGCATCTAAAGACTTTCTTACCAGCCAGGAAACTCCCTAGCAGAATAATTAAAGTACGCTGAATCAGCGTGAAAATCCTTAGCCAGCGCACCCAAATAGTCCCCAGAAATCAAGTGGGTTTCCAGAACACAACATATATCTACTCCGAGGCGCTGAAGGTCTGTAGCGACTCGAAATTTACGAGCGTCGTCCCTAAGGCTCTGGACATTCGATTTCGCTTGAAAGAGAGCCAGGAGGGTTCCTTAGAGTTGGGTTTCAGAAACGAACATAGCAGTGATCAGGTTGCCGACGGCTCTCCCAAAGGATTGTTTGCCAATCTGATCATTAATGTAATATCATGGGAGATGCCGCCAACATCAAAAGAATATGTTAGTCTCGCTATCCTATACAGGGCGGGGTGTAACCTTATGGGAACCCTCCCAAAACAATCTTTCCTCAAAACGACTAGACCTTCATCTTTAAAGATGGGTATCGGAATGGTGAAATTGAAAGTGTTGTTCGCCTCTTCCAGCAGCTGCCATAGAGCCTTCGCTTCTGGTTTCTTGCTTACAACTGTAAGGACTCTAGGGGCGTTGGGGAAATTAGCAGGGTCTTCAATGGTTATACCACCGACTTCTTTGAATGTAAGGAGCTCATTTATATTGGAGAAGTGGTAATGCTTTACTGTTTCTATTTGTGTGCATGTAACTTTGCACATATCCTCCCCAGAAGGGAAGGCGTTTTTTTTTAATTTTCCTTTCTACAGAAGAGCTCCTCTGCCTCTTCTGTGTAATAGGTGGAGGGGGAGGCATGTCATCCATTGGGGAGGGGGAAAGGGAACTAGGCCCCATAGGAGATGCTGGAGAAGGCGAAGGGGAAGGATTGCTTTGTGGGTGACGCAGGTGGGGTATTTTGGGGCGTATCCAATGGGGAGAAAAAGGGAGAAGGTTTACGAGAGGTGATTTTTTTAGAGGATTTAATCGGACTTAGAAGGATAAGCTTGTACTGTTTGTCTAAAATTGGGCCAGTGATGGAGGGGGGACCTTAATTTGGAAGAATGAGCATTTTTAGAAACTATTGGTTTTGTGATCAGCTGGGGATTTGGATTGGGGGTAGAGATTTTATCTGCAGTGGCTGAATGTTTTCCTTCTTTTCTCTCTTTTTTTCCTACTTTCTTATCTAATTTAGATTTAAGCTCTTTTGCCTTAATGTAACTGTCTTTTCCCGGGTCGTTTTTTAGCATTTCTTTTTCTCTCATTTCCTCGAGAGATACCCGACCCGGGTTTTTTTCACGGAACAATAATCCATTCCTCGTCTTTTTCTGCAGAAGGTAGAGCAAGAAATTCGTCTTCGGAGTTATCAGATGTAGATGTAATAGGTAAACCAATTGTAGCTGGAGGATCGAGGTGGGGGCCTGCCTTGGATAGTCTGGTAATCGGGGTCGTCGTTTTCTGAGTGGATTTTTTTTGTGTGCAATCAAATGTCAAATGACCTAGTTGTTCACAATACCAACACACAGGTCTTCGTCCGGCCAATATAATAGGTAGTTTTTCCTCCCCGACTTGTAAATAGTAGGGGATGCTGTCATAATCTTTCTTGTCGATAAGTACTTCGAAGTTCCATGTACCTGTACATTCGTCAAAATTGACGTCTGTGATTTCGCCAAATCTTAGAAAAAAGGCACCATATGTTCGCCTTTTACATAAAAAGGCACATTGAAGATAGAAATTTAAGAACGTCTTCTACCCATGTACTCGGTTCGTAAAACATAGTCCTGCGTGATAATTTGAGTAAGTGAGAGATTAGCACAAATCTCTTCGTTAGAGAACAAGGCATTCCAAGTGTTAAACCCCTTACACTTGATTAACCTTTGCGGTTTGAATCCTGCAGTTGCCAATAACTTGCATATTAATTCAGGAGAGGGCCTGGTGGATTTTTTAATTCTTTTATCGACAACAAACATGGTTACTGTCCTTTTTTATTTCTTCAAGCTTTGGTAAATCCACGGTAATTCTTGTTCAGTAACCATGTGTTCGTATTTTTTTCCTTCTTCCACGAAATCTCTGACATTTATAGACATTTTTGGTGGTTTGCACCATTCCGAATTTTCAGTCGTTTTAGACGCCATCTAGTTAATAACTAGATGCAACAAACAAAAAAATTAGAATTAAAAATTAAAAAATAAATAAATTAAAAGTGGCAGAGAAAAAAACGTGGCAGAAAAAAAAACGTCGTAAAATGGAAAACAGTTCAACAATAACAGTCAACGCGAAAGCAATAACCACGATAACAATAATCAACAACAGCAGGCAACAACAGATTTAAGAAAAATACTAACTTGACAAAATAAACTCACTCAACACGTAGTGGGTAAATACACTACAAATGTTCTCCCGGCAAAAGCCGGTATTTATGGTAGCAGGTTGCTACCATTAAGTTATTACTAAAGGGTAGGTAGGTTCACCCACAACAGTTAATCAAAACTAATGTTAATTAAAATGTTGGGCATGTATAGATATACATGTTTGTATTATATATATAGTTTTCAAATTATTTTAGTGTGTTAGTATTATACATAATCTGTTATTTAACTGATCGTATTGGTGTAACTATTAGTAACAATGAGATCTATAAATTAAAACGTTATAATGTTTAGACTTTATATTGAAAGAAGACAGTTGTTGAAGGGAGAACATCATAATAAAATGACTGAAGTTAAATTAATACCAATTAAACGTCCGATATAGATGGACACAGAATTTTAGATCACTTAAAAGAGAGAATATAATGAATCTAAAATGCAATGAAATATTGAAAGAAGACAGTTGTGGAAGGGAGAACATAATGATAAAATTACTGAAGTTAAATTAATACCAATTGAACGTCCGATATAGATGGACACAGAATTTAAGATCACTTAAAAGAGAGAATATAATGAATCTAAAATGCAATGAAATAAAAAAAAATGCAATTCCTTTTTTAAAATAACGCAAACGCATTACAAATAATACATTATTAAGTAGATTATCATAAAGAACTAGATAAAAATAATAACTAGTCGATATTCAAAACTTGGGTTCTAATTCTCAATTAATCATGGGAATAATATTATCGTTGGATCAATTTAGTTCGTTCGTAAATATGATTGATATTTATAAAGAATTTTAATTAATTAATAAATAGCGATTGCCTATTTGGCAGCTGATGATGATGACAGTAAATAAGAAAAATAAGATAAAATATAAAAAATTCCTTTAATACAAAACGCAAAATAAATAAATAAGTATATATATATATATATATATGTTTTCATTTATATATATATATATATATATGTGTGTGTAGAAATGTATGTCAGTGTATGAGTGTGTGCGTGTAAGCGTGGGTGTGTGTACGTGGGAGTGTGGTTATGTTTGGTGTGTGTGTGTGCCATACCTACTTATAGTTTTAGCTGACGTATTTTCTTTAAGCGTCGATAGGTTGGTGTCAAAATGTTATCTTACGCAAAAGGGGTTTCGTGTCTGAAGAAAAATGTATTTTTTTCTGTTGGTTTTGTTTTTTGATTTGCTTATTTTATAATTGTGTATTGGCGGATCTAATATTTGCTAATCAGTATACGCCTGAGTAGGAGCCGAAGAGGTTCTGAAACAATTTTTACTCAAACTATGTTTATTTTACTATTTATATATATATATACATATATATATATATATATATGGACAAATGGCAAAATAGTAATTAACGATGTGATAATAACACATATGTTTCCATCTTCTAGTTTATCAATACAAAGTGTGTATTTTAATATATATATATATATATATATATATATATATATATATATATATATATATATATATATATATAAAGTAATCCAGCAAAAGATATACGCGGAAACTAATATCTTATGATTAGTGAAAACATCCGGATAAAAACTGAGGCTCAATATACTGGATAGAACATTAATAATATAATATAAAATGAAATAATAAAATAAGGTGTCAATCAAATTTTATACACATTCAAAGTTTAAGCAAAGTATCTTAACGTCCTTAGCTCATGAGTTTTCAAAGATAAAACTTCTTTAACTCTATGACTTGGATGGATTGTATAGATTCAACAAAAAGTATGTTTTTCGGTTGATATATTTGATGTTATATATTTTTATGTATTTTTGTATATATTTTTATATATTTTCAGAGTGTAATGTTATAAACTGTAGTGACGTCACTATGGTAATGTTCCTCTGAGGAGAAATTTATCTTTGAAAACTGATGAGCTAAGGACGTTCAGATACTTTGATTGAACTTTGAATTTTAGTAAAATTTGATTGACACCGTGTTTTATTATTTCATTTTATATTATAATATATATATATATATATATATATATATATATATATATATATATATATATATATATATATATATATTATTGGATATTATAACTGTCCTGTTTTTAAATCTCCGAAACAGTTACATGGTAAACAGCTGATGATCCCCGTGTTAATGCTAGTCGATTACGGTAGGCTGTGTTAGTGTCACTCTTAGATACTTACCCTGCTTTTATTTTTTTATTTACTTATTATTTGTTTATTTACTAATTTTCCAACGAATGTTAAGTCCACAATATCTTGGATTTAGTTAGTTTCTCTGGGAATTAAACCTGCATTTACTTTTTGTTTGTTTGTTTAAAATGATTGATTGAAATGACTCAAAACTTTAGACTATATATATATATATATATATATATATATATATATATATATATATATATATATATATATATATATATATATATATATAGGGGCACATGACAAAAAGAGAAATGTATGATGTGACAATAACAAATGTGTTACTTCCTCTAGTTTACTAAAATAAGGTGTATTCGATTAACAACTATTTATTTTGATTCCTAAAACTATGGCTTTTCAATGATTTGATTCTTATCATAAGAGGTGTACACATATATACGTTTCCTAATGGTATACAAAAGAAAGCACAATCTAGAGAATGTTCTTATCTAACACTTACAACCGATAGCCAATTTTTCTATGGTTGTATTTTTGACACCGCATTTCCTCGTCATCTATTTCATCCCGCATACACTTCATTTTAATGAAGTGTATACTAAATACTCCATGTTCAATTATTCACGTCAAATTATCTTTACCTTACCTTAACCCATGTACATTGATTTCGATAACTTCGAGAGACAAATTACAAGTTCCCCTTAACTTTAGTAATATCTCATATAAGAGTACATGCGTTTTTCTTTTGTACTTTTATAATCGAGATAATGCTTAATTTTAAACATTGAACAGTCGACTATAATTTTACTTGTTCAATTAATTGTGAACGTTTTATAAAACGTTTTACACTATTAACAAATATTTTAATAACATTGCTTAAACATATAAACCTCCTAATCTTGAAAGTTTTAGTTTTAGTTTCCACAAATATGCACTATGTTTGTGCCTGTCATATGTATTTACTTTTCTATTACTAGCAATATAAAAATACAACTATGTATATATGTGCGTGTATGTTAGCCATGCTTGTGATGAATGTGAACAAGAAACACATGCTCATGGATTACTTTTATGTACGTATAACATTACTAAAAACGTATATATTAACGTAAAATACGTCCTATAAAATTAAAGGACACTAACAATGCAATTTTACTCATTAATCCGTAGCATTAAATTATTACAATACTAAATACTAGTAACATCCATATCGTTTTTTACTAGTATTGTAATAATTTAATTATATATATATGTATGTAATGTAATTGTTATTTTATGGTGAGTGTACCCCTCACCAATAAAAACAATTACATTACATACATATATATACACATATATATATATATATATATATATATATATATATATATATATATATATATATATGTATGTATGCGTATGTTTGTGCGTGGGTGTTTTTGTGTAATTGTTTATGTTCCAGAACACCAGATGACTGTGACATGATAGACTAATAGCTGGATCCCAGCAAGCCTGGATCGTCGCCAATCGTCGTCAACACTGCCTCCAGCAATGTAATGACGGGCGGGTATCACGTCGTGTATCTACTGACTCACGGGCCAGCTGAGCCAACGTCGGTATTAATTAAAGCTGATCGATATCGACAAGTGATCGTTGTACGAAGCAACACGAAACCAAAATCATTGCGAACCGTTTCTATCGATAAACCGGCCAACAAAATGACCCTGGCTGCACCATCGCACCATTCAAAACCGATTGGACAAATAGTCTGTTGTTCATGCTATTCAGTGGGATGGGGAATGATTGCGTGCGGCGGGGAGCAAAATCATTGGATTCGATTCGCTTGATATTTTTGTTCGATTTCAACTTGTTCGGTTGGTCCATTTTGTTATCTGTGGTTTCTTTTTTAATTTACATTTGTTAGTATTATTATGTAATATAATTATTACAGTTTTCCACACAATCTGTTGCTATAAATGGGCTTTTTTTTGGATTCAGATCTTACCTCTCGATTAAAGAGCATATACGTATATGGAGATCCAAAATGTTCGTATCCACACAATCGTATATATATATATATATATATATATATATATATATATATATATATATATATATATGTGTGTATATATATGTATATATATATGTATATATATATATGTATATATATATATATATATATATATATATATATATATTTAGAGAGAGAGAGAGAGAGAGAGAGAGGGAGAGAGAACGTAAGCAACGTTATTTGTTATTACACATTTATCAAATGTAGCAAATCTTTGCTTTTATTAAACATATCTATATTTAGGACAAAAATGGTGTTGAACATTTAATAAATATATAAAAATAACCTTTTTATGTTTGTTTTAATGCTATAATACACTTAAAAACGTTATCTTTAGTATGTGTTACTTGTCATATATATATATATATATATATATATATATATATATATATATATATATATATATATATATGTGTGTGTGTGCAGTACCGTCAAATATTACGGAACACAAATTATATCGTCTGAATCCAAACAAAATAATATATTAATTTTTGTGAAACTTTCACTGAATATACACATTATGTTGTTGGAGTTTTACCGAGACTTTCAGATGAATAGAAATAATATTGCTACACTTCGATAATACTGTTTCCGTTGTCTTCGCCGACGTAGTTCTCGCCTGACTAGACACATATGCATTTTTAATTTAATTACACGGCGGCTTTAATAGCTTCCGAATTATTTCGTGGATTTGTCCATCTGCTTATATTGCACAGTATACTAATAGTTATTTCATTAAACAATGCACTCGTTTTCTAATATCCTGAATGCAATAAATGTTTTTCATTGTTACACATTTTACTACAATTACCTAATCATGATATCCATCAGTATCCATTTATTCTCATCCAGAAACTAATCAGACATTTGGCGATAGTGTCGTTCCCCAGCCAAAATGGCGGACAATACACCGTCTGCTAATTTCCGAATTGACAAATGAGTAAGAAAGCCCAAATAAATTGTTTTAAACTAATTTAAGTTTACCTTCATTTTTTTAATAAGAAATACACTTGGGAAATTTGTCCAAAACACTATATTTGGTTTTACTTACACAATTGTGAGGTCAGAAATAATCAGAAATTAGCAGACGGTTAAATATCTTCTATTTTGGCTGCGAAACGAGAAAATTGCCAGATATCTAACAAAATACTAGATTAAACAAGAGATTTACTGTATGATCTTACAAATTTAAAATAAATTTAAAAGCATTTAAAAATGAAACTTGACAAAATGATGTAAACTTAAAAAATACAATCAGAACCGTGTTGCACAGCTAGTAACCATATATTATTCACTAAACATAATTTATTGAGGAATAATATAATAACCATAATTTATCCTTTTACTATCATTGATCATGGATTCTCGTATTACCGTATATGTTATTCAAAACATTATTCTGGCCACATAATTTCTGTTCATTTATACATATTTACCCCAATGTTTAGGATAAGTATACAACTACATAGCGATATAACCCTACATTCTTTAACCCGAACATTTACGGTATGTAAGCTTTTATATGAATGATATTGCGATCAGTGGCAAAATATAATTTTTTCTTATTTTTGAGTTAAGGGTTGTACACTCTTTAAATAGTATAAAATATGTCCGCTTGTACTGAACTATATAAGGTTTAATTTATCTGCTTATTCCAAGGATGTTGACTTAGCCGTGTCGTAGAAGTTCAGATTGGTAAGGTGAAAGTGACTTTATTCTGGTGTTCACATCATTCGACCTGCCGAACAGTCATTTTCCAACTCATGATACCCCACATAGAATCAAACACATGTGGATGTAGATAAGAATACAATTTTAAAAATATTTATCAAATATAAATATATATATATATGTGTGTGTGTGTAGGGGGGGTCGTGTGTGCGGGGTTCGGATTGGGGTGCTTTGTCTGTGTATTGCTAAACACTCATACATACTTAAGTAAATATAAATTAGCACGATGATAAACCGGGAAAATGAAAGAACCAATACTTCTGTAGTAAAATTGTCGTAAGCATATATTCTTACGTAAACACACAGATATTCATTCATATATATATATATATATATATATATATATATATATATATATATATATATATATATATATATGAATTCGAGTAAAGGAATGCAGACAATTCAAGAAATGCGTGAGTTAGATTGATTATGTATATATATATTATTATTTTAACAAAAAATATATTATTAATCTACGAGGAGATAGTTCTATACTGAAAATAAAATTAACATGTATTATTATTTGAAATAAGTATCTATATTATAAAACATAATAGATTAACAAAAATAATAAAAAATAAAAATATTGAAATTTGATTCGATAATTTACACGTAACAATGGTTATCTACATTTACACACGTTTCAGAAAACGCATTTATTATAACGAGCATATTTTAGTAAGTGCTTAATTAAGCATCGAACACCTATACTGTTGACATTATCACCACCAGTCGATGCGAAGCAGATAAACTACCTTATATTATAAAAAAATGATACATAATTACTATTACCCCTATGAATGTTTGTGTAACTATCTCGCTATTTGTAAACTCTTTTTATTTATTTAAGGGTAGTGTAAATATATGTGTTCAATAAGTATTTAACTTTAATGCCTTAACTGACATAATATTTTAAAGTTACAAATGTATATACATACATACATATATATATATATATATATATATATATATATATATATATATATATACTTATAACTATATATATATATATATATATATATACATATATAACTATTTATAAAACTATATATATATATGTATCTACGTATATATATAGACATTCAAATGTTGCAACAGCTTAGATACGCAGTGTAAATGATAAACACTTAATTTTTAGAATCAGCCAACATGACGCGAAATTTTTTTCAAATAAATAAAATATTTATTAAATCATTTAAAAACATGATTTAATAGATATTTGATTTATTTGACAACATCTAACCTCATGTTGACTGATTCTTAAATTTAAAAGTTTAACATATATATATATATATATATATATATATATATATATATATATATATATATATATATACATTACACAACCTTATATAACTAGAGTTAAAGAGAGGAAGTGTCCGTTGCCTAATCTTTACCATTAACATAATTTACAATGGTTTCTCATTTAAAGTAATGCTGCCCATGCTATCTTATTTTTAATTGTTGTAACATTTCAAACGCTATTATTAGAAATAAAAATGTGCCCAGACTATGAGTATCATCGTCTGAGTGCATGGAGTTTTGATCGCAGAAAACAGAATAAAATAATCGCATTTTTTTTTCAGTTAGAACACATATTATTGTATGTTTTCCTTTTAAAATACAAGTAATGGTTGCGGGAAAAAAACGAAACTGAGTTCATACAAAACAGAATGTTGGATATAGCTAAGAAGATTACACTGATTATACAGTCTATTTGTTTTATATTTGTAAACATTTATACACCGGAATAATAATATAAAATTATGGCTGAGGGTAAAGACGCAAACTGTAGCTAAGCCTGTAATACTACAGCCGCCCATTACGTGGGCGGTATACCATTGAAGACCCTAGAACCAATAAAAATAAAATGAACGGAGTTCGTTTATACATGAATATGCAAGGTTGCAGATGTGCGGCACCCACGTCTAATGTAGATAAATCGGAGTATAGAATGTCAGGTTATAATATGTGTATAAGTAAAGAATATTATAAATATAAACAAATAACTAAATGTAAGTCTATTCTTATTGAGTATTGCTCGGGAAGGTTTTTAGATGAACATATTTATGTATGAATTACAAGAAAAAGCTACACATTCAATTGTTTACCTGATTGATGTCAATCAGAACAGTACATATTTCTAGATTTAGTGATTATGTCTAGCGATCGGTGTATTGGTATAATTTAATCTAGTGTTTAGGTAACCTACTGTTCAATATAGCGAACAAGAAACAAATCCAGCGTACACATATAAGGTTGATCCTGTGTGCCCCGGCAGTCGGCTGAGGAGAGTATATTCAGGTGTCGCAGTGTAAGGACCTCTTTGGAAGAACTGTTATCATCTTGATATCCGACTAGAAAACGATAGGAACATATATCTAAGTAAAGCGTTTATACTGGTTTGTTGGGTAATTTTTTTGGACACACACGGCGTCATAAGGCGTCATTAGCCTGGTTTAATGAAGTCTCTTCTGAGAATTAAACATCTGCTGGGACCACTGTAGAAATAAAGTACTATATCAGTTAACGAGATATTTTATATATTAAAATTATAATTTGGTTTGCCAAAAAAGAATTAGGGCTCTAAATTCAGGTTGAGTTGGCTTTTGCTACCAGCGCGTACCGCCTCGAAATAATAAGTTAAAATAGCTCCCCGCTATCATAAATGAGAAAAAAGGCGGAGTGAGAAGAAAAACATTGGTGAAAATAAGGGGTGTATAAATACAGTCACAAGTGTTTTTCAGTTTCAAAATATATCGTGTTATATGGGGTTAGACCCCCGGAAGCTGTGTATATAAAGGGTTTAGTTTTAAGTTGACATGTTGATCGAACCAGGTAACCCACAAAAGTTAACACAATTGCACAATCATGCGGTTGACATTTTCTTAAAGAAAAAAGCTGTCGGCTCTGCTCGTCTCCCCCAAAAAGCAACGAATAGTTTAGGACAAGACTAGCAAATGTGAGGATCGCTTAATCCACCAAAACGGTCACAATCCTTGCAACGCATTTCTCACACAAGAATACATTGCAGCTAATAGTAAATAAAAATACAGTAAAATGGTGGGTATTCGTAATCAAGATAAAACGATATAATAAAAACAATAAAATAATAAGTGAGCTCAATTGCATTAAGACAACCGTTCTAATATATATATATATATATATATATATATATATATATATATATATATATATATGTGTGTGTGTATGTATACACATATATACATATATATACACGCATATATATATATATATATATATATATATAAATACTTATATATATATATATATATATGTATATACACACACCTATATATATATATATATATATATATATATATATGGAGAGTAGAAACTGGACGTTGACTTTACTTTCGGAACCTTGGTAACTCTTGCTCCCTGTATGTTTTCTTTTCGTCCTTCCATATAATGAGTGATGTTACAGAAAAATACAATGACTAAATTATTTACGAATATGTCGAATTGATTTTGATTATATTTAATTACATTTTGGTTTTCAATAAATACTTGACAAATTATCAACAACAATAATATATTAGCCCCGTAGAGGCGTGAAACACAGCCGCACGACCAATAGACACACGATAAATAAAGCTATTTTGCATATAACAATTTGAATACCTCACTTATTTCGAAAACTCTGTTTTAAGAAACCTTTCCACAAATTTAAAAAAAGTAATTTAACGTTATTGTATTTCTAGTTAATATACAGACAGATGCTAAATTTCGCTTTTGATGTAATATTTGTTTCCGGTAGCGTATCACTGAATAAAAATTAAAATAAATATTGTTAGGATCGAGGGTCGTGTTCCCCCGATTATAAACGTGTTCAGTTGAATCAAGCAATGTTGCATGCAAAGACAGAGTAATAATTAATAAACAAAATGAAGTAGTTCAAATAACGTTTATTGAACGTGTGTGTACGTGGAATGGTGAAGTGTGTGATGTATGCATGTGTCGATGGAAAAACAGTTCTTGAAAAAGGTATAAGAAGAAATGAATGAATCCGGCGAGAGGAAAAGTCTTTGAAATCCGTAACACAAAGAAAACGAGTTGAGAAACTCTTACCGTTGTTTGCCCACGTGTTGACGGAAGAAACGTGTGTTGGTAGTTGTCTTGCTGAGACAAGTTCAAGAGAAAAGCGTGAGACGAAACGCTAGTGTATTAGCGTCGTTCTGCCAAGGCCAATTGACCAGAAGAAAAGAGTGAAACGGAACGCTAGTGTCAGCGTCGTCCTGTCGAGGCCAAAAGGCGAATGAAACGGAGCGCTGGGGCCAGCGTTGTTCTCCGATGCTGGTCGGTGAAAGAGAGAGGGAGAATTTCCGTTTTGCACCGGCTCTTATAGTCCGAAGGGCAGATAACTCTGGTGTCGCTTTACGGCGCCACCTGTCGGTGAAAAAGCGCCACCTACCGGCAAACCGGTGTAGTTATGTTTTGAAAGGAGGAGGTAACTGCTACAAGGACTCCCCCCCAGATTGAAAAATATTGAAAATATTATTCAATATGAACAGTTGTAGATGAGAAGCATTCTTTGTGGGTATGTCTGTTTTGCTGTTGAAGATTAGAAAAAGTAGTGTGCACGCTACTTTTCTGTTTCTGCATCTGTATTGAATGATTGATCGCAAGTGCGTCTGCGGAATTGAGTGTTGTAACGCATGTGGATCTGCGTGTTGTTTGGGTCTGCATCAAGTTTGAGCGCAAGTGAGTTTGCGGTCGAAAAATGTTGAATGCAAGTGAATTTGCACTTGTTGGTGGCGTTGTTCATGTTGATTAGTCTGCGTGATGCGGAGCTGATGAACGAACGTTGAATTGTCAGTGTTGTCCGGGAATGTTTGGTGCTTGTGTTTGCGCGGTTGTTGATGAGTGAGCACAAGTGGGTCTGTGCGGTGTTGATGAGCGAGCACAAGTGAATCTGTGCAGTTGTTGATGAGTGAGCACAAGTGAATCTGTGCAGTTGTTGATGAGTGAGCACAAGTGAATCTGTGCAGTTGTTGATGAGTGAGCACAAGTGAATCTGTGCAGTTGTTGATGAGTGAGCACAAGTGAATCTGTGCAGTTGTTGATGAATGAGCACAAGTGAGTCTGTGCAATGTTGATGAATGAGCACAAGTGAGTCTGTGCAGGTGTTGATGAATAAGCACAAGTGGGTCTGTGCAATTGATTGATGAATGAGCACAAGTGAGTCTGTGCAGTTGATGAATGAGCACAAGTGAGTCTGTGCAGTTGATGAATGAGCACAAGTGAGTCTGTGCAGTTGATGAATGAGCACAAGTGAGTCTGTGCAGTTGATGAATGAGCACAAGTGAGTCTGTGCAGTTGTTGATGTTGTTCATGTTAATGAGTCCGTGTTGTGGAGCTGATGAAAAAACATCTAGTTGTTTAGATCGGTGGTATACTATGGTCAAAGTCAGATGCACAAATGTCTGCAAGTGAGTTAGCAGGTCCAGGTACAAGTGGGTCTGTACTGGTGTTGGTGCGCGTCGTTCGAGTTGATGTGTCCCCCAGTTGATCAACGAACGTCCAGTTGTTGAGTATTAAGTCGTGCTTGTGCAGGTGTACTCATTTTGAACTGGTGTGATTTCTTCCATAGTGTCGTCAGTGATGTCCGGAAATGTTTGGTGCTTGATGAATATCCGGGAAAAATGTGGTTGTTCAAGTTGTGTTGAAGATTGTTGGTAGGCCTTGAAGGGTGATGTTGTTCGTGTTTGCCTGTTTTGTAGTTTTCTTTTCCTTTATATATATATTTCCAACACGTGGGTAGAAAGGAAAAAGAAAAAAAAAAATGGAGTCGTAATTTTTTTCACACGAGGAATGATGTTTTTTGTTTTCGTTTTAGTTTGTTTGAATGTTAGTTTCCACGTAGAGAAAGAATGGCGGCTTCTTTTCCTTTCCTTTTTTCTTTGTTGTTGAAAAGAAAGAAAAAAAAAAAAAATTCGTATTTTTTTTTTTGAATTTTCATTTCCAAGTGAAAAAGATGGCGGCATTATTTTGAATTTTTTTATCAACACGTGGTCATGGCAAAGAGTGGCGGCATTTTTTTGAATTTTTTTTTTTTTTTTTTTTTATCAACACGTGGTCACGAAAAAGATGGGCAGCGTGAGCGTTTGTTTTCTTTTTATCTCCACGTGTTCAAAACAAAGGAAGTGGCGTCTTGTAAGGTCCTTTTGTTCGTCAAAAAAGGAAAAAAAAGGATTGGCAAAAGTTTGTCTTTTTTTTTGTATATAATTTTCCGACACGTGGGTAAAGAAATAGAAGAAAAAATGAAATTGTAATTTGTTTTATACTCGGGGAAGCCGAGAAATGTTTTTGTTTTTCTTGTTTGGGTATTTCCGCGTGGCCAGGAAAAATGGAGACGGTGGCTTCTTTTTTTGTTTGTTTGTATATTTCTACCTCGTGGGTAGAAAAAAAAAGGGAAAAGATGGGTGCGTAATTCGTTTCACCACGAAAGAAAAAACGAGAAATTATTATTTTTTTTTTGTTCTAGTACGAAATTAATTACTCCGCCACATACAACAAAGCTTGCACGTCGGGTCACCAATTGTTATGATCGAGGGTCGTGTTCCCCCGATTATAAACGTGCAAAGTTGAATCAAGCAATGTTGCATGCAAAGACAGAGTAATAATTAATAAACAAAATGAAGTAGTTCAAATAACGTTTATTGAACGTGTGTGTACGTGGAATTGTGAAGTGTGTGATGTATGCATGTGTGTCGATGGAAAAACAGTTCTTGAAAAAGGTATAAGAAGAAATGAATGAATCCGGCGAGAGGAAAAGTCTTTGAAATCCGTAACACAAAGAAAACGAGTTGAGAAACTCTTACCGTTGTTTGCCCACGTGTTGACGGAAGAAACGTGTTTTGGTAGTTGTCTTGCTGAGACAAGTTCAAGAGAAAAGCGTGAGACGAAACGCTAGTGTATTAGCGTCGTTCTGCCAAGGCCAATTGACCAGAAGAAAAGAGTGAAACGGAACGCTAGTGTCAGCGTCGTCCTGTCGAGGCCAAAAGGCGAATGAAACGGAGCGCTGGGGCCAGCGTTGTTCTCCGATGCTGGTCGGTGAAAGAGAGAGGGAGAATTTCCGTTTTGCACCGGCTCTTATAGTCCGAAGGGCAGATAACTCTGGTGTCGCTTTACGGCGCCACCTGTCGGTGAAAAAGCGCCACCTACCGGCAAACCGGTGTAGTTATGTTTTGAAAGGAGGAGGTAACTGCTACAATATTAATAGTAGTTTCTATAAAAGTTGCTTGACCTATTGCAAAATGTTAATTTAAAACTACGCGTATAAAACAGAGCGAGAATTAGTGACAAACACACTAACATCAGAAGGAATCACACAGTATTACATAGCGAATTATAAACTTTTCAATTTCTCTATATCTATTTCCGCGTTCGTCCTTTCGATTTCTCATAGACACTTATAAGATTGTATTCGATAAAGTATTCACGGGATGTTTGTTATTGGCTTGTATTGGTTCCAAATAAAATGTTACTTAGACATCGATAAACAGTCTAGATTTTGTCTAGAAACTTTACATTTAAGTTATATTAATATGAAGCCAATATATATATATATATATATATGCATATGTATATATACATGTATATATGTATATGTATATATACATGTATATATGTATATATATATATACTTATTTATTTATTGTAATTTCCACTATACATTTATTTTAAAGAAAATAATATACTAGTCAAATGAGAGTAACAAATATCACACTGTTTTTCTACCAAACGAAAATTGTATATAGTAACCTGAACCTTTCTATGCGGTGATAACATAACACATAAGAGTTAAGATGAGACAACATTCCCTTCCGAGTTATAACTGATTCAATCTGTTGATGTATATATTCGCACTCTCTCGCTATTTGTCTTTCTTACATTTTCGAATGCTGCGATAAAGGGAAGTGGTAGTCTTCTATGCACGTTTCTACGATAGGCGTTGAATATGTAATTCCCTTGAGCTACTTCCACTTGTCTGATCTGGATTAAATTGTGCATGTGTAATGATATATATCTGTATGGGTTATGTTGCAAACACAGCTTTGAACTAATTGTGTGTTTTGATTTACAGGTGTTTGAACTGAGTCAGGTGTGAAATAAAGCAAGTTGAGTGTCGCGCAGGTATCCGGTTTTTGCACATCAAAACCGACTTTTGATGAAAAGAAATAACTTATGGGGATGATGCCCTACAATATCACATTGTAAAACGCTGGCATTGTGAATTCAAATATGGACGGAAGTCTGTGGAAACAGCTTCCAGACCTCGTCGTTCCCCTTTTTCCATTGATGAGATATCTGCCCGTCAAGTTGAGGCTGCCATTTTTGAAGATCGACGCACTACTATTCGCAAAAGAGGTTCATATTAGTACACGGTCTGTGGAAATAATCATTCATGACAATTAGCATATGCATAAGGTGTCTGTCAGATAGATTCCCAGGTTGCTCACACTTTTCCAAAAGCAAGAATGCGTCGAGTGATCGAGGATGAATTTAGCGATGTGCCTAGAAGATGAGTCAAAGTTTTTCAAAAGACTGATTACACAGGATTAAACTTGGTCCATCACTATGATGAAGATGTCAAAGCCCAGTCAATACAGTGGAAGCACGTGGGCTCACCACCTCCAAACATGACAAGGGTGCAGCCCTCCGCTGGCAAGGTCATACTCACAGTTTTCTTGTACCAGGACAGAGAAGTACCAGCATATTCTCTGGCAAAGGGTACAGCAATTGCAAGGGCCTATTACGCTTCACTTTTGATTAAATTAAGAGAAGCTATCAAATTTAAGAGGCGGGGCAAGATCAGCAAACGTATCCTTCTCCTGCAGGAGAACGTCCCGGTCCACAACTCATAATGTCGCAAGATCAGAAGCACGGGTGTGTGGCAATAAAGTCACCCCCTATCCCCTTTACTCTCCTGACTTTGCACCTTCTGACTTTCATCTTTTTTCAGCCATTAAGGGGTTTAGGAAATGAAAGCGTTTCCCAGATAATGCAGCCTTGATTTCTGAAGTTACAACGTTGTTGGAGAACCAACCTGGGATGTTCTACACAAACGGTGTCCAGAGCCGCATCAAACGATATGAGAAATGCATAACTCTGGATGGTTCCTATGTAAGGAAAGGCAAATAACTCTGCCAAGTTTCATTAATTTACTGCTATGGGAAAAACGTCAGGGGCCTTCTTATTGAACACCATTCGTAGCGTCAGAAAAAATATTACTTAGAAGTTGATAAAAAGCTACGTTGGTTATTGAATAATGTATTTTTAATTTCTATTAATAAAGAAACACACGTATATATATATATATATATATATATATATATATATATATATATATATATATATATGTATATATATATATACATTAAATATATATATATATATATATATATATATATATATATAAGTTGTCATTTCTAAAAAAGAACAGCGTTACAATAGAAAAAATAAGGAGCAGCCAACTGCGCCCCCCCAAAAAAAAATGTACATTTACAATGGACACGCGACAATATTGTTTTATTTACTTGTATTTTTTGTTTTTACATTTCGAGCCTCACGCTGAATTCAGTTAAAAGATGGCTTAACTCATTCAGAATTGTCACAAATTGTATTCATAGAATTTGGTATATTCGGACTACTGTTCTCATCTTGGGTTTTTTTTCAGGTGTATTTTTTCGATCTCGGGAATATTTCTGTCAGACTCGGGTATCTGGGCGGAATTTCCAACGGAACCGTTTATTTAATCCACGGGGGTAGCATGAGTACGTTAGGTGTAACATGTACGTGTTCACATAAGTATGTGCAGTCAGGCAGATACCAGAAAGCGTAAAGAATATACCAATTCTATATTCTTAAATACATCACTTACAACGCGGCCAGCTTGATGAGAGAAATAATACTTACTTAACACGATGACATCATAATTTGATCTTATGATAAGCAGCAAACATATGAAAGCTATACTTTACTAATTTATTAATCGATTATAAAAAGTGCATCTACATCAACTGGAAATTATATACGACTTCGGTGTATAAATGCTATAATGCTTGCAGAATATGTTCACAAGGCATGAACAAAATTGGAATAAATCTTGTAGTTTTACCAAACATGATGCAATGATACTAACGTAAGCTATATGTATATATATATATATATATATATATATATATATATATATATATATATATATATATATATATATCTTTTAAAATTCTAATTAACGCACAGATAAATCGAATTATAGGAAAATATACAGATTCGGTGTGAGGTGACTCAATGATGATAAAAGCCAACAACATTACTAAATAAAAAAACAACATTAGAAGTTATATTTAACAATTCGATTTTTGAAGACATATTACATTTATTTATTTATTTTTGAATTTTCTACTTTTGGGTCACCACTTATCAAAGCAGAGACTCACTCCCGGATAATTGTTGACGCAATGAATGTAATCGTAGGATATGATAAAAATAGCTTAACACATTCACATAATTTCAATCAAACCAAAATGACCGTAAAAGTTGACTCCTACATAGGAAGTGTTATTCATGACTCTTCTTTCCGAAATTATTATATGTGTTGCGCAGATGATTTCGTATAATAGTAAATTGAAGGTATACTTATAAAACACATTAAGGCGTTGATAAGCTTGTAGTTTCATCTGATAACTGGAAAATACTCAATACATTATATTGTTTTATTTGTGAATCAGACAACTATTTCTCAAGTGAATAACATTTAAAACGAGCTGAGCTTCAGTTATGTAACCAGCAGTTAGATTTATTAAGGATATCACATTTCAAGTTTTAAATATATTTACTGTTATGTCTACATATATTAAGGTCATGAGTCACTCATAGATAAAGGGTTAATAAAGTAAAATGAGTAAGATGAGGAACAATCAATAGTATGGCAGACGGGAATCGTTTGCAAACAATGCCAGCATCAGTCTATGGGGAGTTCGCTCTCTTTTTGTACACACAGGGTGATAAGAAAATATATTGTACGTTGTGATTGAAATGAGATGTATTAATGTGAGTTTTGAACACAAACCACACATATTGTAGATCAACGGACCCCATGTTCTGGAAACGAAAATAGAGTACATAAATACTAACAACGTCTCTTCTTTGAAATAGGTGTTGTAGGGATAGTTTAGGGGATAATAACAACATTCATCATGTAACCATATATATTACTGAGATGTTCACACACATTATAGTAATTAATGAATGTAAAATGTTGACAACCGTTTTATTGCTTTTGAATTCCCATTATTAATTTATATCGAACATGCATTAAATGTATGAATTATATGGAGAAATGTACGCACATTGCACATGAATAGATACCAACATTGTAGAAAATGAAATATGAAGTATGGCTTAGGGAAATCATTTACTAATCTGTAATTCTTTATAAATAGTACAAACACAACGTATCACGATAATAATGTATTGCTATTATTTAATGACGCATGACCTATTAAGTATTACATATAAGGGTAATTGGAAGATGGTATAACATATATTTGAAGAATATTATACATCGCAGATACTAAACATATTTCTCTTCGGTTGATTTGTTTAATTAATCTTCAATGATTTTTTATCATATAAATATGAATTTCAATCACTAAAATGGCAAACATTTTTAATCATCCTTTTGACAGGCGGTTTAAAAGTACACCTCACAATATTATAAGATCTAAATGTAAAAAATAATATTAGTATCACACGCGTATAGTTCATGTTTACTAAGGGTTTAGCCTTGATAAGAAAAAGGTTATTGTTTTATTTTGTGTTTTAATTCATTATATTTAAAAAACACTATTTAACTACTTTTCCAAACGAACTTTACTCTTATTAGACAGTTTAAATATAGCTCACATTGTTACACAGATAAATGATAGTTATACTAATTACATTTGGGACTTGTTAAGTTATATTTACACTTTTCTGAAGATTATCAATTTGAAATCCTGTAATTCTGTATGATTCTAATACTACTGTACAGTGACAAGTCTCAAGCTTTAGGAGTCCGCATTGCTTCATTGTGATATGATAAATGTGGCGGTAATCCAGTTTATTCAACGTCTACTCCACGTGAGAAACCATTAAACGAAATCGACTGTTCAGCTAAGAGTTCTCTGGATACCAATGAAAGTCGAGCTTTGGCAATACAATTGCTAAGTAAGAACACATTTTGTCTAGAGTTTGGAAAACAAAACTTACAAAAAACATTTCTCAACTTTTTATCGTTTATTTCAGATTTACGTTATCTAGCTACAAGATTGTGTTTTAGTATATATACGAAAGTTAGACCAAAGTGACATACACGATTATCTTTAGGTATCCAATTAGGTATGTCATGCAGTGGTCGTCTCAGGTACTTTATTTGAGAGACGCCTATAAGCTGTCATACCATTAAACTCAATCGGACTGACATTACGTTCCATATAACTGAAATATTGGCACCACTGGAAGTATGTTTACCTTTTCTTATCTAAGAAAAAAATGCATTCATTAAGTCTACACTTCTCTACTCTAGTTTATCATGATATCAAACAATTTGAACTATCCTTATCAGGATGAATACCTTATACTAAGATGCACTTATGTTGAGGTTTTGGGCATAATAATATCTGCCACGTCTTTTAATTTGTGTTATTTCACATTGCCACTGGTGACGGGGCATGAACATAATCCCTATCATTTACAGAGTAAGAAAATGTGAGAAATGTTAAATATATTTACCCGGTGTGCGTCATTTTGGGAGGAGTAAGGGCATTTATGGCAAATATATTAATATTTACAATCTCGTAAAATAGGATTTAAAAATCGTGTAGTATTATCTTATTTAAAAGTTAATGTGAAAAAATGTCCGATATATTTTAAACTTTAACTAATAAAATGCACACTAATCAAATGTACATATGAGCTTCTAACGTACGGCATTGACCTTTTGGCAAGGAGACAATTCAAGTATATTTTCAGACGCTGTACTTAGTCTTTTCAGTTCTCGGTAATTCTTGTAGAGCTGGATATTCATATACTAAAATCACATCCTGTGTCAAACCCTGCAATTGGATGCCCCCACAATAGCAAACACAAGATGAGTAAATCGAAAGACAGACACATGAACTCTTCCTTGATAGTCTTGTCAATACCAGTCATATAAAATAATTCAACACTTAGTTAATTGTAAATTCAAAAGAAAACAATAGATAAGACAGGTAAAGCTTCGGCGGTAGTGTTGGACATATTTAAGGCCTTTGACCACGTCTGGCATAAATATTGTCTCAAACAAATAAGTAAGTACCGTATTATTGAGCGGACACATGATATAATTAGATGTGTCCACGCTAAGAAAAGCCAACACCCTTCGCTTTGGCCATACATCAACACAACAGAACATTCATAATAGGGTTTCTCAGGGGTCGACATTTTACCTTTATTATTCCTGATTGTCTGAAACAACTTCCCTGATACGCTCACCCTTGAGATAGGTATAACTAGACATGCGAGTAAATCGAACCCACCCATATTTTAGGCAATGACTAAATATTTAGTAAGATAACTCCAAAAGAAACGTGCATTCCAATAAATACATATAAACTACTCCAATGCACACTTTTACGAAGGTGGGCTTCGCTTACGGTAAGATGTGACACAAGGTCGGGAAAGTGGGATTTGAAAAAACCCGTTTGAGAATTTGAGCACTCTAGTCATTTACAATTGCCTGGGCAGACCTGTCGGCATTCCCCGGTAGGGGCTCCTCAGGCGATTAGCAATAAACTAACCCCTTCTCAAAAGGTGAGAAGGCAAAGCCTAGGAGGGTGGACCTCCTAGAACAGGGCAGCCCTATAGACCGGCGTAAATCAAGCCGCGAAGGCCAAGACAATACCAATCTATGGGGTGTATATCAATCGGAACAGATACTACCCTTTGATTTTGGCCAAAAGGCTAGTATCCTATATCTATATAATACCACAATTCGCCCATCCATTGATATCAGTTGCCACATCTGAACTGGTGCAGCTACCAGTTGCCATTCTCTCTTGAAAAATGAACAATAAGTGTCGCTAACACACTTTGTCCTGCACTTTCTATCAAGCTGCAATTCCTGTTCTATCGCTGCATGTTGCATCCGTGTACTTGTTGTAGAAGTACTAACATGAAATGTACTCCGAATTACTTACTTTACTTTTACCCTGTCAAGGTTAATATACCCGGAAAATCCGACAAGCGGCAACATTCCATCTTTTAACAGTAGAATTCTGGAGATGCAACACACGTTTTTTTTTCACTAACTTCTTTCATCGGAAAATCATTCGTGTTATTTTGCGTAGAGGCGATCCTATGTAAGTGGACTTTAAAATATTAGCATCTCAATTGGAAATAACATCAAAGCATTCCATAAACACAGCA
Organism: Sepiola atlantica; assembly: GCA_963556195.1. Classification (NCBI taxonomy): domain Eukaryota; kingdom Metazoa; phylum Mollusca; class Cephalopoda; order Sepiida; family Sepiolidae; genus Sepiola; species Sepiola atlantica. The sequence goes on from OY744523.1 coordinate 98,703,938, forward strand.
AACTTCTCAACAAAAATTACAATTACACTTTAGTTATCGACAGTACCGAACCTTAAATAGTGTATGATAGGTTTTATAAAATTAAATTAATAACGCCTAGAGCATATCTAATATGATCGCTTTTAGCAATGGGTGTAAGTGATTGGTTCGATTCCTATCTTTAATACAATAAACTCATGCAGGATAATGTTCTAGATGAAAGTATAATAAAGCAAAGTACTAAATCACATATCTTAAATATTATTTCTAACAATAATAATTACAGTAACAATGAATTATTGCATAATATTGCCGGTTGCAACATAGACTAAAATATAATTAAATATACTTAGAGAGGATACACGTTAGACAAAATAAAACCAATGATTCCGTAACATCAACATACATTTAATAATATATGTATTTCATAGTAGGTCGATTCATGAATAATTTCCGTTTCATGAGCTTGAATGTAATTCATAATACAAACCGATAAACAAATTTTAACTCTCCATCTTTACGAACTTTATATGTTATTGTCTTAACGAGTTGTTGAATAATACTAGTTAGTTATGTATCGATAGACTTTTTTATAATGTCGTATCTGCAATAAACATAAGTTAATAAATATGAGATATTTTTCATTTTTTATTGAATTTTCCTAGTTATTTTACATTCGGAATTGTTCAAGGAAACGTCAGTGAAATACAGTAAAAATAGTGAATCGCTATCTTAACATGAATGCGTTTGACACAGGAAACCAGCCGAATGCGTGTCGTTAAAGTGTCACGTGTAGAAACGTCATTGATGACGTAGCACTTAACTCTTGGCAAATGCACAGCTTAAAACCGCTATCTGTGCCAAGATAAAGATTGCTCTCATTCCAGCGCTCATCTTAATAGATTGGTTGGGTAGTTCACTGCGTTTCGCATAAGTAATTTTCGACCCAATTGCAAGCATCAGTTTGGTCAATTTCCAGAAGTCAGAGATTAGCCCTTTCAACAAATTACCAGGTATGCATGATTCCCAAAAGTTGATCTGATTTTCTAGCATTTGTGTGTCCTATAACTTGTTAAAAATATTTTACGTATTTTCTGTATATTTATCAGTTATAACTTATCAATTATTATAAAAACCGTAATATTATTTTGCATATATCTCTTATTATACTAAAGCTGATTTTATAAACGGTATTTTCCTAAATAATATTCTAATATAGTTTAATCACACACAACACATATTTTATATTTTAAAGCCTTTAGTATTGAATTTAATTTGAAACAAAATAGGTTAAGTGTTTTAATTCGCTTTAATTTATAATTAACATAACCAGTGACTCATGTGTTACCACCTTTCTGCCTATCAGCTTTTTATGGTTTTGAATAGCCCAGTCTAACGGGACAAACTATACACGTATTAGTTATGATGTTGAACATTAAAAGCAAATGAGACACACATGAGAGAGGTATAAACGAGTATGAATGACAACATTTGTAGTGGGTGTGTATCTATTTGAATCAAATTGGCTTTTCATTCATGTTTTTAAATGAAATACATCACACGCGATTTAATTGTATGACACAGCGGTCACACACACATACACACATCCATATATATATATATATATATATATATATATATATATATATATATGTGCATACATATACATGGTATATATCTTATTTATTTCTTATCCACATACATATGGGCTTGATCCTTTCCCGGGGATCATCAGTATGGGGGCGGATGATTCTGCCGGAACCACATTTAAACTTATTTGCCAAACCTCGAGAACATGACCTACACCTAACGAGCACAGTGTTAAAAAGAGAATATGTATTTACAAGCAGACACACCTAGTGTTCAACGACGCCGACACACGGAAATTGCATAACGCAGTAGATTTGATAGCCTTATTATAATTGGCTAACAATCCACGTTTAAGCTTAAACGGGCTATACAAAATATTATGATGACTATTTTGTTATTTTACTATCGACATACCCATTTGTTTCATTCTTCATATTTATTTATATATATATATATATATATATATATATATATATATATATATATATATATATATATATATATATATTCAATCACAGACAGGTTGTTTCTCTTTTTCACAACTCTATAGAATAATTAGATATTCTGCTGCATTAAGACATGATTACAAATGTATTTACGTCGAGCACCAATTCCGTAGGAGAACATTCAATTGTAAATACTTGTAAATAAAGCACAACGAATGCACAATTTCAGGGGTGAGACAGAGGTTGGATCTTGGTAGATAGTCAGGATCCTATTTAATTTAACTTTTTTCCTGGCGTTTGTCTAAGAAGGAGAAACTAGTGGTTGGTGCACCAGCCTCGATGTAACAACAATATTTCATGGATCGGTGGAGTGTATCTTTGTAGAGATAAATGAATATGGCAGGTTTGAGACATGTTCTAGAAAAGTAGATGGAGCCCTCTTTCTTTGCAGCAGCCTTAGCAATGTATTCCCTGTAGTTGTTCTAATTCATGGTACGTAATATTTGACATGACCATCTGTAGGTGAAGATGAGTCTTGTTGTTATCGAAGAAAATAAGATTTTATTAGCAGCATAAAACGTTAATATCAATGTATGTCTCTATTCCATTATGTACTGAAGGTCAGTTTTTAAGGATTCATCCATTGCGTCGGATATGTACGAACCAGTGTAACCCACATGTTTCACTTGATTCATATATATATATATATATATATATATATATATATATATATATATATATGTATATATATATATATATATATTTATATATATATATATATATATATATATATATATATATGTGTGTGTGTGTGTGTGTGTGTGTGTGGGTGTGCATTAAGTTCTAGACTGTGGATCATTTACATACAACTATGTAAACATATAAAAATACATAATTTTAATATACACATATATATATATATATGTATGTATACATACACACATATATATATATATATATGGAAATATGCATATATATATATATATATATATATATATATATATATATATATGCACATTGAATAAACACTGTACATCATTTTTTATCATATGTGAATACCTCCGATTAAACGAAGCACTTGCCACCTAGCCAACAGGGTTAAAGATAAGTAATGGGTCCGGTATTATATATATATATATATATATATATATATATATATATATATATATATATATATATATATATATATATATATATATATGTGTGTGTGTGTGTGTGTGTGTGCATTGAAATCGTGATGGTAGCGTTTCCTACTTAGCTTACTACTATTTGCATTGTTAACTTCTTAATTGATACAGATTAATGCAGAATATTGCATTATTAGTCGCCCGTAACTTTATAGGACGCATTTCCGTTAATATATATATATATATATATATATATATATATATATATATATATATATATATATATATATATATATATATATATTAATTGTATACGTTCAAACAAGTAATCCATGGGCGATTGTGTCTAACTAACAGCCGTCATCAAGAATTGAACCTTCCATATTTATGTATACAGTCTGGCGTTTTTCTTCCATACCATGCCACTTTGCCTGAAAATGTGTACGCTTTTACCACTTGAATATTTTAATGTATTCATGTAATTGTTATGTGGTTTTGTGATGGTAGTGTTCATTACTTTGCTTACTATTATTTTGATTGTTAACTTCCTTAGTGACACAGATTAATACAGAAGATTGTATTCTTAGTCGCTTTAACTTGATAGGACGTATTTTTGTTTATATATATATTCATGAAAAATCTATATTTTAACCTTTAGAAAGAGCGATCAGTAACTTTTATAAATTTAACGTTAAATAAGCCTTCATTTTTACTTATTTGGATAGTAAGGTATTTTGATTTTTTTGTATAATTAACCATTAGTCCGCCTCTGAAGTGCGTAAAACAACGCCTAAAAAAGTAGATCCTCCCTCATCAAAATAGACATAATGCACAGTAGATTATGTTCCACACACATTATAAATGGTTTCTTCCATACCACGCCCTAAAATGGCTTTAAAATAGAGGATCAGTTGACGTATATGCGAAACATTTTCCTCATACTTTAAATCCCCCAAAATATTTTCATTGTTGTAATATTTTCCCGCAGAGGGTTTTCAGTGTCTTCAAACGTAAATGTCTTTCAAATGTTGCATCTCATATTTGGTAGGGATACTAACGGTGTCAGTTTTCAATAATGCCCAAACTTATTGCTTTTATTTACGCCTAAAAAATAAGGTATACCCTTGGATAAGTTAAAAGAAGTTAGTTATTACATTTTTACGGAAAAAAAGAAAACACCAAATAATTACTTTTGAATTTGGAGTCCGGAATCCGTTCATATATAAATTAAACGTTTAATGAGATACCTGATTATAGAAAATAAAGTAAATAATGTATTCCACTTTTAATAGACACAAACAAATGATTCCATTATTAATCAGATCTTTTATTGACAGATTCAAGAAAAAGATACAAAGACAGTTTAAGAGATTGAAATAAAGAGCTGGAAAGAGATAAATAACGGATGAGTTTGTTTTTTTTGTAAAACATCATTCTGTTATGTGTTCTTTAAGTAAGATTTTGCTAGCGTATTTGTTTATTTTTGCCCGGGGAAGCACTGGGCAGTCCTGCTAGTTTCACATAACAAAATTACGATTAAAATGTGTGCTGAAAATATGAAACAGAATCAGCTATATTTACATTTAATTGTGACTAAAGGAAAGAAATTCACTCACCTGTTCATTTGCAATTTAAGAAACACCCCAGCCAGTCAGTCTAAAGTAAGATACATTGAAATACAACAACTTAATATTTGTACAGAAATTAAAGTAATATATCTTGGGAAAAACATATTGTCATATTAAAATCAACACAATCATTGAACTGATAAACAGTATAAACTAATATGCCAATTAGTTAATCTTGCAAGTGTGATATCGCATATACATAAACAATACATATCAAAGATGGTGGACTTAGAGAATTAGTTGAATGAACTTCAAATAGGGTATCTTGATATCAACGTGCAATAAATTCACCCAACTTTGGAATTTATTTATTTAAATATATATATAGCGAATATCAGGAGCGTAAATATGAACTCTTCATCTAAAATAAAAAAGTATTTCCAATTAGATCAACATATATATATATATATATATATATATATATATATGTATATATATATATATATATGCGTGTGTGTGTGTGACCAAATTAGAATGGGTCAAGCCAAAATAGGCAGACATAAAGTGTCCGCCATTTTGAACGAAGAACTGATGACTATATATATATATATATATATATATATATATATATATGGTGTGTGTGTATCTGTGTTTTCCTATTACGACACCAACAGCCTAAACGATTGTCGATGGATACATGGTAACTGTTACCGCACTTACTCATGCCTGGTGCTGCTTGCTTCTTTCGATGGATAAAGTGTATGGTAATATTGAATTAACAAGGACTATATCCACATAATCAACCACTTTATACTGACTAGGCTTAATATTACAATACATATCGGGTAATGACTAGAACACCCATCTGGTGACCACGTTCTCAATTTCTATGGAAGCAGGCTGAATGTAGATTACTTATTTCTGCGAGAGGATAAACCAGACAAATTAAAAATATGAGTACATATATGATATTGTATTATAAACCAAATCATTTATAGACTAATGCTGAGATAACATTCAATATTGACGGGAAAACACATTCATGCATGCTTTCTTGATAATTTACTTTCATACACACACTGCAACAGGACATAGAATCAAGTTCGGCTCAGATAGGCATGCAAATAATAACAATACAAAAAATATCGGCATGCTAAATACGTTCTCGCCGACTATTTGAAACCTAGACATTTCCATGAGGAAATACCTAAAAATCATTCAAGGTGTAGATATTTAATTTACAGACAAAATAATATCGATTCTGTTTGATTTGCCTTCCTATGTTAAATCTATTTAAGGTGATCATACGAAATATTATTTTGTATAAACGTAGAAGATGTTGGCCAGTATAAGGTGAGTCTATACGTGTGTGTTCATGAAGATAATATTTCTCTTCATATATCGGTCGTTAATATTAGTGATGTGGCTATCTGTTCTTCATGCCATCCTCGGATCCAATTTTCTTATTTATCTTTTCAGTTAAATAGTGTTTATTATTCAGTTCATATTTTTACAAAGTTGTATTAGTATTACCGTATTTTTAATATTTCACATCCTCTTCCGTTCCAACGGAATGCCCATCTATTTATTTATTGTGTGGCCTTGAGCATTATTCAGTAATTTATTATATCATTTTCAGGCTGTTTCTTTTTTTTAGTTCTGGCCTTCTTATCTTGATGAGTTTAGCGATATGCATTTCCATGCCTCAGAATATATTATGTCATTCGTCTATTTTAATACTTGATCAGGTTGATACGTGTATACTATGGGTATAATTTGAAAGTTAGCTTGTTTGCAAAGGTGAAATAAACTTTCTCTCTCAAACTATCCATGTCTATTTAAATATTACTTATAACTTAAGAAGCGTCATTAATGTATGATTGGCACATGTCCACGCTTTCTACTAACTACTTTACATGAACACATGATACAGAATACAGGGTATAGGTAACATTTTAAGGATTTATTTTCACACGAATTTTGCGATACCAGTATGCACATTTTTTTTCGAAGAGTGGCTCACTAGTGTGTAGCATTTTCTGATATCCCGCTACACTGGTAAATTATATAACATTAGTAGAACACACTTTTATTTCTAATGGCTAAATTATGTTATTTCGTAAGTAATAATCAAATTAGATTGCTTAATGTAAACGAGACATAAACATATTAAAAATGTTCGCCTCTGTTGCACAGCTCTAAATATATCAATTATATTACGAACGTATAGTTACATTGTGGGAATATAAATAAAGTTGTATATGTGTTAGTATAATTATGATATTCTTTATATTTTAACCGCTGGAAGTAAACACAGCAAGTACAAAAAGGACGTTCTGACTAACGGATTTAATTAACCATCGAACTTATAAGTGGTTAATTATCGTTATTAGGTCATGTATAGCACCGAGAATTACAACAACATATCTCGTTCGTGTTATACTGAAGTGTTTAACAAAAGAGAAATTCATGCAGTAATTTCCCTTCCGAGACAAGAATTATAAATATCGATTATATTTCTATAGAGAAATGAAAGGTGTCTACAGATGAGTCACCGATTATTAATTTAGTTTCATACCCAGCAATAGAATGTGTTATTAGTACGCTTACTCATGAAACATGGAATAGCTATGCATGGTTTAATTTAATTTGTCTGCAAGTTATATTGTAATACATTATGGGTGGTTGTTTCCCAACATTACTATACACAAACGTTTATGATCATGTGATAGGTATATTACAATAGGCCATGTATGTATGTGTGTCTGTTATATCTACTGCGGTGTCCCTACTTTTTTGGTAAGGATGTTTATATTTGTCTACTTCTTATTATAATGACGACGACGATGATGATGATAGCGCTTCTGCTGATGATGGAGATTTAGTTCAATCCGGGTCCAAGAAGAAAGGATTTATTGTTTTGATTTTCAAATAGGAAGTTCCGTCTATATCCTGCTCCTTAAATCCCTATAAAATCTTTTCAAGCAAGTGACATCTGTGGAATACGTATACATTGATTAGTAATACTAGTGAAAACATGAAAAATCCAAAATATCTACATTTCAACCTACTAGTTGTCATTTGAATCATGAAACACAATATTAAATTCAATAGCGCATATTAATGAGTGTAAGAGTGTATAATGGACACACCGCCACATAAACATAATGCACACACCTAAACTCATATATAGACAATATTAAATGTACGTATGCTTTCTATATTCTTAAATTACAATAGTTTTTAGTTATAATAAATAGATTGTGTAACTGTATCTCTCTCTCTCTCTCTCTCTCTATATATATATATATATATATATATATATATATATATATATATATATATATGGCTATCGTTATCTCAAATGAAGTATAGTATACTGTATTGAACTACGTTAATAATTGCGTTGTAATCAATTTCTCTTTTTACTTCTGATCCTCTGACGTGAGGATCGGATGTAAACAGTAAAACAATTACCTACACCGTCAATTATTTTGAGATTCCTTTTTCAAATATACATTTTGAATGCGAAATTATAAAACATGTTATGTTTCAAAAGTGTTCTTCTCAGTCTTAAATACAAAGTTTATGTGTACTCGCTTTTTCAGACATCGATTCTTGTTTTCAGTAAACATCTAGTGATTGTTTCCAATTGTTTCTAATGAGACAACAATCATTTGATCTATATTTAATCTCCATCATGTACCCTCCCCCCCACCTCTGTGGATAACGCAATGTGTCACTTAGTGTTTCCGTGCACTCAAACTTTACACTGTAAACTGTTTTGCTGTTTTTTTTTAAAATGCTGTTGACTAGTATCCGGTATTTTGATTAAGGGGAGTTTGCCCGTTTGTTTATTATTATTACAGACGACTGTACGCATTTTCTATTCCAATACTTCGACAGGTTTATGCCTTTAACTTTTCTCGCCGTTTGGTATCGTGTTTTGATGTTTACCTATGCACATTTTTTATCGTTTGAATCAATCTTTCTGTATGATTTGTCATGTTTCTTGATTGTCCTTTAATTCTATAGTTACTGTAATTTCAAATATTTACTATTTTATGTGCATTTATATTCCTTTTTACATCATTTGGTCTAATGTTCCGTACATAAAATCATGTTTTTTTTCCAGATTCCGGAGTACTTATTTTATTCAATTCATGTTAGATAACGTGTATCTTTATTCATGTCATTGTTGTTGTTTTTCTTCTTCTTCCTCTTCTTCTTCTTTTTCTTTTACTTTCCTTCTCCTTTTCCTTAGTTTCCTTCTTTTTCGTATTCTTTTTTCCTACTGAGTAATAGTTCTCACAGTAGTCATTACCGGTTATATATTATTTGTAAAAGTGAAGATGTTCAGTTGTTTCTGAGTGAAAATAAGTTTCCAACTACTAAAATTCTCTGCATCTTCCCTTACTATTAGCATCCATATAGTTGAAACAAAACTATTTTTTAACAATCAAAGAATAATGTGTTTTTATAACCGAACGTTTACCGACCAATAATACTACTTTTGCATTTAAAACAACGAACACCAGCGTTTAACTGTTATATTTAACAATTAATTTATATATTTAAATATAATATATATATATATATATAAATATATATATATATATATATATATATATATATATATATATATATAGTAAAATGGACGAAGAGTGATAAACATGCACGAATGTCCAAATTTATTTCAAACTTCAAATGTTCAAAACAGGGATATAGTTTGTAATGAAATTATGTTTATTGTTCTTTCCTAAAGCCAAGGCTTTTCAGAGATCGAGATCTTATCATCAGAGGAATTATACAGATAGATAAGTTGGCAATAGAAAATCCAAAGTTCAACATTTTAAAAGATATGAAAAATATTCAGAAAAAGATGGGTGAGAAAAAAAGTTCGAGTAAAAAGATATTGGGTTAGTCCGGATGGTAAATTGTCCGCCGATAAGGTGTCCAATGGAAGAGGGTTTCAATGGAGAAGAAAAAGTTTCGAAGAGGCATCATGGGTAGGTGTTCAAAAAATAAGTAAATCCAATGGTGAAAATTAAGTTCAAATTAGTAGATAGAGTGTACTTAAATGGAATTAACATTAAGATATCTGGCCATTCCGAGAAAGCTTCCAGGCAGAAGAGAATTCCAAGTAAAACGTAGCGATGGAGGATTGAAGTGGTTCTGAAAGAAGCCCTAAGTTAAAATCAAGGTCGAATTAGGAGGTGGGAAAGAAAGATTAAGTTGGAGCTAATGGTGGGAGGGTTATATGAACAGAGCATGACAGCTGATGGAAAATGGGGTGAGGTGGTAGTGGGAGAGAGTTCTGGTGATATAGTTATTTTTAGCATATGCTACGTCCTGTCAATAGGGAATGGGTCGATTTAGGTCAATGTAGAGTAAAATTATTATTTGGAAAGGAATACAAAAATTGGGGTCGTAGTTTAAAGACTGATTTTTGGAGAAAGGCAATGATACTTTAGAAATTGAAGTAACAAGTCGTGTCCGGTGGGAGAGGTGAGGGTTTTCTAGAGAATGGGACTCAGTAATTTAAATTATGAAAAAGTGCTAAGCCGAGCAGAGATAAAGTGTATATATTTAAAAGTTTTAAAAAATGCTACAGAATTTAAAAGGTATTCCCAGTTGGTTAAGAGAATGATTAAATAAGGGAATGATTAAATAAACCAACCCAAAAGTAAATTTGGAAAATTAAATGAAAAATCAAAAATAAGATAAAAAACTAAAAAACTAAAAAAGCTCAATGTAAAGTTAGACATTTATTCTGACTCACTTAAACACATGTAAAGTTACGGGTTGGGGATCAATTTGGGGAAAGACAACTTATTATCACTTGTAACAATTGATATCAGTTATGAGTATTCTAGTGTATGTTTTTTTTTAATCATGTAAGATGTAAGTTTATCACAAGTACGTTAAGGTAATGAATAGCTTAATAGGGGGAACCAAAAGGATCAATTAAGGGGGTGACTTAGGAGCGTGTTTAAAGGAGAGATAAATGAAAGACTAGGAAAAAGGTATAGTCAGTGGTAAGATGTATATACAGGGTCGATAGAGGGGATATAAGGGGAATAAAATAAAGAGTATGATAGGAATGGAAGGGGTGCAAGAAATATACACGAGGGTTAGCAAATAGAAAAGAAGAAAATGAAAGGAAAGAACGGATTATAGTGTAGAGTAGAAATAAGGGCATTTAAGTTAGGGCGGATAAAGGTCGGCAGGGAGTAAATAGAAATAGTGTTAGTTTTCTAAATACGTCAAGCGCAATGGGTTAATATAGTTATTAGGAGTAATTGAGAGGATATGTTATGTGTATAGGATGGTTATTTGTGAGGTTGGAGGAGTTAAGGAATAAAGATTTACTAATAAATAAATTTAGAGTTTTTTAAAAACATTTTTTATCTAACGCTAGAAAAAATGGGGGTTGTTAGTTGGGAGGAGGGGTGTCAGAGGGGGTAATGAAGTTGATGTATTTAAATTTTCGTTTGTGCCTGCAATTAGAGATAAGCTCATTTTTAGAGTTAATAAAGTTTAAGCTTTTAGATGTTGTGGCTATCATAAATGTTTCCAGTGTACATAGTTGGCAGAAAGAGGATCCTGGAGTGTAAGAATTAGATCTTTTTAATAAAGTCCAACGTAAGGAGTAGGGAGTAGTATTAGTGTTAAAGTTTTTTATTAGATTGGATAGAGAGGTGCTAGTGGTATGGTTATTATTCTGTTTGAAAGAGTAGATATGGTTAGCGATTCGGGTCTTAATGGGGAAGGCGCTTGCCCTAATATAAGGGTGTAATTTGTATGGGGATGTTGTTGTATTATTTGTGTTATTTATAGTATTGGGAATGTTTAGGGTTTGTATGCTCAAGTTCTGGGTCAAATTAAAGTCAGGAGTGTTAGTTGGAGAAAATGAGATATTTTGAGGAGTGAAGTACGACACATTATTAGTTAGTGGGGGTTGCTGGTTGGTGTGAGAGGTGTTATTTAGGGTATCGTTTGCTATAAGGAGTTGTAGAAGGTGAGGTTTGCAAAGTGAGTGGGGGATTTGTGTGTTGGAATTGGCTTGCACCATAGTGTTATGGGGGAATTGTTTGACAGTGCAGGCATAAATAACGTTACTTTGTATGCAATTACTATTTAAATGGCATTATCTTTATGTCTGACAGTTACAATTATTAGTGGGGTGTATAGTAGGTACTGGTTGTTGGGCAGATTTGATTTTTTTGTTATTATATGTGATGATTGTTTTAGCTATATTGGGCATTGTGCAGTAAGAGATTTTAATAGAGTTTTTATTTAAAATAGTGTTGTACTTATGTGAGTGCTTGAATGAGTTATCTAAAATTTTGAAGAATTCCTTAGCTATATTTGTTTTCACATTGCAGTTATAAGGTGTGTTAAACCAGATATTATTATTTCTTTCTGTTTTTTTTATTTTTACTGCTTTCTGTAAAGGTTGCTGGGTTTTCAATATTGAGGGTTTTAGTGGGTCTATTTATATATGTCTTAGGTTTTTTGGGTAGTGTGGTGTTAGTTCGTTGTTTATCCCGTGTTGCCATTTTGTGTGTGATTATATTTGAAGGTTTGTTCTTCTGGATGAGAGGATTATTTTCATATTTAATTGTATCAGTGTATCCCGAATTGAGAAGTGCGTTATTATAGAAGTTGGAATTTTGTTCGAAGATGGATATATTGGCGGATGATTTTGAGATTCTATTGGAGATTGACGGGAGTATAGAATTAATGATAGATTTAGTGTGGTTAGATAGCTTATGCACGTAGAAGAGAGTTAGATTTTGTTTGTGGACGGGGCTAAAAGATTCGGTGGTGAGGTCTAAAGTTAGGTCAAGAACGTTGGATATTCTTTTCTCGGGTTCTATAGTTATAGTTAATCCGAAGTTATTAAAAAAATTATGTAGGTTCTTAATGGTGTTGTTGTATTGTCTAGATCTCTCCCTAGAAACAAAAAGTGCATCGTCCCTGTGAAGCCCACCGTTTAAGTGTCCAAAATGGAACTTCAATTCTTTCAATAAATATAAACCTACAAGGTCAGTTACCTTAGCAGAGTCCGAGGACCCATCGTTTTATCGAAATTATTGAGGGAATCCTTCCGTGTCCAGAGTTTGTTATCAAATTCTAATAGATTATAAGATCGGTCTCTAAGTCTGTTATATACGAGTTATTCTTAGCGAATATTAGGGCTTTGTTTAGTAGAATAGGGGAAATGGACTGATAAAAATTGTCAATGTCAATAGTGATAAACTTCAAGTTAGAGTTTAATTTATCCTTAAGCTTAAGAAACCAATTGGTGACTTCGCCTGAGGATTGCCATAGAGCGTATGACGTTTTTTTTTGTTTTAAGTTAGGGATGATTCTATCTAAGATTGTTTTGCTTATAATGCCTAGGTCCGATTTGGGTGGGTAGATTAATCTAATGGAAGTATTTTCGTGAAAATTACTTTTGTGGTCTTTTAAGGTGCATCTGGGTGTAGCAGGGGTAAGGATTTCATTAAAATTTAGGATATTTAAAAAAGTTTGTACGGATGTTGCCTCATTGTTTATGCTATTTAGGATATTACTGGAAGCAGTTTTATAAGATTTGTTAAGTTCTTTATAGATTAAACTTTTGTAGTCTGAATATTTCATTTTAATTCCATTTAAGTACGCTCTATCTACTTATTTGAACTCAATTTTCACCATTGGATTTACTTATTTTTCGAACGCCTACCCAGGATGCCTTTACGAAACCTTTTCTGCTCCATTGAAACCCTCTTCCATTGGACACCTTATCGGCGGACAATTTACCATCCGGACAAACCCAATATATTTTTACTCGAACTTTTTTTCTCACCCATCTTTTTTTGAATATTTTTTCATATCTTTTCAAATGTTTAACTTTGGATTTTCTATTGCCAACTTATCTCTCGGTATAATACTTCTGATGATAAAGTCTGGATCTTTGAAAAGTCTTGGCTTAAGGAAAGAACAATAAACATAATTTTATTACAGAATATACCCTGTTTTGAAAATTTGAAGATTGAAATAAATGTGGACATTCGTGCATTTTTATCACTCTTTGTCCATTTAACTTTATAATTGTTCTATCTCGTATATTGAGCTTTTACCATTTCACTATAGGTTCTTTCTACTAAAAGTGTTACTTTTAGTTTCTTACTTATATATATATATATATATATATATATATATATATATATATATATATATATATATATTTCAATACCTATAAAATAAAGTATTTATCTACGTTACCACCATATACTTTTATAACTGCTAACATCACTGAATTAACTAAATCAGACAATTTTGTAATAGTAGCTGGTGATGTATTAATGACTTCAAATTCGTTCGTGCTTCACGAAAATTGACGTACATTGGCAAACACACCTTGTTAGACTGTAGACTAAGAGTGGTCTATTGAGTAGGAATCTGGGAAGCATGGGGGCAAAATAATCAACGTTGTACTTTTGATGCCGAAAGTTGCAAAAAATGCTTTAGTTTCGTTGTCAGAGTTAGAAGGACCATTGTCGTGCATTAAAACACATTTTTCAGTAGAGCATTGTTTATGTCATCTAGCCAATGTACCAGTGTATCCGTCAAGAGATTGCAATAGGCAACATACGTCATTATTGCTCCTTCTGGAACTCTTATACGAGCAACAAGTCTATCTCAAATAATACACGCTCATATTATTTTGATATCGTATCAAACGATGTCGACCTTCATCTCTGGAATACATCTATATTTCGCTTGTCAATCAGGTACATCATGTGTTACCCGTGGCTTATCAGTTAAGAGAACCTAAGTCATACATATTTCCATATATGTTTAGCTCTTCCTCTCTTCAAATCTGTGTATTGTTGTAAGAAGAGGCTTTGTAAGTTGAATTATCACAAAAACACATTGTTTGAGGTATTGTATGGATTGTTGATTTGTGTACGTCTAGATCTTCAACTGCTGAGAATTTTGATTTGCTTGATTGTTCAGGTGTTCTTCGGAGTTTACGACAAACATTTCTCAAATACCTGTTTGATTTCAGTCTTGGATATTCCAGCATCCTATCGGGTTTAATTGGAGAAGCGCCCTTCAGAAATAGTTACAGTATCCACATTGCGATTTATCCCCCGGGCAATTAGAACAGATAATGTTGTTTTAGCCATTTCATGTATTATTATGTATATTTTCTCTTACAGGTAGTTATTTTGAACGTCACATTGTTATTAAGAAGTAAACACCCTATTATATCTCGCCACTCTGAAATGAAAATATAACGTTATCATGTACTATACACAATACTATATAAATTAATGAAATTCTGTTAATGGGTGCTAAAATTTCTGTAAAACAATTGCTGAACTTATTTAACAGTGTGATAAGTAAGTGTAATTGTTATTAGAAAGCTCGCTGGTCGCAGGGTACAAGTTAGTTCTATATTTTTAAGTAGACACGCTTTTCCACCGAGAAATGTAATAAAATGACGATTTGTAACCAACGATATAACAATTATAGTATTGGTAGTATGGTAGTTTGGTAGTTTTGTTTTACGGCATATCAACCCTTTTTGGGTTATTTAATGCCGAATCTGGTCTTGTTTTCTTCTCTTTTTTGTTTCTTTCCCCTTTTAATATCTGTTTCTATTTAACCCATAGTTGGGACCCTAACAGGTACTACCACTCCGGGTCAGGGTGGACCTGGGAGCAATGGTAATTAAGAGGAGGCTCCAAATTCTCCAAAGTCCGTAAGCCGGATCTCACAATCGGATGTAGTTTAAGGTCATATCCAGGACCGGGAGTAGGGTAGGAAAAATAAAAATAAAAAAGGGGAGGAAGAAAGGGAGAGGGGCTGTTGTTTTTGTGTTTGGTTTTGTAGAACATAATTAAGTTTTACAAACAAAAAAAAAACAAAAAAAAACGTCAATGAAGGTGAATTTCGTCTCAGGGAGCCACAGGGCAGCCTGATCTGGTATCACCAGGAATTATAGTATTGGTTTAAAAGTATTCAACAAATACAAAATAGCTGTATTGAGTATTTTATGTATAAGTAAATAAATATATATGTGTATATATATATATATATATATATATATATATATATATATATATATATATAAAAATTGTTAATTGAATATTGTAAAATGGTAGATACTTTGTGTATATATAGAACATGAAATAATTATTATACATAGAGTAATTAAACTTCAGAGAACATGCGTCTAGGAATCTCCTAACTTATTCAGACAACCGTTATCTTCTATATAAAATTGAATGTCTGTATGTTGGTGGGTGTGTGGGTGTGTGTGTATGTGGGTGTGTGTGTGCCCTATAGAAACAACTTTTAGAGAATATAGATACAATATAAAAGTATATTCTTATGTACAATTCACAGAGTAAGTTGATAGGCGTAGTCCCGAATCTATAAACCCACGCCTTAGGGGTCCATGGGGCAGATTTCATAAGGGGGAGGGGCCCTTTTTAGTTATTTTTCAATGTTAATTAGTACTTATTTGGAAATTATCTAATGTATTTATGTAATGTACAGCTACTCCTCAAAAACTAAGCGGCGACATGTCAACAAGTTATATTTTTAGCACCGTACATATCGTGGGATCATAATATCTCAAAATCGCAAAAAACGATTCACTTGCTGAGTTTCCGACAGAGGGTAGCATTTTTACCGTATTTTTCAGACTTTTTTCAATGTTAAATAGTATTAATTTGGAAATAATCTAATGTATTTATGCACTAATCCGATAAAAATGCTGAGTTACTGAAAACATCCCATACTCCCTTGCCTGATGTACCCGGTCTTGCCCTAAAGTGTTTCCTGTTTTATCAGGTCATCTCATAACTTCTGTCCGGATAAATCAATAACATCATAGGAAGGCTACGTTAAGAGTGTATAGTGAAACAAGGGTTGCTCAATCACATCAACACCTGGCCACCAGTAAGAGTGATTTCAGTAGTGCTCAGGAGGCCTCCTTGATTTTCAAACGAATGTTGGTGCTTCTTAAGTATAACGGTCCCTAGAAATATTGGTGTTTCGGGAAAAAAATTTTTTTCCTTGAACTTCAAATATTTCTCAGGGTTGTGGGAGAGTGAAATAATAGTTGGAGGGGCTGGAGAAATTAAGGAGTCGGGGAAAATTTTAGGGGTCGGGCCAAATTTTTTAGGGGGTCGGGCCAATTTTTTTAATTTTTTTTAACTTAAAATATTTGTCAGGGTTGTGGGAGAGTGAAAAGAAGTTGGGTGTGGCTGGAGAGATTAGTGGGTCGGGGAAAGTTTTAGGGGTCGGGCCAAACTTTTTAGGGGTCGGGCCAATTTTTTTTCTTTTTTGTTTTGAACTTAAAATATATCTCAGGGTTGGCGGAGAGGGAAAAACAAGTTGGGGACGGTTCTGGAGAGATTGATGGGTCTGAGGAAATTTTAGGGGTCGGGCCGATCTTTTTAGCGGTTGGGCCAAATTTTTTTCTTTATTTTTACTCAAAATATTTCTCAGGGTTGTAGGGTAGTGAAAAAAAGTTGGGGGGGTGGAAAGATAGGGGGTCGGGGAAAATTTTAGGGGTCGGGCCAAATTTTTTAGGGGTCGGGCCAAATTTTTCCTTTATTTCTTTTTTCTAACTTAAAATATTTCTCAGGCTTGTGGGAGAGTGAAAAAAAGTTGGGGGGTGGCTAGAGAGATAAGGAAATCAAGGAAAATTTAAGGGGTCGGACCAAATTTCTTACGGGTCAGGCCAATTTTTTTTTTTTTTTTTGAACTTAAAATATTTCTCAGGGTTGTGGGAGAGTGAAAAAAAGTTGGAGGGGGGGGGGCTGGAGAGATTAGGGTGTCGGGGAAAATTTTAGCGGTCGGGCAAAATATTTTAGGGGTCGGGCCAAATTTTTTTTTTTTTTAACTTAAAATATTTCTCATGGTTGGGGAGGGTGAAGAACGAGTTGGGGTGGGGGATCTGGAGAGATTGAAGGGTCGGGGAATATTTTAGAGGTCTTGCCTAACTTTTAAGGGGACGGGCCAACTTTTTTCTTTTTTGTTAACTTAAAATATATCTCAAGGTTGGGGGAGAGTAAAAAATAATTTGGACGGGGCTGGAGAGATTGGAGGTTCGGGGAAGTGTTTAGGGGTCAGGCAAAACTTTTTAGTGGGTCGGGGCAATTTTTTGTTTTGTTTTTTGTTGACTTAAAATATTTCTCAGGTTTGGAGGAGAGTAAAACAAAATCGGAGGTTAACCTTAGAGAGATGGGGGAGGGGGGATGGGAACATTTTGGAGGGCGGGCCGAACTTTTTAGGGGTTGGGCCAAAATTTTTTCTATTTTGTTTTGAACTTAAAATATATCTCAGGGTTGGCGGAGAGTGAAAAACAAGTTGGGGGACGGTCCTGAAGAGATTGGGGAGTCTAAGGAAATTTTAGGGGTCGGGCCGATCTTTTTTGGGGTTGGGCCAATTTTTTTCAATTTTTTTTTTACTTAAAATATTTCTCAGAGTTGTGGGAGAGTGAAAAAAAGGTGGGGGGTGGCTGCAGAGATAAGGGAATCGAGGAAAATTTAAGGGGTCGGCCCAAATTTGTGGGGGGTCAGGCCAATTTTTTTTTTTTTTTTGAACTGAAAATATTTCTCAGGGTTGTGGGAGAGTGAAAAAAAGTTGGAGGGGGTCTGGAAAGATTAGAAGGTCGGGGAAAATTTTAGGGGTCGGGCCAAATTTTTTAGAGGTCGGGCCAAATTTTTTACTTTTTTTTTAACTTAAAATATTTCTCAGGGTTGAGGACAGTGAAGAGCGAGTTGGGGGGCGATCTGGAGAGATTGAGGGGTCCGGGAATATTTAAGGGGTCGTGCCTAACATTTAAGGGGTGGGGCCAACTTTTTTCTTTTTTTTTAATCTCAAATATTTCTAAAGGTTGGGGGAGAGTAAAAAATAATTGAGGCAGGGCTGGAGAGATTAGGGGTTCGGGGACGTTTTTAGGGGTCAGGCCAAAATTTTTAGGGGGTCGGGCCAATTTTTTTTTTGTTTTTTGTTAACTTAAAATATTTCTCAGAGTTGGAGGAGAGTAAAAAAAATTCGGAGGGTGGGGTTAGAGAGATTGGGGAGGGAGTCGGGGACAATTTTAGGGGGCGGGCCGAACTTTTTAGGGGTTGGGCCAATTTTTTTCTTTTTTTTTTGAACTTAGAATATTTCTTAGGGTTGGTGGAGAGTAAAATACAATTGGGGGAACTTGAGAGATTGGAGGGCGGGGAAGTTGTTAAGGGTCAGGTCAAACTTTTTAGAGGGTCGGGTCAAATTTTTTTGTTTGTGTTTTTGTTAACTTAAAATATTTCTGAGGGTTGGGGGAGAGTAAAAAAAGCAAATTCGGAGGGTGCGGTTAGAGAGATGGGGGGAGGGCGTCAGGGAAAATGTTAGGGGTCGGGCCAATGAATTATACATAACATATAAAAGTGTATTCTCATGTAACATTCACAGAGTAAGATGATGAGAGTATTCCTGAATCTATAAACCCACACCTTAGGGGTCCATTGGGGCATAATTCATCAGGGGGGGGGGCGTTTCAGTTAGTATTCATTATATTTTATAGTAATGTGAAATTGCTGGGTCATATTGTAATTTAATTACGTAAGACCTCAAGTTCATAAAACAATTCATGGTTTATAATGAGTTATTAGTTAGAAGATAGCTAAGGATAGAACGATACCTCATGTTTAAAAAACACAATTTAGTTTTTTAAAACAAGGTTAGAGAATATAGATAACATATACAAGTGTATTCCTATGTATAATTCACAGAGTAAGATAATGAGAGTATTCCCGAATCTATTAACCGACCCCTTAGGGGTCCATTGGGGCGTATTTATCAGGGGGACTACTTTCAGTTAGTTTTCATTACATTCTATAGTAATTCGAAAATCCTGAGTCATATTTTAATTTAATTACCTAATAATTTGAAATAACTTTTAATTTTATTTAACGTTTCTTAGCGCCAGGGACGCGCCTTGAAATTTTTAGTTTTTTGGTATTGTTTTTTAAATAATCAAACTATTGCTACTATTTTACGAAAGAAAATTATAAGAGGGAGGGAAATAATGAGGACCAGGGAAAGAAAAATGGCTAAAGAAAGAAGAAAGATTGAAGTTTTTATATAAAGATGTTACACACACTCTTTAATTTCTACTACTTTGTTTTTATCGCCCCGAGCAACGCCGGGTAGCCCTGCTAGTAATTTATATATTGTTCGCGCAACAGCCGTTTACAATCGAGTTTTCTGACCGATGACTAATTCTAAAATGTGAGTAACTAAAATGCTATTTATGTTTCCAATACACCCTATGCTCCTGTTAGTTTTCTATGTCTTCCTCTTTTCCGGACTCAGAGATACATTATGCTGTGCTTACTACTTTAATATTAAAAACTGCAAATAAATTTGAAAAAATCTTGGAAAATACTTTTACCTCTCAATATAATGAGAGGTGAAATTAATTTTCAGATTTTTCAATTTTATTAGGATTTTTTAAAGATTACAATAGTTTACTCCACGTTTCATTTTCTTTTAATTTATTATTCAAACTCTGTGCAAGTGTTTTGCTCTTTTACTTCCGTGATTTTTACCCTATAAAATCTTGGACGGCTAAAATGAGTATACGTCTGTGTTTTTATTTCATTTAACTATAATTATATTATCAATGCCTTCTTGTATTTTTAAAATGTTTATTCCCCAGAAGATAGGGGGAAACTGCATTTACTTGATCTGGTTCGTGCGTGCACCACTTGTCTGCCTTGATCACTTTTTAAATACATCTATTTCACAAACAAAACCATGTCGACTCTTATATTTTCCTTCGGCTATATTGTTGCAGTCACCTATGATTCGGTTTACCGTTCATGTTCTTGTTCACAGAGTATACATATAAGGTTATCCTTTATCCGCTGTTATTGGATTCCATGTGAATGATTATGATCGCGTTGTGTTCTTATCTGTGTGTAACGACGAAGTGTCTCTGTTCAAGAATTATTTCCGTAGCTATTTCCTTGTTATTTCAATCGCGGTGTCTTTGCTCCGTCTAATGAGTGTTTAGTGTAGGTGTGTATCTGTTTGTCTGTTTGTTACCCGTTTCGCTTTTCGTTTAGTAGTTTATCTTTATTATCATTATTTGTACTCACAAGGACTTCTCACGCAAGTTATCTTAAATGATTGCTCTCTGATGATAACCGGTGACGTCCCCTGGAGTGTGAGTGAGAACAAACTTCCCAAGTTTTCCAGTAGCTTCCACCTCTTTCGATATCGAAACATCCGCTACCCATTGATGTCTGGCTATAAACGACCATTGCTTTTCTCTAGGATTTCAGCGGCGATACACATCACCAAGGTCCCAGTACCCACCGCACTCTTCCAGCATGGGTCTGGTTAGGTCTTCGCGACAATTGTGTGTGGTGTAAGCCGAAGCGGGTTCCATCACTTTTCTTGTGTGGAAGGTGTGTATGAAAATGTATTTGCAGTTTTTGTTTCATTGAGTTTATGTGGTTTTGTTTTCTTCCTATTGTAAATCCCATGTGACTGGTTACCGTCCGTAGCTTATACTGGTTTGTTTCCGCATCCGAGGATGTTCCTTAAGATTACTTATGCGTTTTTCATTGCAGCCATTGGTATGCTCTCAGTGATCTATTTCATTACAATTTAGCCCATTCTTTTTTCAAGTTTTCTGGAAATTGTTCCTAGTGCACCTACGCTTATTGGTATTATACTTACTTTCTTCACGCTCTATATCACTTCCAATTCTCTTGTAAGTTCCGTGTATTTGTTTCGTTTTCCGTGTCCTTGAACAGCAAAACTTACAATTTGGCAAGATTTTCTCTTCGTGCAGACTATTATCCCCTCCGGTCCCCATTACGTTTATCTGTTAGCACTTACATGGCCAAAACGATTTTGTGATTTTCGTTTTCCAGTTCTAGCTCCGGTTTATGTCTGTACGAAAACTACGTGTTCGTTTGCATAGTTCTCTAGGTACTGCTTTTCCCACGCAGTTATGTCAGTTTGTGTATTCTTTTGGGGCTAATATGTTGCATTCAGTTATTATGTGATTTACTGTTTTGACTCTTTGTCCACATCATCTTCATTTAATCTTTTATTGAGTTTTATCTATCTTAGTTTAATGTAGTTGGTTCTTAATCGTATCGTACTGTGCACCTATCAGTAAACATTTTGTTTGTCTGTGCATGTGTCTTTTTCTTAGAAATACCCAGATGGGTAGATTGGTCTCTTCTTTGGTCATTCCCATGAAACGTTCACGTAGCTCTTTTTCTTCCCATATTTTTTTCTGTATTTTTAACAACTGGTTTCAATGCTTCAGGGGTTGTATATTGGCACAGTCTATTTTTTCTGCGGTGATCAGCCTTTCTATGTTCGGGGATATGTTATTTCTTTGTGTTTTCTACACAATATTATATATTTACCGTTTCGTTTCACATAGAGTAAATCTGTATAATCTTTTGGATGTGATGCGGTTTGCAAAGTCATTATTGTTCTAGTCTTTTGGAGAAGTTGTCTGAGTTATGCCGATGTGTGTTTTCCTTTTACGAGGTTTCTTCTATATAATTTCGTCTCTAAATGCTTCCTTTTTCTTCTCAGCAATTCTTTTCCAAACTACTCTTTGATTTCTGTAGATTTGATAGTGTCTTCTTTCAACATTCCAACATATGTATAGCTTTCTTGTTCGAATATCGCCCTTTATCCCTCTCAGTTGGGTAGTTTCATGACTTCTATTGTCTTGAGTTTCTCTATTTTTATCTTAAGCAGTACAAACTTTTCTATTCAAAATTCTATGGACATGAGGTGGTTTATTGTATGTTCTTAATATTTACACGTGTATCTTCCATTACATTCCCCAAGTAGGTAGTTAAGTTTGGTCATGGCTATGATAAATAGTAGTTCTGATGAAGAGTATTCTTGGAAAATGCACATTCGTATTTCTAGCTCAATCAATTGTTGTTCTAAACTGCCAGTTCGTATCTCCAGATGTATATTGTACTTTGATGAGACTTATAAGCTTGTCAGATATATTGTATCTATGTGTCTGTAAACTTTTATCCACCATCACATTTCCTCAGTAGGTCGTATAGTGGTGGCATAGCTATGATAAATAATAGTGCTGATCAGCGGTCGCTTAGAAAAATGACCATATGTATGTCTAGCTCAGGTAATTGCTGTACTAAAGCTGGCAGTTATAGTCTCCGTGTGTCTAGTTTATTAATGAGATTAATACTCTTGCTAGATATATTGTATATGTGTAAGCATTTAATGAGACATGCTTCAGTGATTCGACCGTAGGTTTCCTGTAGTCAATCCATGTCATTTATATGTTCTTATTTATGCTTTTTACCTCTTTAATGATCTGTTGTTCTATGTATAACATATACTCCCTCCATCCTTTTTCCTTTCCTGTATCCTTTTTGTTCTTCGCGGACCAGTCCACGATTGGTTATGAAGTAGTAGAATTGTTTTCTAATTTGTGACGTTAGATCTTTCATCATTGTTGAAAAACAGGTTATTGGTCTGTAGTTTCTTGAGAGTTTTCACTTTTTAGTGTAGTTTCGTATTAGCGTTGTTTTTCCATTGGCCATGAACTCGCGTAGGTCTGCTTTGGTGGACAGATTTTGTGAACAGATTTTCTCAGTTTCTGCGCTAACCTTCAATATACGATCGTTAACATTTTAAACAATATATACACCATTTCTATCGTGACCGGGTTCTTTCCAGTTTGCGATTTTCGTTACTGTTTTTATAATCGTTTCTTCAATAACTTATATGTCGATCCCTTCCTCGATTTCCTGTAGTTCATCTTTCATGTTTTCAACTATTCACCATTTTTTTGGGGCGGGGGGGGGGGGATTTTCCTATATCTTGCTGAAGAAGTGTGTTGTCTCTGTCGGGTCCCGTTGTGCTGCTGTTATTTTTTTCTCCGGTTACGTTTTTGTAAAACTGGTATTTATTGTGTTCAAAGTTGTGTTCAGGATGTGCTGTTCCGATTTGTATCTGTATTTCATCAGCTTTCCTTTTTTGCTGCTATATTTAGTATACGTTCTTCATGTTCCCTTTTTGATCTTTCTTTGCGAGTATGATTATTTCCGCTCTTCCCTGTTCCGTTTAATCCTGTTTTAGCTTCTTTTCGAAGTTTGCTGCTCTGGGTTCCCAGTCTGATTTCCCATCCAGGAGTTGTCGGTCCATTCTTTTGGCCCGTGTTTTTCCCCTTATTTAAGTGTCATGCTTATTAAATGTGTCCGTGTATATATAAACTTGTTTAAGTTCGTGATAGTATCTGTTGAGATGTACGCAGGGACAATGTTTACTTTCTCTGTTTCCAATTTTAATTACTTCCTATCTTTGATATTTAGGGATGATAGTTTTTTTTCCTTGCTTCTTCCTCGATGAGTTCTATTAATTTGTACTTTCCGACCAGTCTCATATCTGTAGGTTTTAACCAAGTGGTGTTTCTTGTATCTTTTGTTGTATTTCCATTAATAAAGGAAAACAAACAGGCCAAAAGGTATGGAATGAATCAACGCTGTTATGTCAGAGTTATGAGTGAGACATGATTAAACACACAGATATGTCAACATCAGGATACATTGCTCTCTGGCCTTCTCTTCCTTTGCGCCATTTGGCAAGCAACACTTGTGTCAAGATTAAAACTTAAAATTACCTCAGCCACGCTTCATTTGTGTCTTTTAGACAAACCCTTACCTGGCTTCATATGCAACGACTGCTCCTTGTTTCTCCGCGAGCCGGGAATATTCACCGGCAGTACTGCAGTTATTACGACTAGCTACGCCCAACGAAGTAGTTTTATTGCCAACCAGACACTCCTAAAAAACGATCATTGTAAGGTATCTTAATTACTTATTTTTTTACAATGGGAATAATATAGTGCATTTATAATAATTATAATAACAATAATAATCATAATAATAATAATAATAATAATAATAAAAAATAAAAAATAAATAATAATAATAATAATAATAATAATAATAATAATAATAATAATAATAAATAAAAAATAAATGATAATAATAATAATAATAATAATAATAATAATAATAATAATAATAATAATAATAATAATAATAATAATAATAATAATAATAATACATAAAGGTTAGTTACAAAAAAAATTAAGTGTGGTTTTATTTCCGAATGTTAATATACTATTTTAATTACGTTTAAAATAAGTTATATTTAAATTTAGAAATTATGTGTACACTAATATTGGTGGAAATTGTCTGTACGCCAAGCGTTCTCGTGTTGTATTATACACAAGATAATTATAAATTGAAGGGTAAAAGTAATAGGCATCCAGATAAGACAACAAATGTATGCCGTGATCATTTACGCTAGTCACAAAAGTATATATATATATATATATATATATATATATATATATATATATATATATATATATATATACGTGTGTTTGCGCGTGTGTGCGTGTGTGTGGGTGTGTGTGGGTGTGTGTGAATTTTATTATTTTCTACCTAAGATTGTTCCATACTCAATTAACACAGAATGTATTCAGGCTTTATTGACTATAAACAGACCTTATTTTCCTGAAGTTTAACGTAGTGCCCATAAATGTTAATATATATATATATATATATATATATATATATATATATATATAGAGAGAGAGAGAGAGAGAGAGAGAAAGAGAGAGGGAGAGAGGGGGGGGGATGATACAGAGAGAGAGAGAGAGGGAAAGAGAGAAGGAGAATGGTAGTTTGCTTGAAGCATTGCTGGGAATAGTAGTAATGTTTTGAAGAAGGCTAAGGGCAATGCAAATTGTCGGGTAGGTTGTAAGCTGAAAGGAAATAAAATAAATCGACGTATCGGGACTTTTTTTTTAAATCTTGCAGAGCAGCAAGGGTTGTGTGTCGACTGTTTGCGTGTTGTATGGATGATCATTAATAATCAGCTATTTAATATTTCGGGGAAATCCCCCCTTTTCTCAAAAATAATAAACGACATCATCATTTATATAATTATTTTAAATATTAGATAGTTTTATTTCTATAATTCTTAACTGTATGATTTTAAATAATTATAAAACACGAAACAAAATAAATGATTGCCTTATATATAAAGTCCCCATATAAAGTCGGGGGACTTACTATTTATTCTTTTCTTAAAATCTTACATAACAGCATGTGTGGTGTCGGCTGTTTTGGTTTTGTCCTGATAATGATTAAAATCATTCATTAAATATTTCGGGAAAATCTTTCTATTGTCAAAAGTAATAAACATCCAAACAACACTTGCACAGCCGACACAACACTTGCTGTTATGTAAGATTTTAAGAAAAAATAAATAGTAAGTCACCCGACTTCGATTTGTGAGTTTTGTTCTTTCCAGCTTACAACCTACCTGAAACCATGCATATCATTATATATCTTTCAGACACATTGTAGTTAAAAAACACTTAAATTATATATTCTGAAACCAATTAAAAAAATATTAACAATACTGGAAGCTATCTACACAAAGATACAACAACCTAAAATAAAGTTCATCACATATGAAACCAGTAGTAACATTTTAAAATGCTTAACGTAAGCCGATTTTGTGCTGTGATGCTGAATTTATAATTGTCAACGACTTACTGGAACAATGTGGAAAACGTTTTTTTGCACGTTTCTCAACCGTTTATATTTTAATTCTCTGCTTTTTCCAGCTTTTTGTTCATTTGCTGTTGACACCTGAGGATGATTCAATAAAGAATCGAAAACGTTTGGGAAACATGTGAAACCTATGGAACATTTTTTGTTATGTTAATACAAAAAGATACCTTAAAAATTGAATAAAATAAAAAGTATAATTAAACAGACACATTCTGTTATTTTAACAATGTTTGCATAATATATACATATATATATATATATATATATATATATATATATACAACGTATCTTTATATATATATATATATATATATATATATATATGTATATATATATATACAAACCGATATATATATATATATATATATATATATGTGTGTGTGTGCGGGGGGTGTATGCGTGTGCAGTAGTGTGAGTATGTGTCCATGTTAGTATTTTCTATCTAGGACGGTTGTATACTCAATTTACCCAGGATGCACTTAAGCTTTATTGATTATGAAAGGACCTTATGTTTCTGGACTGTAAAGCTTTGTTTATTCTGCTTCGGAAACGCGCACATTACCGGATTGGAGACCAGACAATAATCGATATATTTTAATTAATAAGTATTGATAAAAACACATAGGCGTCTCAAGTTGTTAAACCGGACTGTCTTAGGATACGCGTTTAACGGAAACACATACATAATACGCATATATATTAATAAATAAAAAAAAAACTGCACCTCTCTCTTGTGTATACATATATATATATATATATATATATATATATATATATATATATATATGATATATATATATGTATATATATATATATATATCATATATATATATATGTATATATATATATATATATATATATATATATATATATCGTTTAATTATTTGATCACTAGTAAGACCACATACAGTGTTTATACGGATAGTAGTGATATAGCATATCTATGTATAAACACGCGAATATATAGTCACAGATATATATATATATATATATATATATATATATATATATATATATATATATATATATATATATTTATCATATATATATCATATATATATATATATATATATATATATATATATATATATATATATATATAGTAGTAGTAAGTTTTTGAAAGGCTGTGGGCAATGCCAGTTCCGGCTAAGATGCAAGTTGTAAGAAACAAAAACAATAACAATAAATCGAATACGTAATATGACTTACTATTTATTTTTCCTTTTTTTCTAAAATCTTACATAACAGCAAGAGTGTTTTTAGCTGTTTATGTGATGTCCGGGTGATTAGAAATCACTATTTCATATTTCGGTAAAATACATCCTTTTGTCAAAAATAATTAAACCAGAAGAAAAATGTTTTTTTCTTCTCCGACTGTGTAGAGAATACTACAAAACAAAATGGCTGCCAGATGTAGACAAAACTATAGCAGTTCGCAGGGAATGTAAATTAAATAACATTTTATTTTAAGGTTATGTTAAATATATGATTTGGTGTTCAAAAATATTTGTGTAATGTTGGTGTAGTGTATGGTGTTCGATAAACTGTTAGTTTTAATAATATATATATATTTTTTTTTTTTATTTATATTTTTTAATTTTTGTTTATTAAGCTTCGATTTGATTATTTACTTTTATTTCAGTGTGTTTTATCTTCATATTTTTATTTTGTTTATCTTTCTTTCGTATTTTAAGAATGTTAATATAAAGTAAAGTAATTAATCTCACAATTTAAATGTTCTAGATCTATCAAACTTATCGATTATCATCTATTAAAGAAGTGTTACTAATTGTAGGTTTCGTCAAATTAGTTTATCGAATTAACTTGATATGTTTACTATAAGATAAAGGGGAGTAACTCTGGATTTTTTTTAGGTGGGAAGCTGTATAACAATATTAGTATATATATATATAAAACATATACACACATACATGCATATATACATATATATATATATATATATATATACATATTTATGTATTATTGTTTGTTTAATTGGTTATTTATATATATTCTTAATTTTCTTTACATATTTTTTTATTATTATTATTTACTTTTTTAATTTATTTTATTAATTATTTATTTAATATTTACATGTTATTTGTATACATTTTATATGTGTTTGGATTAATTAATTAATAATGCTAGGTTATTGGGTGACTTATTTTGGTGGGTTAGAAGAGTATGTTGAATATGGTTTTTAGTTTGTGGTAGAAAGTGTGTTAGGATGAAAGTTCGTATGGGGAGGGGCCTATTTGATTGTTTGGGGGTGTGGTGATTTATTATAGGAGGTAAGTAATGAGTGGGGTGGTGGAAACGGAGTCTGTTGAGCGTAAGATATGGTGGTTTGTCGGTGGATGGGGGTAGCTATTATAGAATGGATGGTGAGTGGAGCTCGTTACGCTGATTGAGTGAGGGGTTTAATCTTTAGATGAGGATATATTCTGTGATTCTAAGGTCACCAATGTTTCTGACAGACGCTAAGATAGAGACATGAATATCACGCTGAGTGCTTTAGCAAATCTCTGTGTGTTTGTGGAAAGAGGATATACGGGTATTCAAGTGGTCCTTTATGCGCAAGTGTAGCGGTCTTGTAGTGTTGCCGATGTAAATTTTTTTGCATTTATTGCACTGTAGTTTGTAAACACAGTTAGTGCGATGGCACAGAGCTGTGTTGGGGATAGGGCAATTGACCAGGGAGCAGGGTTCGGGTGTGTGGTTAGTATGTTTATTAGATAGATGTTGGCGTAAGGAGGTGCCAGTATGTGTTAGTTGTGTGTTAAGGTTTTCCTTATGTATTGCCTTGCGGATGGAGGTGGTGATCTTATCGCTGAAGAAAGGAAGTTTTAAGAAGCATGTGTTAGAGAGGGTGCGGTGTCTACGTGTTTTGGGCTTATTTAGGTGGGCTATGGTGGGGGCGGGGTAGCCATTAGTTTGGAGGGTTTGGTGGAAGTTTTTAGTGTGTAATATTTTGTCAGCAGCAGAAGAGCATTTAGTTTGTATTCGGGTGGTTTCATTATGGGCATAATTAATTTGGCTTTTGTGGGTAGGGCAGACTTAAAGTGTATGAAAAGGTTTTTGCAGGCAGGTTTCCTATAGAAGTGAGTATGTATAGAGCCGTCTTCGGTGATGTTAAGGTTGAAATCAAGGAGAGAGAGAGTGAGCCGGACTCGTTGGGGTGTTCTATGGTGAATTGTATGTGGAGGTTGGTGTTGTTGAAGGTGTTGAATATTTGTGTGGCTTCTGTCTTGAGAGGATGAAAGGATTAGAATGCCATCTATATATCTTGAGAAGAATATATAGGAGAGGCAGGAGTTAAGTGCTCGTTGCTCTAACCGGTTCATGTAGGTGATTGCTAAGATATATATTTTAACAACGTTTATTTGGGTACCGAATTTTCTTTTCATACACTAAACATATATTTATCACTTCGTATTTCCACGGTGTTTTCATATATGGAATCCGAGCATATCATACATAATGTTATAATTTATTTTGTTAATTTTTTAAATTTCTCATTAAATATATAGTTAGGAATTATAGCAATAAAATATCAAATATTTAAAAAAATAATATTAATGATAAGGTTGATAGAAATTTCGAGCAATATTATTGTACATATAATTTCCAAATATATTATGGTTGCATATAGAGCCTATATATATATATATATGAAAAGAGATGGTTCTTGATCTTGATAATGATAAGAGTAGACAAATATGTGTATTAACGGCACACATAGACCAACATTCATGCATTCTTATGATTCATCAGATAAAGGTAAAGAATGTATTACATGCATTAATGTAAAATGTTACTTGATTTATTTAACAAATTTTATTTAGACTGAATCAGTTAAAGAAAAAATACTCTGTATTTGACGAAGTGAATGTACACACTGCTTATAATGAAATATCTATAACAATGGAATAAGAAGTAGCTGAGTTTAAGTAAACACTAAACTAAGGATAAGAGTGTTGATATAATTATTATTTTCCATATAAATACTAATGCATTGACGTCTGGCGAATACAATCGAAATAGAACAGGTCTAGTTTTTCGCTACTTGATATCTGTGCCTTATAATGTTACTGTTTAGCTCTATAAATGAATATTTCGTTTTCAATGTTATATTGAAACAAAAACATATGCATAATGTATACTCTTATGGTAAAGTTAGGTATATATATATATATATATATATATATATATATGTATGTATATATATATATATATATGTATATATATAATATTTATAAACAAATATTAAATTATTTATACCTACAGACGCTAGCGTTTGAAGCTTATTGCTCTAATCAGTGCAGGGAATTAACAATTTCAGACGGTCGGGAGGCGCGTACCCGGTACACAGAGTCAGCCATATCCACTCGGCCCACGGAAACTGTCACAAAATTTAGGGAAATTAAGATCTATATGTACCTAGAAGCGGGCACCTTAACATACAACTAACACATACTGGCACCTCCTTACGCCAACATCTATCTAATAAACATACTAACAACACACCCGAACCCTGCTCACTGGTCAATTGTCCTATCCCCAACACAGCTCTGTGCCAACGTATTCGGAACTTTGCATTAGAGCTTTTTGACAGTCTATTTTTAACTTCCCCGAGAGTGCTCAACTTTAATTTCCTAAAGGGGCTCAGTATAACATATATATTATATATTATAGTATATATATATATATATATATATTTGTATATGTATATGTATATATATATATATATATATATATATATGGATATTTATTTATGTATCTCTCTACCTGTATAATATATATATAATATATATATATATATATATATATATATATATATATATATATACGTATCAAAGTTCTGATTGAACCCCAAAAATCCCAATATTTTGTTTTTTGGTGATTATGTGTTAGGTTCTGTCTAGTCTACAACATACGAAAACATTGGCCACTATTGCAGTATTTCGAATATACTTTTTGGGGTGTACAAGTCATTTCCTATTTACATGTGAAGCGCTTACTCGATCAGTTTTCATGATAATCAATACATCTTGGATGTTTACCGAAGTTGTCAGGGTCAATCGTTCAAATGAAAAGGGTACCAGTGAATGCAAATAACTCGTAATACAATGTTAATTGCTACCTCTACGCCTATTGCCCTTGTTAAATCCACCCTGATCTACTTACATCGCAGTATTTTTTTCAAAACGTTTACCTCTTACTCAGCATATTCCACTTGTTATGTTTCATATTGTCACTATTTCCAGTTTCACAACGCCCACATGCATTTGTACATTCTAGCTCATGATTCGTGCAGGTACACCTTAGGTTATAGTATCCTTCCGAACAGCTGCAATGAATTATCTGAACCATTGCATCTGTGGCAGAGTTTTTTTTCCGTCATCATTGTAACAAGTTTATCCCCTTCCACTTTACCCCCACTTAGATGGCACCATTTCATCACTAGATCCAATCTACTACAGAACGTGGTAGTAAGTTTGCAGAGAATGACATTAACACGCAGAGGTTGTTGTTGGGTCATTCTCACGTGACAAACCTCTTAACTCTCGCAACTCGATAGATAGCAGGGAGTATTTCTGTATCCGCATTGAACAAAGCTATCATTACCTTACAACCTTTGGTGTCCTCATCATGCTGGCTATGCTAAGGTTGAGAAATTTTTTTTGAACAGTCTAGGATTATCTTTTCTTTCTAGACGATTTGTTTGTACCCGATCATTTCTTATTCCGAATACTCTAAACACAGAATCACACCCAGTAAATCCAGTAAAGGCATGCAGGACAACATACCATTACTAACTGCTTCTCCAAACACCTTTTCGAGAAACTTGATATTGTAGATGAATTGTTTGGCCTTGTCAGAGGGAATATAAAATGCAGTACATTTAGAAACATATGCGCGGAACAGTAAATAAGGTTCGTGTCTTCTCCAATAAGAGTTGTTGAGTTGAAAGCTGTATTTGTAATCTGAACATTGGCATCTACTTCTCACTTTAATAAACTCGCAGTATTTCTGCCGTATTCGTTCTATGTTCGTCTGGAGAAGCGCCTGATTGTTTGCCACATTTCACAAGAAGTTCTTCCTAGTAAATGTTGGTACCTCGGTAATGTTCAATTTTCTTGCATTCAGCGTTCGAGTTCGGCGCTGATGAGTACACACTTTTATACTTGGTCAAACTTCATAACTATAAAACAGGGCAGTTGCTCTTCCATAATATTTAAAAGCCATAATCATGTACAATAGAAGTCGAGGTACTCCATTCCTTCCATTTCAGACGGTGAAAAAAAGATCCACTGTATATTACACTGTGCACTATCCAATTTTTTTTAAACATAATTTCTGAGAGCTTGTGCCAACTGTGGTTTGTTCGCTTGACGTAAGATGCGCTTTCCCTCAAACATAGACATCGGGTAGAAGCAGAGTTCATAGGGCATGATATCATCCAGCTTCAGATCACACATCTGTGAGACCACGAAAAATTCTGAAATAAAAGTACTGGGGTAATGCTACGACCTGCAGAAACTTTTACATTATTGCTAAGTTCTAAATACTTTTGCTTTAAAACTCCGTTTGTTAGAGTATGATGGATGTACACTGAGTGTACATCCATCTTCTGTTCAATGTCCTTTCCGATTTCAAAATGGTCCTGCATATTAACGCCCTCTTTAGCAGTACTCTCTTTTATTGTATTACGTAACGATTCATCGTCTGAAAACGGCTTTAAGTTGGATAATTGCTCTGCAACTTTCCCGCGGTCTGTCTAATCTCTTATCACCCAAGAGGCAGATAATTCCTTATGTTGTTCGCTTGTTGTTTAACTTCGTGCGGTACGTTATTGCATGGCAAGGTAGTAAGCCGATGGAATAACAGACGACATGGCCCAAATTGTTCTATGGTGCACGGACATCCCACAACCCTGTGTGAGCCAGCCATGGCGTGTGAGTCTGTATGTGATTACGGAAAACTCAAGCGAGAACTTTTGATATACTGCAAAGTGTTCATCTTTCAGAACATATTATTTTCGTTTTGTGTATCTCATCGGATTCCTTCAAGAATACACACACCCTTTCGAATGCTACATCTTGATCACTGTCGTTTGGTCTTCCACTATTTCGTCGTTTGCCTTACCCAACTGACGTGAACTGCCTTAGAATGATTCGCATTGTATACAAGTTGACGTTACATTAGTAGTGGTACATACAGTCTGATGCATGAAGATCACCACCAAAATATTGGATCCGCAGTTAAACAACAGTGGCCCACGTATCCTTTCTTAATTTTCAATAAATCAGGAGAGTTTGAGCTAATGCATCAGTCTTCACACGGGAAATATTTCCTTCACTTTTTCGTTAATAGTCTTTTTTCGTAGTATCAGATCCACAAATAAAGCAATGAGTTTTACTGTAATCTTGTCCCAGAGAAACACAAACGCCCCATTTTACTGGCCAGCAGAATCATCCTTTTTTAAGCTAAACAAATGTCTTTTTTTTGTTTATGTGGACACTAGTCTCGACTTCAACAATGACTTTTTACCTCTTTCAATAATTTCACGGTTGCCACCTGCAGCACCCTTTTCTCGAAGTGCCAGGATCTCATAACAGTCCGAATCCCGTTCGCACACAGGACAAGTTTCTCTACTGGCGGCTGAACACTTATTTTACCCTGAAAATATACGTACCTATCTGTGTATTCGTATATTGTGATTTGTATGGAGCTAGTGAATTGTTTCTAGACGGCAGTTTTTGATGGAGTAACACGTGGTATTTTTACGTTTGTCAGTTGTTTTCTCAGGAATACTATACCATATAAAACAATTTCATTTATATACGAAGGTAAGGAGTCCGATTAATCGAAGAAAGTACTAATTAACCACTGGTACCCATATCAAAATATTCACCCATATGCCTGTTTGTGAACCTGGTGAGTGCAATAAGGGGTTTATGGTTACGGGAACCAATGTGGAGGTAATAAGGGGTTTTAGGTATAAGGTACCTCTAGATATAGTATAAGTGTGTATTTTTCATGACTGGTAACCCTTCTCATGTGAAAATCCTGAAAACAAGTAAACATCAAAGATTTATTGATTAATCATGAAAACTCACCGTGTTAGTGAGTCACATGTAAATGGAAAGCGACCTGTTAACATAGACAAGCCATATTCAGAATGTTAAACTCGTTCATACTGCGATCTTGTTCAAGTGGTTGCATGTTGTAGGATGGATTCAGCCGAACATTTAACCCACAAGAAACAATGTTGTAGTTTTAGGTACGGGTACTCTGGCAGTCTAATATATATATATATTTATATATATATATATATATATATATATATATATATATATATATATATATATATATATATATATATATATATATATATAAAGCGAGATAGATAGCTAGATAGATAGAGAGATATGTATACATTTACCTAAAGTGTTCTGTATATAACATTCTGCCTCCTATTCGCATCTACTCGGCACAGGCAAGAGTTATTACTATTCGTATGGGAAACTAAATGCCCCTATTATATATATATATATATATATATATATATATATATATATATATATATATAATAAACAAAAATAAAATGATTATGTGTACCTCCTAGAAAACCCGTCTACATGAGCACTGTAAGTGTAGTATTAACACAGCATTACGTCTCTAGCTCTATGTGCATTGTTCCTTTCATTTAGTAGAACGCTCTTATGATGTCAAGCCCCCAGATGAAGTGTTAACATTATCACTGTTTATTCGCTATTCAGCGTTGGCCGAGTGTTTCTTGACATCATGATTTTAGTTGCAAAATACTCGGAATCCGTGGTTTCGAATCGTATTACCAGTAGAGAATAGTCATATTTCTATGCTGATAAGTCCTGATTATAAAGAACGAAGCGTATACGTACATAGATAATAGACAAACAAATATTATATATATATATATATATATATATATATATATTGTAGATATCGCATACCAATCACTACTTAAAAGTAGTGATACGAGACAGATCCACCAAAAAGAATGGAAAAATCAATTCATGAAATACAAAAAAGTTTACAATAAAAGTAGCTAAATTAATAAATTGTATACACAAATTTCTTTTAAACAAAAAAGCCTATACAGCAAATCGGTATTTTTAAAATGTTTTCACTTATATTTTTTTAATTTTCTTAACCTAATTTTTGTTATGAAAATAACATACTGTTTTAAAAATGTATCACTTCTAAACAGTACACTTAGAATACATTTAATACATTTTGAATGTTGATTTAAAAACTCCTCGACCATTTAAAAAATTAATAACACATAATATAGTTTGTGAGATAAAATAGAAGATTTGTCATGTGTTTTCGTGTTTTTTCTCTTTTAGCTTTTCACCATGTCATTCCGTCCCTGTGTTAAACTCCCCTGTACTACAAAGCACAAAGCGTGGTTTGCAAATGTACGTCTAATTTTATTAGATAGATGATTGTATGCGCGTGTGTGTAAAATCTTTTCGCTATCAAAAAGCCTACAAAATGATTCACTTTCTTCAACATCGCTCGCATGTATGCAGATATAGATTAATAAAACCACTTGTGAATAAGCTGGTCTTAATTTAGTATTAGCCAAGTATTCATGTTTTTCAACTAAATTTTATCAATTAAATATTCGATCTAAGCATACATACTGAATCTATGTAAATGAGGTTCTCTTGTAATATTCGCAAACTTATCTCAAACTATCGTCAACTAGAGTTGGAGCTCAGATGGAAACAAGCCAATATTCAAACCCATATTCAAAATTTATCATATATATAATGTAAATCGACAGCTTAGAACCATGAGACTTATCTTTAAAATAATTTACCAGCGTTTTATAAGGTTGGTAACGATACATATTTATATAAATTTGTAAAATATTACCGAGTGTTTATAATTTTTATAGAATATAGAAGTGTTTAAACAAGGAAAATATTTTATAAACCGATGAGTGCATACTGTTTCACCGACATTAATATAATTAAATTATTTCATTATTTATGTGTGGCGATCGGAAATATTAGCCGGGAAAAATATGTATGTTATACGTAGATAATACTCTCCTGGAGAATGTGTATGTCATCTACTATGTGCGATTATATATATGTTGCAAATATGAATGTGTGTGGTAGTCCGCGTTTTTATTTGTTTTCACCTTTCGACTAAAATTACTTCAACACCGGTTTTGCTTCTAATTCGCCAGCCCCAAATTACTTTCTGCCATTACCAACGAAGACCAGCAAAGGTTAATGTGTTGGATGAGATTGTGTCCTGTACGTCGTGGCTCTTAATCTTAAAACGTACGAAGAGTCGATCACGACCCCCAACCGTCATTTCGCGAATAGCCATCGTCGGCTTTCGGCCGATTTCCAACCGACACCTTTCGCTGGCACCATACCGCCGCTTGGTTTTCACT
This sequence comes from Sepiola atlantica, assembly GCA_963556195.1. Lineage (NCBI taxonomy): Eukaryota > Metazoa > Mollusca > Cephalopoda > Sepiida > Sepiolidae > Sepiola > Sepiola atlantica. The sequence goes on from OY744523.1 coordinate 98,740,778, forward strand.
TAACAGCATCTATACACCCTCACACTAAAACCGTATCGCATTCGTTGACAACAAGCAGAGAGTGATCACGCCTTTGTCCTCTACCGACCCATTTAAGTGCCCTCGGGCAGTCCTTGTCCATCCTTCCATCTGGACAGTATCTTCAGGCTATAAATTCCGAAGTGACGAGATCAGATGTTCGAAAATCGTTCTTTCCACATATTGTTTAACCCAGCAATCTTAAAGTCCAGTTATCTTACTGACCTCCTGCCTACTTCCCCACCTCAGAAAACTAAGCGGACGCCGTAGACACATCTTTTATACTTTCGCAATCATCATTGTTCGGATGAGATCAGTGGTTACTGCCCTTGAAATTCGAGCTATTAGCATAAAGATCCCAAACCCGACCCTCAAAGACACAGTTTCCATTCGACAGAGAGAGGAATTAAAAGATATAAACATATTTCTCTCTATTATTTTCTACCTCTCTATTATCAACTTTATATCTCTCTTTCTCTCTGTCTCTCTCTCTATATATATATATATATATGTATATATATATATATATATATGTGTATATATATATATTTATACATTTGTCGCTTTCCATTTTCCGTTAACGCTCTCTTAGTTCACATCAGTTTCTTTCCCCTCGATAATCTTCTACGCCTACAACACTTTTCAATCCTCTTTGTCGTTTACTTTTTTCTCATCTTCATCATCTTATTTGTAAGCCTATCATTTTTCTACACTCTTCTATTTACACACACTTTCTTTCTAAACTAATTTCTATCTCGCCCTTTTCCACGCCTATCTATCTAATTTGTATAGTAGTACTACTTCCATTCTATTGCTCTTCTATCTCTTCCTTGCAATGTCTAATTTAGTATTTCTCTTTAACTTCATTTATATTTCGACCCCCTATCACTATATCTTGTCTTGCTTACCGAACTCTTTCCCCCATCTCTTTTGACGCCGTTTATCTAAGTATCAGCACATTTCAATTGTTAGCGTCAGTTTGTCATCCTATTTCTACTGCCGTAGGGGTTTAAGATTTGCCACTTACGAACATATTCGCGTCTTCATTAAACTTTATCATTACACATTAAAATATTGCCCGAGGCTTGCTTTCTAGATATGTATTACTTAGACATCATCCATTCAAGTTACTAAACCTCGACCGCCTAGACGACTGTAAAACATCGTATTGAACAAGAGAAGAATTATTATCAGGAAGAAATATAGCCAGTGTTCATATACGTGTCTGCCTGTATATATATATTATTAACAACGAGTTCATTCACACCTGTTCAGGGGAAAGGTAATTTTCGAAACGGTGCACTTAAATGCGGTCCGTGGGCAATACTAGTATGAAAATACCCATACATAATTAACCGATGCAATAATTCAGTGATAGTTAAACGTAGTGCAATTGGAGTAAAAATACAACAATTGGTGAGGAATTCTCCTGACGATTTATGACGTAATTAAGTTCTAAAAAAATGCATAATATATATGTAAAATATTTACATGCTAAATAAGTAGTGAGTGTATATAAATATATATATATGTAAAAGCTGTTTTGAAGTAAATATCGCGATTAAGTTTAAATAATATCATAAAATGATACATATAAAAAACCACAGCAGATAAAACACCTAACGATGTTAAACTTGTTTTGCGAAATCACTTTCCCCCTCTCTCACTCTTTCTCTCTATATATATTATAGGTATGCAGATGTTTATATATAAAAACATAATTTAGATACACAGCTGCAGACATGTTTTCGTCAAAGCAATCGATAGTAAATCCCTGGTATTCAGAGTTGCTTTTTCTGCTTACCAATTGTTGTTATCGACAAAGATCTGTTAATATGTAACCAAATAATGCTTGTATGAATAACAGTATTTATACTTAATCAACAACTATTTTGATGTATATATATACAGTTGAAAGTATCTTTTTTTAATGTAGATGAAAATGTACCTGGATTACTATATATATATATATATATATATATATATATATATATATATATATATATATCCTATTAATTATTAAAAATAATAATGAGCAATTTGAACGCCATACAATGCATTTTAGTTTTATTAACGTCTTTGTTTTCAATTTAATTTTCGAAGATATACTTAATCATCAAAATTTCTGAATTTCAAAATGAAGATATATAAAATACCTTTTTTTCTTTTTTTTATAGTCCTCATCTCGTTTTTTGGTGTTGTCGGTTCGGTGTTGATGAAACGAATATGGATGAGTGTCTTTTTGGACGGCACGTGGCGATGTAAATTGTAATAAGAAATGTGTCCTTGTTTTAGAAAGCAGTGTTACATGGTAATATAAATTATTAAAAATAATAATAAGCAATTAGAACGCCATATCATGCATTTTAGTTTTATTAACTTCTTTTTTTCAATTTAATTTTCGAAGATATACTTCATCATCAGAAATTCTGAATTTCAAAACAAAGATATATAAAATACCCTTTTTTATAGTCCTCATCTCGCTTTTTGGTGTTGTCGGTTCGGTGTTGATGAAACGAATATGGATGAGTGTCTTTTTGGACGGCACATTCTGATGATGAAGTATATCTTCGAAAATTAAATTGAAAAAAAAAAGTTAATACAACTAAAATACATTGTATGGCGTTTTAATTGCTCATCATTATTTTTAATAATTAATATTACCATGTAAACAATGCTTTCTAAAACAAGGGCACATTTCTTATCATATATATATATATATATATATATATATAAGTATATATATATATATAAAAGTATATATATATATGTGCATATATATGTGCATATATATATCTAAATATTTTATAAAAAAATATCTTCGTTATTATTGCCACCCACCCAACGCTTCAAAATGTGTGACTTTTTAATATACTCTTCCACGCCGACCACGTGACACACAGCCACATCAACATTTTTCTTTCTTCGTCAAAACACCTAGACGGATTTTCAACTTGACCACGAGAATGTCTCAACCAAGAGGAAAAAAGAAAAAAAAGAAAAAGAAGAAATATTCTTCTGAAGATGGTAGATTTACCGAAAGTACTCAAGTTTATATAAAAAAAAAAAATGTTTTTAAGATGAATAAATAATTTATTTTTAAAAACAAATAATCTGCGTTGTGCAAGGTTTTCTAAATATTTTATAAAAGAATATCTTCGTTATTATTGCCACCCACCCAACGCTTCAAAATGTGTGACTTTTTAATATACTCTTCCACGCCGACCACGTGACACACAGCCACATCAACATTTTTCTTTCTTCGTCAAAACACCTAGACGGATTTTCAACTTGACCACGAGAATGTCTCAACCAAGAGGAAAAAAGAAAAAAAAGAAAAAGAAGAAATATTCTTCTGAAGATGGTAGATTTACCGAAAGTACTCAAGTTTATAAAAAAAAAAAAAAATGTTTTTAAGATGAATAAATAATTTATTTTTAAAAACAAATAATCTGCTTTGTGCAAGGTTTTCTAAATATTTTATAAAAAAATATCTTCGTTATTATTGCCACCCACCCAACGCTTCAAAATGTGTGACTTTTTAATATATATATATACATATATATGCATATCAGTATATATATATATGCATATATATGTGCATATATATATATAAATATATCTATATATATATAAATATATATATATATATATATATACATACATATATGCACACATTGTTAAAAATCGTCTGTTTAATTGTACGTTTTTTATTTTTTCAATTTTTCTGATTGTCATTTTTGTATTAAGATAAAAAAAATTAATACATGTTCCATAGAGTTCACAGGTTTCACTAACGTTTTCGATTCTTCGTCGAATCATCCTCAGAGGGGCAAAAGCAAATGGACAAAAAAGTTGGAGAAAAGAAAATATTTTAAAAAGATGGTCAAGAAACGCGCAGAGAACGTTTTCCGTATTGTTCCAGGATGTCGTTGGCATCACGAAACAAAATCGTATTACGTTAAGCATTTTGGAATGTTACTATTTGTTTCATATGTGATGTTGTTAATTTTAGGTTGTTGTGTTTTTTATTATTTGACTGTTATTGACTAGAATATATATATATATATATATATATATATATATAGAGAGAGAGAGAGAGAGAGAGAAAGAGAGAGAGAGATATTTATATATATATTCTAGTCGATAACAGTAAAATAATTGTTAAAAAACATATTTGGGCATATTTATAATATACACAATTAGCAGAATTGTAGAGCCTAATTTAGTAGGTTTATATAGAGATGATGGACTAATTATCATCTCTAATAGTGACGCCCCCCTGGTATCTTAAATACATAGAAAAATAATAAGAGCCTTCAAATACCTTGGATTTAAAATAGATGTAACCCCAAATTGTAAAGAAGTAAATTATCTAGATATTACTTTAAAAAGGGGACATACAAACCCTTCAATAAAGATAATCACAGACCGTCCTATATCAATAGAAGATCTAACCACCCGAACTGTATAATTAAACAAGTACCTTAAACGATTAATACTAGAATTAATAAACTTTCGGCATACAGGGAAATTTTTGAAACAAAGAAACATTTATACAATAGAGCGCAAGAAAAAAGCGGATATAGTGAAAAACTTAAATATACAAAGAAAGAAAATAAAAATAAATCCAGGAATAGAGGCCGGACAATAATATGGTTCAACCCTCCGTACTGCCAACTATCTAACATCAACATCCGGAAAGTATTCTTGAACCTGTTAGATAAGCATTTTAGTGCGAATAATCCACTTGAGAAGATATTTAATAGAAAAACCATAAAAATCAGTTACTCTTGTACCAAAAACATGCATAAAATAAGCAGCACCCATAATCATAAATTACTAAACATTTCTAGTAAAAATAAGGTTTCAGTAGATAAATGTAATTGTCAAGTGAAAGATAACTACCCACAGGACGGTAACTGTAAAGTAAAGTGCGTGGTTTATAAGGCCACTATTAATCCGGAAGATAACAACAGGGACAAGAAAGTTTACATCGGCATCTCCGAGGGTAACTGGAAACAATGTTGTTATGATCGCAAACACTCTTTTAACAACCCATAACTCAAAAACAAAACGGAGTTAGCTAAACAATTGTGGCTTCTGAAAAATGAGAACCGGCCCCCAGTTGTTATGTGGTCAATCCTATGTTTTTAAGATGTTCCAAATGGACTTAGTCAAAGATGCAATTTATGTTTAGAGGAAAAAATAAGAATCCTAAAATACGAGCACAATAATTATTTAAACAAACGCGATGAGCTTATGGCAAAATGCAGACATATATGTAAATGTAAAATACCCAATATCTCATAATCCGATAGACCTCTTGATTTGTAACGGTGAAGATACCAAATAGATAAAAAAAACCAATAAGTATTTATAATAATATATGTTATGGACACGTCATTACTAGCTTGGTGATATTCATTATATGTGTTTTGGGATGTATGCATTTATAATTGTACTTCAATACATTTGTTTATTCTGATTATTTATTACAAATAAGATAGCCTTAAGAAGTTTGCGTAAGCATGAAACGTCGATGTCTGTAGATAATAAATAATTCATAATTTATTTATATATATATATATATATATATATATATATATATATATATATATATATATATATATATATATATATATATATATATATAGTCTAAAGAAGTGTTGAGCCATTTTAAATAGAGATAAAAAATGCAGTTTAAAATCCCCAAGGAAACTAACTAAATTCAAAATATCGCCTTACCACTGGAAAATTTACAAATACAAAAGGGGATTAAGTATATAACAGTAAAAAAGAGACAACACACCCATTGAATTAATTTAAGTATAAGTGTCTTATATTATCACTAGACATTGTTAGATATTATCACTAGAAATTGTTAGATTGTAATTAGGTTATAATTATAGGTTTCCATAGATTATAAAATTAATGTGAGATGAATTTTTTGAACTCAGATTATTAATATATTACGAATATAGAATGTCTATGTAAATGTTTTGTATGTAGATGTATATTGGCATGTGGGTGTATGTAACTGTATGCGTATAATACGTATTTCAAATAGATTCAAATATAATCTGAAAGAATTTGTATTTTTCAAATATATCTTATCTCGGATCTCGACAGAATTCAAACTTGTTAACCTTCCAGTTTGTCAGTCGGTTGATGACACGCAGACGCCTGCCTGTCTCTTTTTTTTCTTCCTTTCTTTTTCCAAGTCTAGCCGAATTTATAGGACATAAGAAATAGTGTTGCGTGCGTGATCGTAGGATGTGTATATATATGTGTATGTGTGTGTAGAGACGTATATGCGTGTTTATATCACCAAGTCGTAAGTGTCAAATGAATATGCGTTTTTAACTCAGACGTTATTATTTTTTAAAAAAAACCATAAGATTCATTTCAATCGCCTTAGTATAATATAAGATTTTAATTCCTCCTCGCCATGTAAGGGGTGTACAGATTGGTTGCAACCACCACTCTCTCTGGTTGTATTTGAATTGTTGAAGGTGAATTCAGTTTTCTGTCAGTCTCAAAAATGTAATTGTCTTGTTTGATGCTTGAGGAAATCACAAGGTTGAAATAAATTATTGCATCGACGATTATGTAATTTCGTGTTATTATATTTTATGTTATATATATATATATATATATATATATATATATATATATATATATATATATATGTGTGTGTGTGTGTGTGTGTGTGTGTATGTGTGTGCGTGTGAGGCAAATATATACAGCGGGAAAAAGTTCGGCAGAGACGATTGAAAACTGCACTATAGAAATATATGTATATATACATATATATATATATATATATATATATATATATATATAATTCCTCTATATTTTTTATGCTAACTACAATATCGCAGAATGGTTCTTGAGTGTAGTGTTTAAATAGTTATATTACTATTGTTGTTATTATTGTTATTATTAGTGTTATTATTATTGTTATTATCATTTGATATGTAAAGTATTGGATACGCCTGTTGTGTAATGTTTTATCATTATTTGTATTATTATTAGTAGTAGTAGTAGTAGTAGTATTAGTATTAGTAGTAGCAGTAGTAATAGTAGTATGAGTAGTAGTAGTCCTAGTACTACTAGTAGTTGTAGTAGTAGTATCCATGTACTTGAATACATATTAGTTAAATAAAAACTGAATTGTTTCTACATTTGGTTATTGGGAAAGTAGGCATTTGATCACTGCATTTTAATAACTACTATCTTTTTAAATCGCCGAAATAGTAACATAGTTAACAGCTAATGATCCCCGTTTTATATAGCACAAATCAAGGTAAGGTCCTCTGGGTGTGTTCTCTCTTTTATACTGTTATATACATTAATCCCCTTTTGTATTTGTAAATTTTCGAGTGGTAAGGCGATATTTTGGATTTAGTTAGTTTCCTTGGGAATTTTAAACTGCATTTTCTATCTCTATTTAAAATGGTTCAACACTTCTTTAGACTATATACATATATATATATATATATATATATATATATATATATATATACATACATATATATATATATATATATATATATGAATATATATATATATATAAATTATTAATTATTAATTATCTACAGACATCGATGTTTCATGCTTATGCAATCTTCAGTGTAGTGAGTTAATTCCCGACAATAGGCGGCCGCGAACTCAGATCACAAATCACCACTGGTTCGCTGTCACGGTCACACAATCGGCCACCGTTTTAGCTTGAAAGATAGGACGAATGTAATGTTGTAAATGCATGAATAGTGATCAGCAACAACAAACCGTGTTGGATCTCGCAATGAAGCTAGCGATACTACCTGTTATTAAACTCTCTCAGAGTGTCCGGCCTTAGTAAAGACGTCATAATATATATATATATATATATATATATATATATATTTATATATATATATATATATATATATTCACCCCCCCACACACACACATATATATTTATATATATATATATATATATATATATATATATATATATATACATATATATATATATATGGTTTAATTGAGATACAAAACCGATCTAAAGAACCACTTAAAAAATAGGATATTTAACATTAATAAAGAACATGGGGACGAGACATTAGAATTAGTGTACATGAATATAAGAGAAACGCATAGAGACGAAACGCGTATGTGTGGCGTAATACAAATAGGCCTCCGAAATTCCAAATTATATGATTCTTATTTTCTGTGATTAGGGATGTGGTGACTGTGTGCCTGATCAAAGCAGATCTTATAAGTGCCCGATAAAGTAACCTGCAGAAGAAAAAAATCGTTAACTATTTCTTTCATGGGATAGCAAACTGAAACCTATATGATAATGTTTTGTAGCCGGACCATGTTTGCAATGACATGTGATAGCACACAAAGATCGTGCTAATTAACAACTTGCACATAATAACAGGGAATTCAAGTATATGGTGAGCTTGAAAAAAAATGTAATATGCTAACATGCAAATAGAATAGACAGACATTGCCAATGTAAGAGTTTGATTCCAAAGAAAAAATATATATATATATATAAGTAATCCATAGTCACGTGTTTCTGGCTCCCTGCCGTCATCAGCATGGCTAACTTAGACAAGGATCTTACCTTCGATATTGATGTATGTAGTCCAGCGTCTTTACCACTGGACTGAGACAGTTGTCTAGAAATATGTGCGATCTGTATTATCTAAATATGTAATGTATTTTGATTCAATTATTTTAATTGTAAAACTGTGTATTTAAATAAACACAACTTACACTTGCACAACAACTGAGCAGCCCCTGTATTTTTCATACTGAGAGTAGCTATTAATTATATATATATATATATATATATATATATATATATATATATATATATATATATATATATATATATATGTATATATATGTAAAGGAGTAATGCTACTAACATTTGTAAAAAGTTGTTTTCAAGTTTTATTTATTTTGTTATTCTATCATTTTCTCATTGTGTAATTTTGAATAAAGCGTTTCAAGCTATGGTCCGCTCTGATCAGATATGTAAATAAATGTCTTTTGATTTGAAAGAGGGTTGTTTCATTATAGAAATTGTGTTATTGTTTAGCGTTTTTACGCATTTGTGGGTTTGCGAGTGTGTGTGTACTTGGTTTGATATTTTTATATATTGTATTTCTATTTTTTATTCATTTCATTTTCTGCTTTTCTTGGAAGACCTACTGGTACTCCAGAAAATCCAAAACAACGAACAAAAACCCTCGAGGGAGAATTACGGAAACTCAACAATAAAGTGGACACGGTACTTGATTTTCTATCCTATCAACAAGATAACGAACAGAACAGCATTAAAAAGACAATTATATAGCTATTCGAACCCTAGCAGGATTTCATTGAAGGCTACAGATTATGATATATCCTGGACGAATCGTTAAACACTAGAGAACAAAACCTCCACATAAAACTAAGGAAAGTGTTGTTTACCATGCAATCAAAATGGAAGAACAACAAATATTTTTTTTAAAAACGACATATATCAAACCTACCAGCCCAAATCGACATACAAGAAAAATACAAAATACACTTCACAACAAAATACACGGATTTCGATAACAAAATCTATACTGAAATCAAAGAAGTATGTCCCACGGAAACTCATTAATTCCTATCAGAACTGTTGGAATCCGAATGCAAAGAGGAAAAAGACAAATCAAGGTATATTGTCCAAAGAAACATAACCTGGCTAAGAAACTTACCCGATAAAACAAGACAAACCAAACATAATACATGCACCAAAATAACCACCCAAAACAAGACCCAATGGAAAACACCTACACACGACAGGTACACACCCAGTGGAGAACACAAAAGAGAGGTAAAAAGCAACACACATCCTACTCACAAATATAGTTACCCAACATACCCAGTTATTCACAAGAAAACAACATAACAATACCCACATCATTTACGCACCCCTTTGAACAATTCCAATGAAAACTTTACCTCGCAACCACTCTCACACACGTAAGAAAAACACATACAACATATAAAACACACACACCACTCAACCATACACTAACTCTTACGAATACGACCCAACACAGCAATGCAAACCTAAACACCTTCACTCACACCAATGGATACAATAAAAAAGCCCTAAGCAAGCAAAGAACAACAAAATACCCTTACTCAGCAACCCCTGCCAAAATCACGCCACACTACAAGACAACCCGTACACACACGACTCATACCCTAGTAAACCTTACAACCTTTATTCAAACCCACCACATCAAAGGATAACACCTTCATACAACACCATTTTACCTCACCACCAAAAACGAAACAGCCCCTAGAACACACCCTACACACAAATTGACACAGTCAACATACTCAAAACACTACCGACTATATCAAACACAACAACCCTACAACAATACCTTACCGACATAACCTTACACCACTATACATACCTAACAACGTTTCCACCCTGAACAACCTTTACCAAGATACCCCAACCGGAAACAACTAACTCACAATAACAACACATTCAAATATACCAAGATACACCCTTATAACAACACGCACAAGACCGATCATAAGAACACGCACAACACCAAGTTAACCAAAAAAAACCACACAATCCTCTAAAACACACATACTATATAGAAAGCAATCACCCTTCACCAACTCTACAAATCAACGGAATAAACAACAATCATCATCATTTTTTAGAAACCCCTACCCGGACAACAATCCCAGATTAGACAACTTAAAACCAACATTCATCAATTTATCCACATACACATTTAAAAAGAAGAAAAAGAAATACTATTATTAGCCTTCAAATTCTGCCCAACTTCGACAAGTAATATCACAGAACTGAGGACGTACTTTGAAGAATTTGAACGCTGATTTAGATTAATAGAACCGCTAAACAATAACGAACACAAAACAATAATTCATTAGTGAGAAGAAAATCAACATATTACCCAAACAAACACAATGTATAGAACAAGCAGAAAACATTCCATTAGAACCATTACGAACTCCCAAAAACAAAACAAAGAACAAATATTAGCATACATCCCTACACACAAAAACAATCAGGAATTATTCACAGAAATAACAAGACACCAAACCCTACTCAACCAAAATAACAAACTAAACAATATATTAAAAACAACGAAAACAATAAAAAGAAAACGCCAACCCAAAAAACTCAAACAAATTTTAACATCATCCAAACTCAACGAACACACAATACAAGGGCTCACAAAATGCAACAATAAAATATGTGGGTATGTGACATACTAATAGAGGGGAACTCATACACATTTAAACACCCAACACTTAACATCCAAGAACAGTGTCTATGTGCTAGAATGTGCACATGTAACGACTCTTACATAGGTGCAACCAAAACATTTTATAATGGAGTACCTTTACATAAAAGCAACATTAACACCAAAGAAAACCGTAAATTATTCGTATACCTACATGTACAGACATGCAGCAAAGGAATATTAAAAATAATGCCAATTTTCCAAAGCTAAGATTATATATACTTACTAAAACAGGAAACAAAGGTTTATATTTAAATTTCACCCAGCATTGCACAGATAGTAACTCAAATAACACACCATACGGACCGCACTTCTATCAACTTTTCTTTACCATCCATTTAACCATACGCGTGTGTGTGTATGCACATATATGTATATGTGCACATGTGTGTGTGTGTGTGTGTGTAAGTGTGTATGTGTGTCGCTCACCTATGTACAAGATTCACAACAAAATGCATGCACACACGTACGCGCACACACACACACGCGCAACACAACAGTCAATTTGGTTGCAGGGCAATAACAAATAATACATTTAAAAAGAAAATACAAGCACTCGAAGAAATGGATATGACCGATAAAATAAAGGTAAGAATAATACTAAATTAATAAACACACACGAATTTGACCAAATGAAAGCAGAAAAAAAATAAAAATAAAAATTGTGATAAAAATATCAAAATGCGTACGCACACACTCGCAAACAAACACATGCGCAAACACGCCATACAATAACACCTTTCCTCAAGTGAAACAACACTCTTTCAAATCGAAAGACATTTCTTCAAATTGATTTACATAGCTGATGAGAGCGGACCACCGCTCGAAACGTGTTATATAGAACTATAAAATGATAAAATAAAAACATGATAAAATAATAAATAAATGTTGAAAAGAACATTTAACAAATGTTGGTAGCGTTACACCTGTACATATACACTTTTCTCTCGTTAGAACTGCACTAATACTGCACTACCCTCTACTATATACTTTAAAATGTTTGTAATACTTTAATAATTAGTTTATTGATGTTATGGAAGTTGAAACTAATTCGCTTTATAAAAATAATGATTATTATTTTCGATTCGTTTAAGCCATTTGTCTTAAGCGTATTTTCTTAAAAACATTGACTTTATATTGATAAATGTTCCTATTTAAGTAGTTATTTTTAAGAAAGTTAAAATGTATTTAGCCTCGCTTTCAAAGCGAAAGTTGTTTAAATAGTTAGATTTGTAATTATCTTTCCTAAACCTTTCTAATTAGCAACTTATCTAACCCCGATTATTTTTAGTGTAGTCTCACTAATATATATATATATATATATATATATATATATATATATATATATATATATATATATATATATATATAGAATTATAAAAAGAAAAAACTATACACACATTAAGGTTGTACACATTATAACTTATTTCGACCCCTTAATTAGGTCTCCTCAGATGTATGAACAACCACGTCAAAAAACCAAATAATGAGAGAAATTGATCAGCGTCTTAAAAAGATAAATTCACTTTTTTGATTGGTCTATGTAAAAAAGGAGGTAAATGTTAAAATAATCGAGGAGGGGTGACAGAAGTAAAAGATTAATTTGACTATTTTTTATATTTTTGGTGCAAGAATAACTAATTTTCACAGTTTTCCTATTGAACATTTTACTTAGTTATTCTTCCACCAAAAATATGGAGAACATTATTAATACACATAATGAAAACATATTGAGCACACCGAGTAAGAAAACTAAAACGGAGGAAAAAAAATGTAATTGTCAGATTAAAAATAACTGCCCACTTAAAGGAAACTGTAACGTCGAAAGCGTTGTATATAAGGCTACGATTTATCCTAAAAGAAAATACTAACAATAAGAAAGTGTACATAGGAATATCCGCCGGGAAGTGGAAACAACGATTCTACGTACACAAATAATTATATAATTCAATATGCAAACTATCATATCGCAGATTGGTTGTTATCTGTATTATTATTGGTGATGTGATAATTTGCCTTATATCTCAGATTAAAATTACCATATAATATTGTAGTATAAAGCGTCATGTAATTATTATCATTATTTGTACCCAGTGGTAGTTCTCATAAAGGTCATCAGTGGTTGCTCACCGACAGCCGGTGGTATTACCTGGAGTCCGAGTGGCAACAAGTCTCCCCAGATTTCCAGTATTTTCCACCTCTTTTTGATAGCCACTGCAAATAAACTTGCAGTATCGCAACATGCGTTTACCATTAATTTATTGATCGTAAAGACCATTGGTCTACTCTTGGATGTTGGTGGCAATAAGCCTCCCCAAGGTCGAAGCACTCTCTACACTTCCAATGGAGGTCTGGTGTGTGATGTCACTCCTCGATTTTCTTATTCTACTTGAGCCTATTAAAATATAGTGTGCTGTCAGCCTAGGCTGCAACCATTGTTTTTTTATTATTCATTTTTAATGTTTTTAATAAAAAATGGGGGTGGGGCGGGTGAGCTTATGCTTTTTCTTGCTATTTCTGTTCATTGATTCGTTTTTGTGTCGTGTCAGCTGAGACCGATAAATATATTGAGGGGCGGGCGCTCATAAAGTGATGTTTCTTGCATTTTCTATTCCTTTGTGATGTCGTGCTTTTTCTGTGTTAGTGTTTTCTTCCTGTTGTAGATTCCATGTGACCCTTCGTAGCTTATGCAGGTTGGTTTCTGCATTCGAGGAATTTTATTAAAATTGCAGCCATTTTGATGATTGCCGTCCTTTGTATTGTTTCTAATGATACCTTAGGTTACAATTTCTCCAGTTTTTATTCCACTTTTTTTTATTGGGCCTAGTGCTACTACGATTATTGGTATTATACTGACTTTTTTCATGCTCCATATTACTTTTAGTTCTCAGCCTAGTTCCGTGTATTTGATTCGTTTTTAATAAGTACCTGCTATATAATTTCGTTATATGAGTGTTCTTGTTCTTCGGAAGTATTCTGTTCAAATCTTCTCTTAAATTTCTGTATATTTGATGGTGTCTGCTTCTAGAAGTCCAAATATGTGTAGCTATCCTGCTCGCCTGGCACCCTCATATCCTCTTAGTTAGGAAGGCGCATGCCCTCTGTCGTACCCAGTTTTTCCTGTGTTCATTTCTAGTAGTGTACCCTTTACCATTCCGAATTCCAATGTAATGCTTGACTTAAGATTATGGTTGTATTTATTAACTTTTTTCCAATTTCTTCTTTGCTTTCTTTAAAAAGTGTCAGGACGTCCATCTACATCAGGTGGTTTACTCTTAGTTCAGTGTCTGTAAACTTGTATCCATAATCACATTATTATTATTATTAGTAGTAGTAGTAGTGGTGGTAGTAGTAGTAAAAGTAGTAGTAGTACTAGTAGTTGTATGAGTAGTATTATCATCATAATTATTTGTTTACTTATATATATATATATAATTATATATATATATATATATATATATATATATATATATATATATATATATATATATATATATAATGGGTCGGGCAGATAAATTCAATCTAATTTCAAATGCTAATATCTTTTTTTTATTTTTGATCATATGGTTACGGTTTTTTTTACTAAGGATCCTTAAACACTTTCTGCAAGATAGCATACTTATATTTACTCAAATTTGTTTTAATATGGCGGATTTAGCACGAAGAATAACTATATGCGAAATAAGACGCGCCGAGAGTTTTCCTTCGGACATTTTTAAGAGCACTGGCTATGCAAAAATGACTGTCTATCGGGTTGTGGCTAATTTCGATTCCGAGTGTAAGGTTGAGAGAAGTCGGCACAGTACTCGTAGTGATCGAAAGCGCACAAACACTTTTTTGGTGGGACTAAAAAGGTCGATAAAGGCAGACCCAAGTCAGTAGATGTCGAAACTGGCAAAACCGCGCAATGTGAGTCGCAGAACTATCAGCAGAGCAATCAACGAATACCTTGGGATGAAGTCCCACGTTAGGAGACTCCGTAATCTCCTCACTGCCCGTTCAAAAGCTATCAGAGTTGAAAGATGCCCCAAGCTTATCAATCATCTGAAACACAAAGGAGGACAGTTATTGCCTGTGACCCTTCGGAAGTTACCCCTGTAATTGAGAGCAACAATACTGCTTCTGTGATGGTTTTTGCAGCCGTGGCAAGTGATAGAAAGGTGATGCCTTCTGATTTAATCGAAGCGGGTCAAAAAATCAACACAACTGAGTATTTAGACATTCTTAATAATGTGTTATTGCATTTGAACTGTAGAAACTACGACCCTACGAAAGTCATGCTCATCCAAGACTCGGCACCAGCGGGATAGGTCAAAGAAAGTCCAAGATTCCATGAAGGAGAATCTTCCCTTGATTGTTCCGAAGGGTATTTGGCCCAGCAGCTCTCCAGATCTAAATGTTTGCGACTATTATCTATTCGGCGTCGTCGAGGGACACACTCATGTCAATGCACACCCAAATATAAACGCATTTGAGAAAGCCATTAAACGAGCATTTCGCAATCTCGATCCCAATAAAATTAATAGGAGCTGTTCACGGTTTCGTCAAAGAATCTCCAAAATAATTGATGTAAAGAGTTCTCATATTGAATAATTTTCTTTAATAGACTGTAATAATTAAATAAATGAATGTTAAAATGATATCTTTCCATATTTAATTTTTTAAATTATGAAGTTTGTAAAAATAAAAAAGTACCAATTTAGCTGCCCGACCTTGTATATATATATATATATATATATATATATATATATATATATATATATATATATAGATAGATAGATAGATAGATAGATAGATAGATAGATAGATAGATAGATAGACAGATAGATTAGTGGAACAATACTAAAATTGTTTCTACATGTGTGTTTATGGGGAGTGGCTATTTTCCAATCCTAAAAAGCCATGAATTTTATAGCTGTTCTGTTTCAAAATTTCTGAAACAGTTACATAGTAAAAAGCTCATAAGCCACGTTTCTCATTTAACAATTTAAGTTAATGTCTCATGTTTTAGTTTCACTGTTATTTACTTCAATTCCTATAGGTTTTTGTAAATTTGCAGGCGCTAATTCGGCTTACGCGTGTGCTGGGCCACTGATATGTTGGATTTAATTAGTATCTCTGAGACATGTACTCCATTTAACCTCTTTGTTTATAAAGATATGAAACTTTTTAGATTTTATATACATTTATATATATATATACATATATATATATATATGTATGTATATATATTTGCATATATATATATAAATATATATATACATATATATATATATGTGTATATATATATATATATATATATATATATATATAGAGAGAGAGAGAGAGAGAGAGAGAGAAGGAGAAGGAGAGAGAGGGATACTATTATTTGTACACTCTCACATACTATGTTCATAACATATCTATAACACTGGCTGTGGTTTAATTCCTCTGTAAATTACAAAAGTAGGCAGTCATCGCTTATTGGCAAGCTGACATCTGCTACGATAGAACGTATTAATATTCTCGATGAACTGTGATATATCTGATCTTTTAGTCTGTAAGCGCCGACACAGTAAATGTGGGAGGATGTATTTATGTAGCGTTGGATTTCTGAGTATTTTATACAATGGAATATCATTTACTGTATCGAGATTAGTATCGATAATTTCATGTGAAAACACCCAAGGAAATGTCGATGCTTAAGAATAGATAATGAAATTAATTATGGTTAGTGTATCACATTGAGCTGAATGAAAAGATCTGGATTCATATTTAAAAAAAAAAATAATCTATAAATATTGCAGACACCGCTTGACTCACGTATACTATTCTACACAATCATGAAGGTATATATACAGACACACTCAATTATATAAATGCAAGAATAAACACACACACACATACCCACACACACATCCACCAATGCACATATATATAATCAATCATATCATGATAAATATTTTTTTTACATCTTATTCATGTACACATCCATGTGTTTTATACTTTTCCGAAAATCATCTGTGTGGAGGGTAACTTCTCTGCGCTTAATTTTTAACTTTCAAGTTTGAAACTCTACCAGCGCGGCCAAACATACATCTATGGGCAAACGGTAGAATTAAAGTATATTTATGTCAATACAAACGAGTATATGTTAGTAAGCTGTTATAACGGTGTTCAATTATTCATTCGGACAGAATTTTGCATCACGAATTTAAGTTGCAGTCTTATTTTTTATACTCTTAAAGTGGCTATCTTATATTAATGGGCTAGAAATGATATTACGATAGATAATGCTTAATACACACATCTCTATATATAAATACCATCAAGTATGCATATGTGGTAATATATGTATATACATATATCAAATAAACTATGTATATATATATAATATATTAAACTGTATTACTCCGTCTGTTTACAGACCCAATAATTAGTGAAACATAACAAACATATTAAATTCCAATATGTTCACACTTTATGCTTATAATCGTTGAAATCGAAAAATATTAGCCCATCAAATGTGTATTCATAATTTCATACATAAATTCCTGCTTACCTGACTCTCTCAAAATAATCATACACACAGGAAGTTTGGGTAAAGTTTACTCACTAGCAAAAATCTACGAGTGTAGTTATCTAAAACCGGGACGTGTTCTCCATAAGAGAGTTTTTGACAAAAATCAGTCATTATTTCATGTTTTTATTCCGCCCTATAGTGTTTCACCCATTATACATTCAGTAACGAAATGCGGGTCGCTCACTAGTGTCAACTCTATTTGCTTTAATAGCGTTTTGATTGGCTGGCTACACTTTTCTAGAAATAATCGAATATCATTGACGAACATTAAACACACAAACACTTAGAATTCCATAGGCGACTCTTACATATTCATTCAGTAATATAAATTATTACAACGCTCAAAATTAGTATTTTACACTTCTATGAACAAAACTAGATTTTAATTAATTATGTTTAAGTATGTATATTTATTAAAGTAAGCCAAACACTCTACAGTCAGAAAGAGCGCTTCTTAAACTTGATTTTCGTTTTGTTTCTCTTGCCGTTACACCTAGAAAAAAAGATAATGATTGGATTAACATACACGGATTGTTTGTAACATCTTACTAAGAATATTCTAACTGCGCGGGGAAGAACATGCACACTTTTCGATGATCATCATCCGTCATTCATTTATTATTTTTGTTTACTTTTTAAAATACCATAGTATGACGTCCTTAGATTTTGAAACTATATATTATGACCACAAAAGCAGATTTAAAAAAATAAACCGTCGAATAAAAACAACACTAGCAAACCACTACTGGGGGATAAAAGAAAATGGACGTAATAATTTAATGAAAAATAATACGACATACTAATATATGTAAAAATTTAGACGACGCAAGTAGATTATTTCTTACTGAAAAATTTGAAATCCTAAACTTTAAAGACCCTGACATATATTAAACTGTAGACGTCAGATAGCAAACAACTGCCTACACATTAATTTATTTATCTTAGACTAACGATACATAAATAAATACATAAATAAGCAAATAAGAAAAAAAAACTGAACTAAATAAAACACTAACAATTTTAATATTAAAACCTAAAATAAAATTAAAAAGAAACCACGTGTTAAAATAAATTCACCCATTATATTGACACAGCAAAGAAACAGAAGATAGGCCAATCTATAGTAAATATAACAATAGAACAGAATATAGGAGCTAACACTAAGCAAACTGTTGTCCGTGTTAAGCCCAACGATTGGGTGAGAGAACAACAAAGAATACGATTGGTTAAATAGCTAGCCGTGTATATAAAAACACCTGGCAAAATAACTCTATGCATTTTAGCCTGCAGATTCCCATGGAGATGAAACGCGGGCGCCTTTTTGTAGCTTAATTGATATAAATATATTTCCATAGCTTGCTCCGTCGCTCTATTTAAGTATCGAGCACTGTTGACTTAAATACTGAAAATTGATACATACAAATTGTATATCCTAATAAAATTGGATGTGGATACATGAAATAGTAATATATATATATATATATATATATATATATATATATATATATATATATATATATATATATATATATAACTATGTTGTATACGCTTAATTTAACAAAGGTTTATATTTTACACATAGGTGGTGAAAGATCTTGGGTCGATAATTTAAACCGTGGTATATGTTCATAATTAAAAACTGTAGATCCCATACAATAGTCACTCTTTTACATCTATTCGATAAATTGAGCGTTACGCATATATCAAAGAAATGAGGCATCACACGTGTTTTTCATTTGTATCTGGTACTCACTACCGGTATTACAACATTCATATACAGACATACACTTTTCATTATAACATCTTTATTAAATTTTAATCTTTAATAGACGATCTTAATATTTCGAAAATTCACCTCCTTCAATAACAATTTCTTGCTAATAAGACAAACTAAACGACACCGCAACTACCCATTCTCGTCCTTTAACTCGTTTTTTTATCACTGTGATTTACAACACAAAAACAGAACTTAATAAAAGATTTTGCACAAAAGCCATTTGACTCAGATACGTCATCCGGACAGTCGGCCACCGCGTGACATCTTGAGAATTTCGCTACATCCACATCCGGGCAATTTAGCTTCGATTCACATGGAGCACTTGAGCATTGGCACACGGTAAGCACTTGTCTCAATCAGTGCCAGAACAAGATGTCCACTAACCAACCCTGCACCACTTAAAGATTATTTCAGCATAATCATCTCTCACGCTCACTCTCTTTTAATCTCTTTTACTTCATACTTTGTCGACAAGAGACTCTGTTAACTACCAGCGTTTAATTCACTCAATTCTAATGAACATATTCTTCTTTTCATTGTTCGATGATTGCGTTTTTCGATTTTAGTAATAATTAAACAAATCGCAAACTTGAATTTCATTTCCTGAAATGTCTGTAAAATATAATTCAAGATGTGTTTTCAAAAATGTTTCGTTTTAAATAAATGTTGGATTTAAAAAAAAATAAACGAGTAACTTATATCAGTATCTGTGAGATATTAATGCAATGGAAAACATGAACATTCCTATAATGTGTCGATATTGAAGACACTCATATTGTTCACAACATATAAATTATATCATCCTACAGACAGTAAATATCTAAAATACGAATGTACTGTATTTTTCTTTTTTTATTATATTTGAAGGAGTGCTTATGTAATAAGTTTGTTAGTACAAAAGACATGTTTTATTCTCACGATTGTCTAATAATACTGATCGATCGCTATCAAAACACATTCATGTTACACACATGTTTGTTTAATTGTATACTTTACGATTAAAAATATTCAACCTCTGTAAATATTTAACTATTTCACTGTTAGTAACAAAAAATAGAATTGAAACTATAATGTAGTTTTAGATGTTACTTTGAACGTTCACATATAAAACAAAAGCTACTTAATAAACAAAAACGTAAATATGTTCTGAAATAGAGCATCTGATTTTTACGAACATATTTCGCCAGATCGTATGCGAAATAAATCTTTTTCTAGGATTTATCATCGAACATTCGGTTGCTAAATTAAGTTTTTAAATGTATATGTATTGCGTGGTACGTTTTAATCTGGTAATAATCTTTGAAACAATTTATATAAAACAATTGTAAGACTTCACATATCATTGATAGCTTATGCAAATGCTAACTATCATGAAAATGTTGCATGCATACATTTCTATTCAACATACATAATTGCATATAGAAATATAATAAATATGATGTGAATGCATTAAAATATAGTTAAATGAGGTTTTTCATAAATGCCGACGTTTTTCGTAATGGGTCGTCCATTTGAAATGTTAACCAATTTACATAACATTTAATGTATTTCATGCTAGTAAGTTAAAGTATTGAAAATACTGATAGACAATCTATCTTTCTTTGTGTTGGTTTACTTCAAACTCAGTTATATATCATAACGGCCATTTTAATTTCAAACATATATTTCTAGCAACATTTATGTTTGCAAATTTTGAGAAGTAAATGTTGATAAATTTCATACCATATGTCTATGTTTGTTAGGAAACGCGCACTAATATACTCTTTTAAAACTATAACGTGTATAACATATACATTTTGAGGATATCAATATTTTATGAAAACCAGTAAAAGAAATGCCAGAATAAATGAACGACCCACGGAGTTAAGCGCATCTAATTTGAGTATGTTCAAACCTTTTCCAACCAAGTTATTTCTCGTCTTTGATAATCAGCAACGTTGATTACTGATTTGCACTACTTACCTAAGCTACAATTATAGTATGTGTTTATAGACATACAAGGTGCGCAGATGCTTAATAAGAGAAATAACAGAAATATCAACAACAATGGTTTTGTTAAGATGTGTATATTATTCTTTATATGTGTATACTGAGATGTTTTGTTCCTTCCCATGTATATATATATATATAAATATAAATAAATATATATATATATATATATATATATATATATATATATATAGAGAGAGAGAGAGAGAGAGAAGGAGAGAAATAGAGATAGATAAATATATAGATAGATAGATAGATAGTTAGATAGATTGATAAATGAAGGAAAGGGGAAAACAAATGAGGGAATAACAAATCTATTTCACTTTTTGTTGTTCAATGCAAGATATCTACACATCATCCTGTTGAATTCTTCTTCCTGGATTTATTGCAGTTTGACTATATCTAACGCAGTCTTCGCGCAATCTCGGCGGTGAACTCTCTTGTCTTTCCATATTTAAATCTTCATTCACTGGGAACTTTGTCACCGGACATTTTTTTCTAACTAGACATGCTCTATATTTTAAAAACTTTTTTTACACACGCACATTTACTCTCTATTGGTTAATATTATTACTTTATATATTTCAAATTAACAATTTTGGCGATAATTCGCCAACGTATCCATCTATGTAATTCCTCTGATGATTAGATTTTACTCTTTGAACTGCCTGGCTTATGGAAAAAAGAGTAACATGTTGTTTTATCGAGTACACTTCGCATTGAAATACAGAAGATGAAATAGACTTGTCATTTCCACATTTGTGTGTCTCTTCTTTATTTATCTGTATTATTGCTTTATCCCGAATATTAAGCTTTACTAATTTCACTATAGGTTAAGATTTCAAAAAGTATACTTTTAGTCTCATATTTTATATATATACATATATATATATATATATATATACATATATATATGTATATATACATATATATACGTATATATGTATGTATATATATATATATATATATATATATATATATATATATATATATATATATATATATATATTTAGATGTTTCACTTATAAAATAGATCATTCAGTGAAGACCGGGGTTGTTCCAATAGAATGAAGCTCGATGATACTCGCTTACAGAGTACAGAGCATTTATAGGCGATTTTATGAAGGCTTACCAAAGCATTTCTCTCAGGACAACAATGATCACCATTAATAATATTTTTCTTACAAATAGTATTTACTCAAATTCAATGTTTATGAAAAAAACATTGAATTTGAATAAATAATAGTTGTAAGAACAAAAATACCTTTAATGGTGATCATTGGTGTCCTGAAAGGAATGCTTTGGTAAGCCTTCATAAAATCGCATATATATATATATATATATATATATATATATATATATATATATATATATATATATATATATATATCCTGGCTGATTCTGCAAGTGGGTTTGAATCCGTTTATCCCCCCCCCCCATAATTTAAACAGTTAACTCAACTTTTCCCACTGTTACCATTTATTGGTATCTCCAAATTTATATTTTCATATATTTTCATATTATTATTATTATTATTATTATTATTATTATTATTATTATTATTGTTATTGTTATTATTATTATTATTATTATTATTATTATTATTATTATTATTATTATTATTATTATTATTATTATTATTATTATTATTATCATTATCATTATTATTATTATTATTATTATTATTATTATTATCATTATTATTATTGTTCTTCTTCTTCTTCTTCTTCTTCTTATTATTATTATTATTATTATAATTATTATTTATATTATTGTTATTATTATTATTATTTTTATTATTTTTATTATTATTGTTATTATTATTAATATAATTACTAATATTTTTATTTGTATTATTGTTATTATTATTTTTATTATTATTATTATTATTTTATTATTATTATTATTATTATTATTTTTATTATTATTATTATTATTATTATTATTATTTTTATTATTATTGTTATTATTTGTATTATTATTATTTTTTTTTTTATTTATATTATTGTTATTATTAATATTATTGTTATTATTATTTCATTATTATTATTATTATTATCATTATTATTATTATTATAATTATTTTTATTTTTTATTTTTTATCATTGTCATTCTTGCTGTCGTTTTAATTATTACTTACTTAAGTAATTTAATACTCATTCACTAAATAATATCATACACATCATAATCAGTTACTGCTCAATGACAATAAAAAGGTGACCCGTATTCTCGATAACATTTTAGAACCATGTTTTCGTTATTGTGAAAACGGTTTACCATTAATTTCTTCTTAGCAATGATCAATATATACGTGTGTATGGATGCCACAATTTGGGGTGTCTAGAAGTCTCAGTTAAATTAAGCTTGTGAAATGTTACTTCGAATTTGCTTTCACCCGTTTCCGGTTTGACTTCTTTGGTTTGTGAATTTCTCTTCATGTTTGTTTTTAATTTTTCAGGAACGTTCCTAATGTTCCATGATCATTTGTATTATATTGACTTCATTTGTATTGCATATCCTTTTCAGTTATCTGCCAAGTTCCATGTATTTGCTTCGTTTATCTGTCTCCTGATGTCGACCTTGTCGTCTGCTAAGACGGATACATCTAGAGTTTCCCTCTACTGAAATACTAATAAATCGGGTATCCTTGCTTAGATTATTTATATCTGAGTATCTCCCATATCCCTATAGATTTTGTGATTATAGATTCCTAAGTATTTCTCTGATTGGTGTCTGCGCGTGCGAAATGTAGTCGTTTGTAGAGTTCCATGTGTACACACTTCCTCATGCAGTCGTGTGTGTTCTTGTATTCTTTTCGAGGTGGTTTCGTACATTCACTTCTTATATAATTTACCGTTTTGTCACTTAGTCCACATAGCCTGTGTTTATTGTTACCTGGGTTCGATCTATTTCAGCTTTAATGTAATTAGTTCTAATCGCACAGTTCTGCGCAGCTCCTAGTAGCAATTCCGTACAATGTTATTGTTATTGTTATTATTATTATTATTATTATTATTATTATTATTATTATTATTATTATTATTATTATTATTATTATTATTAGTATTATTATTATTATTATTATTATTATTATTATTATTATCATTATTATTAGTAGTAGTATTATTAGTATTATTATTATTATTATTATTATTATTATTATTAGTAGTAGTAGTAGTAGTATTATTATTATTATTATTATTATTATTATTATTATTATTATTATTATTATTATTATTATTTTTATTATTTTTATTATTATTGCTATCGACGAGTTTGTGTTGGACCAACATAGGCTGATGCCTATTTCTTGTGGGGGAGTTCATAAAATGTATTGCAGAGTAATTCCCCTTACGTGTATGTAGCGTTCTGTATTTTTGTGTGCTTTTCAATAAGATTTAAGCTGTTAGCATCATTGCGGTCCGTCGTATAGTCTCATACTTACTTTTTACTCCTATTTATCATAGTCATTTTCCAGGTGTCTGAGACTATTCCTAGTGATCCTACAATAATTGGTATTATATTGACTTTCTTACTGTGTCATACCCTTTCTGGCTACTTCCGTATTTGTTCCGTATTTCTGTTTCCTTTAACTTTATCATGGGATCTGCTGCAGCGGCAAAATATACATTTGGCATGAATTTACATTCTTGTTAACTCTTATGACAACTTATTTATTTGCGTGCATGAGTTTATCAATTTCTCCATTTATGACCCAGAGAATGTCAATTTGTATCGTTTTTGACTGTTGTAATCCGTTTGTGTGTTAAACAAGTTGTTTGGTGTTCGAAATGCAGTTGTTTCATAGTTTTTTTTATGGCTAGTTTGCTGCATTCACGTATTATGTGGGTTACTGTTTCGTCTCATTGTCAACAGTGTTTTCATTTACTCTTTTCTTTAGTTTTGTCGATATTATTATTATCATTATTATCATTATTAACATTATTATTATTATTATATTGTTATTGTTGTTGTTTTTATTGTTGTTGATACTACTACTACTATCGTTACTGCTACTTATCTTGATATTATTTTATTATAATTATTTCTCAATTTCTAGAAGATCTCGTGCGCCGAATTACCAGTTATTATTCATGAGCTGTATTCCATATATTTCCAATGATTGTTCGATTACAATTCCAAATCACTTTCGTTCTCGCAACAGCCGCTTACCATTAAAATATTTCTGATAATCTCGATTAACCTATCATTGAATCTGCATAGCAGTAGGCCTTCTCATAATTCCAGTAATCTCTGTCCCCTTTCTAGTTAATGTCTGGATGGCAGTATATCACCTTATCTGTCCGTCATCTCTTACCTTTACAAACAATTATGTTGTATCAACACAAATGTGTATTTAGCGTAGGCAATTATATCTCAAACTTAAACATGACTGTCATAAGAAATTCTATAATTAACTTAATTTAAGATTAGCTAGGATAAAGCAAATCAATTTGTAACTTAATCATTAGAGAGTAACTAACTGAGATCATCAGAAGTATTCAATATGTGACTTGTGTGATAACACTATTCGAAACGTAAGAGGGACATGAAAGCAGCATTCAATATTAAAGGATTGTAACATAACATATATTACATGTAAAACGTAGATGCAATGAGTACCAGCTCATGATAATGTGTCAATGTTGAAAGTAAGATTCAGTAAGATATGTCGGCTAATAAAGAAATTCACATGAGATAATTGAACGTTACATTGTAGCTGTGTAACATTTAATGTTGATATTAAGCGTGTCAGACTAGAGAAATACAAGAGTACACTCAAAGATGCAGATCACGAAAAACTAAATATGAAACTACACTATAATGCACCACATACACTGCTATTTATAACTGACGCTTGATCGACCACATCTAGAAATGTGAATAAATTATACGATGATCGATTAATAAAACAGACTTATAACATGTGCAGACATTGAAAAAATGGAGTCGATTAATAGGGACTTGTTTCTCTAAACGAGATATTTCAGCGTATCTTACACTATTAAATACAGCAATGATCAAAAAAAGTAAGAATTGCTTGCAGCATAGAAATAATGAGTAGTATAAAAACCCAGACGAGTATGAAGAAATATGCGATAGACTGAAAAATGTTTTACCATATGTAAATGGGAAGAAAGATGAAAGCGGGTAAAGATAGATATCAATACCGTAAACATATATTTTATGAAGAAAATGTTAGAAAAATTACAAAGGAAAAGCAGGAAATCCAACTTTTCATTTTAAGCAATCATTTATTAAAGAAAATATTAAGAATAACGGATGAAAAAAATAAAACTCGCGGAATATAGGATAACCAGACGTAAAAAAACGTATAAACTGAAAGAAGTATAGAGAGATTAGAGTATGATACGATTAATAAGATAAATAGACGAATGTTTAATAATAAGATAAATAGAATATCAACAGATTGAAAAAGGAATTAAAACCAACGAGAAAATTGTGGAAACGATCATTATAATTTTTTAAAAATCTAAAGAAATGTTTACCAATAATAATAGAAAATAAATAAGTTTAGTTTAAAATTAATATAATGACATTGAATTGTTGCTAATTTGTGAGTTTTACTTGAATAATCTGAATTATTTTCCTTTGATTAAATCAAAGCAATCCCCCTTTTATTATTCTGAATAACATAATAGAGTATTCGCTCGTCGACCAAGAAGTTTAACAAAATGTTACACACGTATACAATAGCCCTGTAACCAGTAGATGTTGTTAATTGAACTAACCATTAAATGACATTCTGGTAAGTTGTGCAATAAAATATGCAGTTGAACTCAGATATTTAAACATAAATTTTCTCTTTATCTCATAAATGTTTAGTACTAGAAATCTAAATTTAATGGGGATCGTACAAACTAATTTTAATAAGTATAGCAACTAAATAGGAATATATGAAATATTCGATTGAAATCAAGGTAAACTGTATAGGCAATAATGACAGAAATAATAATTACAAAATAACAACACAAGAAGTGCAGCAAGAATTATATTCATGTGAGTATATTACACCCAATTAAAAAGTAATCAACAGATAGTAAAGTAACAATATGGATGACTATGAAGGCTTAACATATATGAAAAATTAAAAACAATATAAAAATAGTAAAAAGGCGTAAAAATATACGGGTTCTTAAAAATACGAGCACAAATTGAATTCATGTACATTCCTTCTTTCTCGGCTGACAAGAAACACTTTTGATATGGTGTTACATCACTCAAATGGCTTGGTAAAGTAAACTTACAACTGTTTATTTACTGTGTCGAGTTTCTAACAGATAATCAAGCATTTTCTTAAAGAGCATTGTCTGATTTGAAATTCTATTAATATCAGAATGGGAAATATTTAGTGCCGACATTGTGTTAAATGAATCATGAGTTATAATTAGTACGAACTTTACGCTAAGGAAGCATTCTTCATTGAAGCCAACTTTGTTAAACATAGGAAATGTTTTAGCTTAATAATAACTTTTCAGTTTTTTTTAATTGTTATTCTAATATTGGTAAAATATGAAAATATGAATGTTCCATAAATATCACTAGTACTTTCGAGTCTTCATAAAAGCATATTAAAGTTACAAAAAAAGCAGAGTTCGAGAAAACGAAAACAGTTCAAAAAATAACTGGGAATATATTAATTCTTGATATATATATATATATATATATATATATATATATATATATATATATATATATATATACTGTTTTATTGTCCGTCTATTGATTCATACCAGAGTAATTCCTAAAGTTACCCTCTGACCGGCTAAGTAATCAATTCATAAATTTGGGCGTTTCCAATGTCTACATACTAACTTAAAGGGCATACACTTCATGCGTACTGCTATTTTGTAACATTATTTTACTTGAGCAAACGATTTGTATATAAACAAATATTTAAAAACAAACAGCGTCAATTGAACCCAAGAAAAAATGTCTCTGAACCGCGTGCCAAAAAATAAGCCCTATTCCCATCAATTGTTATTCTCAAATAGGTGGCCTTCTGACGCGGTCATTCGTAAGATAACCAGAAACAAAAAAAATTGAAAGTTTTCTCTGGCAATCGGCGTGAAACTAAGTACTTCTGCTAATTAACATGTTTTTTTTTTCAATTCTAAAGTGTAATATTTTAATGTACTTAATCTTTGATATATATATATATATATATATATATATATATATATATATATATATATAGATATATATATGCTGTAAGTAATTCTTAAATCATCTACCCCTGGCTGGCTAATTAATTAATTAATTTGTTTGTTACTAATCTTTCATTACTAACGTAAAATACATACACTTGAGACTCATTGCTATATCGAAACAATGCATACCGACAATTCTGCTACTTGGCAAAACCATATGTATATCAACCTATTTGTAGAAAAAAAACTCGCTACATTTTACCCAAGTAAAACAATGATTGCGAACCGCTTGCAAATAAATACCCCCTCTCCTCGTCAAATTCAATTCTGAAATAGGTGACCTTCTCATGCGGTCATCCGTAGGATAGCCAGATAAAGAAAGACACCGACAGTTTTCCCTTCTCATCAACATGAATCTAAGTAAGTTTTGCTTATCAACAGTTAGTTTTCTTTAAATTCTCATGTGTAATATAACCATGCACTTTATTATTAATATATATATATATATATATAAACAGTGTCCGGAAGGTTGCACGAAATAGGTATTTTTGCGACATCTCCTCCAAAAAACCGCTCATACGTTAAAAAAAAACTAAGCAGCTTGATTGGCGTTTGCAAAAAAAACATGGTACATGGTCAGAAGAAAATTGGAAAAAAGTTCATTTCAGTGACGAATCGAAATTTAATGTATTTGGCAGTGATGGAAAACGATTTCTAAGAAGAAAAAAAGTCGAAAATTTGGATCCTAGCTGCATCGAAAACACTCTTAAATTTGGTGGAAGTAGCGTGATGGTTGTCGGCATGATATCAAGGTAGGGTACATCACCACTTGCACGCTTAAATACTAGAGTAAATGCAACTGTATACAAGAATATTTTAGAACAGTATGTTTTTCCAGCGTTGCACAATTATGGAATCAAAAAGCTTGTTTTTATGCAAGATAATGCTCCCTAGCATAAAGCGGGTCATGAATTATCTGGCTTATCAAGAAGCTGAGATAATGGACTGGCCTACCAAATATCCTGACATGAACCCTATAGAAAACTTATGGACGACTCAAGGACAGAATGTTATGACAAAGAACTCCGAAAACTTCGTAGACTTGTGGCTGAAAGACAAGATAAATTGGACAAGATAATTGTGTGCAAATGTCAAGATTTAGTTCAATCCTGCAGTCGTAGATGCGAATCAGTTATTGGAAACAAAGATGGAAGTACCACATATTAAATCTAGTTTGCCTTTTGAATGTGAGTTAGTTAAAAATAATAGTGTGCTCCTTAATTTTGGAGACTTGAAATCTGTAAAATGGTAGATAGTATTATAATTCATTTCCAAATCTCGGTAAATGTCCAACAACATAATGTGTATAGTCAGTGAAATCTTCACATAAATTAAATATAATTTTGTTTAGATTCAGAAGATTTTAATTTTGATCCTTAATCTTTGACGGTAATCTCTCTCTCTCACTCTACATGTATATATATATATATATATATATATATATATATATATATATATATATACTTTTTATTGTTGTCTATGGATGAATACTAACGTAATTCATGACAAAGAGGTTATTTCTGTATATTTCTACTTTGCCCTTACTTTTGAGACAGTAAATTATCTGGAACTATCTGTTCCTTCTGGAGGGATCAGTGAGCTTATATATATATATATATATATATATATATATATATATATATATATATATATATATATATATATATATATGGTAGTTTGATTTTCTTACCTGCAGAGGCTTGAAATGCTCAAGTATTAGACGGGCGCAGGCTATCCTCTCTCTTGGTGTGTGCGGTATTTTGTCCTTGTCAGGTCATCAATTTAAGAGAAGGGCAACTCTCATAATATATAAATGCTACTAACAACTTCCGTCTTGACAGAAAATCGTTGTCGAGGGAGGGTTCCTTAGGCCTGATCGACAACCCACGTAGAGATAGAATGAAAAATAAAATATCAAGTTTGCAAACCTAAAATAGCTTAATGGGTAGATGGGTTCTGGCAATCACTCGGCATTTGCAGTCATTCTCTGTCCCTTCGCTCGTCGAAGAGATCGCAACGCTTCGACGCTTAAAAGATACCTAGGGCTTGGCATTGTTGTCTAACTAAAGTAATGAACGCCGTCTCGGTTTCTCTCTATCTAGGAAACGTTGGAATTTTTTTTCATCACTAAGTCTAACATAACTGGTCTCGGTCGCTTTTGTTCCGACAGGTTTGGGGTGCAGGTAAGAGAGCTTGTATGGCTGCTTTTTTCCGACTGACAGGATCAGAGCTCACACTCTTAAGTAGCGCTAAAAACCGCAGGGTCATCATCAGAAGTATAATATCGTTAGGACCTCTACGTACCATGTCGTTCATGGAAATGGATCCTACATTTATCCTCGTTGGGTTTTCTTGAAGCCACGCCCTCCATGAGCAACGTCACAACTAATAGACTGGTTTTGTGAGCATATTTCCACCTAACTATCACCAACTTTGCAAACCCTACTCTATCT
Organism: Sepiola atlantica; assembly: GCA_963556195.1. Taxonomy (NCBI): domain Eukaryota; kingdom Metazoa; phylum Mollusca; class Cephalopoda; order Sepiida; family Sepiolidae; genus Sepiola; species Sepiola atlantica. Next base: position 98,772,145 of record OY744523.1, read on the forward strand.
CGAAACAAAAATGTCATTGTAAAATTAAAAAGCAAACCTAAACCAGATAGCCAACATAAACCATATTCGCCTCCAACCTTGAGGCTCACAGTCACTAATATCCGAGGACTTACAACAAACACTAACGACGTAAACACTTTTTATCTGACTAAGACCCCGGATATCCTAGCATTTAGTAAAACGAACTTTAAATTTTCAACCTCCTCTCGCCACTTTGACATGACTGACTACCTTCCACTCTACCGGAAAAAAAAACTCTGACAAAAATATGCACGGACTAAAAGTGTTTGTTCGAAACAAACTCCGCTTGAGTAGAGGACATAGGTTAGAATCAGATGCCCACGCCTACATGTGATTAAGAGTGACGTTACATAACAGCGTCAGTTACTGATATTTCTTATACCGTTCACCTTCGATCCAGAGCTGTACCCTGCTAAACTCTGTCTATACAAGCTTAAATACAGCACTTCCTCTCAATTCGAATCCCCAAATACATGTATTTGTGGATTGTAATGCACACAACTGTGACTGGCTGGGAGTCTCCAGCTTTACCAACACAGCCACTTACTTTACGTATACTCCCACTTAGCTCACTCCCTCTCACGGACTGTCGTTTACCCGAGCCGCGTCCTCGATCAGGTAGACAATCAAGCCTTACTTTTAGGCCTGTTGTTGACCTCACTGCACGATGCTTGCGTGACGAAAGCTATAGCCTGTTCGGGAAAGCTCATCACATTGTAGTAATGATCTATATTACGCTAAAAACTCGTCCAAAATCTGAGGTGGCGTTGCTCTAAATGATTAGATACTACGAGCAGGCTAATTTTAGTCAATCGGATATCACATCAGCGACACCCCATTGAGTCACACCTTCTCACTCCATGCTGATCAGTGTGCAAATGAGTTTACCTTGTTGGCAAAAACAGGCATTGAAGCCTATGTCTCAATGCGAAAATTATGCAGCAAATCCCACTTTCCTCAATGGTTCATCTGGAAATGTACAGCTGACATTGCTGTCAGGCAGGAAGCATTCCGAACGTTCGTCCACGTAAGTCAACTGCGAACAGACATAACTTTATAGAGTCAATAAATAAGTGGAAGGTAGTGATTGCTGAAGCAAAGAGAAGGTATACAGAGATAACCGAAAAACGGATTCAGTCACAGAATCTAAGTAATCGCGATTTCTGGAAAATCACAAATAGGGGTGTCGCAATGGAAAATCAAATATTCCCCCACTATCAAACCTCGCTATCAAACTCCACTTTGAAGTTGGCAAACCACCCTCTCCCAAATTCCCATTTCTGACTGAAGTAACACTTGAAAATTTGCCCACCTCTTTAGCTAATGTAAGGAACATCACAAAAAACCTTGACATCTCCAAAGCTTGGGGGCCTGATCTTACACTTGTTATAGTAATGAAAAATGTTTTGCTGAACTGGACCCTGTCATCTCCAAACTTTACAATAAATCACTGGCTGAATCGTTATTCTCTGATAGCTGGAAAATTGCCATTGTGGTACCAGTTTAAAAATATCATGGAGATAGAACTGACGCTCAGAATTGTTGTCCCATAAGTTTACTCGCGATCGTAGCTTACATCTTATGAACGTTAATCAATCTAGCGATAGTCCGACACCTAGTTAATGCTACACTTTTTGTCTGACCGCCAGTGTGGATTTAAACAAGCACTATCTATTGCGGATTTCCTAACGGTCATCTCTGAACGCATATATCATACACTGGACAGGACATGTTAAGCTAGAGCAGTATCGATTGGTATATGTAAAGCCTTTAGCATAGGTCTTGTACAAATGGCTTATCACTAATATTGTATTACTGGACAAATATTTAATATAACTAGAGCCTTCCTTACTAAAAGAAAGATTAACATTGTACTCGTTAGCCGTTCACCAAAGCAACACAGCATAAAAACTGGTGTACCTCATAAATCGACCATTGGACCTTTATTGTTCCTGATTTTCATAAATGACACTCCTGATTACATTGAGTCTGAGATAGGTATATTTGCTGACGACACTACTCTCTATTATCGTCATGTAAGCAAAATGAACGCGTACATATCCAAGGCAATGGCTGAATTCTTAGAAAATGCCCTCCATGCTGTAGTGGATTGGAATCCTAAATGGTTGTAACGTTGAATGGTGCAAATACAAAGCTCCATTCCTTCAATAACTACAAGAACCACCTTCAACCACCGATTTCCATGGACAAATGAGATGGAAAATATGACCCTAACTGAGAGTTCAACATTCAAACTCCTCAACCTAAAATTCACAGGAACATGAATTGAAACAAATACATTGAATACATTGGCAAAGCTGCTGAAAAGGAGGTGCCACCTTCTACCGTGCTAGTAAAACTCCTCACACCTGACATTATCCTATATCTCTACAAAGTAACCAGCAGCGCATGCATGAAGAATTGTTGCCACATTTGTGCTGGTGCATCATCCATATGTCTCTCCATTTTAAACAAAGTTCAAAAAAGAGTAGCAAACAAAATAGGTTCCTCATAATCCACCAAACTCCAGCCCCTGCTCCATCGCCACTATGTTGCATCCTTGTGCTTATTTTACAAATATTTCAATGGATCGTGTTCCGATGAACTTGCTGTTCTTGTGCTCCCTGGACGTAAATCCCTCGACTAACCTGACAGTCAGCTAAATCTCATAACATCACTGTTGTAGTATCCCGATGCCAGAGAGCCTTCTACTACAATATCTTATTTTCTTCATATTCTCTGGATTTCCTTTCTGCTCCATGTTGCCGCGACTGTATCGGCATGCAGAAGTGTAAAGCTAATGTAAACAGACACCTTTCTGCATAGCTCTCAACTTAGGATGTCCCCCAACCCTGCCACCCTAATTCTTAATATCCCCTTAGATTTACAGTAGGTGATTGCCTTTTATGGGGTGAACTATGTTACTTTTATTTTATTTGTGTTAATAGAGAATGGTAAAATGTCATATATGTTAAATACGAAGATGATGATACGAATAATGTAAAACCTTAAAAACAATCAATAATTGTAAAATAATTCTAATTAAGAACGATACTACACATACTAATCTTCTCCTGTAAGAAAATGTTGTTGGGCACTTTGTGAGTATATAGAATCCATAATCATTTACAGGCCCGACAACTTCAGTCAGTCGTGAGAGGCGGGTTATGTGTGTCAGAATATGTCGTACTTAATATTTTCGTCTCTGGTGTTGTGTTTTTAAATTAGATGCCATGCGTACGCATTTCATGTTGTCTATAGTGGTGTTTGAATAATTGTTATACATAGCTACTGGGTAGTGTATGGTTTTGATTCTAATGGTAGGTTAAAGATTATTGAAACGTAATCGTCAATGCAGGCATGTTTCCACAACGGAGTTGCGTTTTGTGCACTCGGTACAGTATATTAAGCAAACTATATTAGGACTACAACAGGTAATGGGGGAGAGATTAATTTGTATTTTGGTGACTAGAGGTGTGTATGTGTCGGTAGAGGTGATGTGTTCCCATATTTTGAATCTAGGTTAAAATGTCTAGTTAAAATGAGTAGACGCATGTATATGTACATATATATATATATATATATATATATATATATATATATATATGTATATTTACAGACACCCACACACACATATATATATATATATATATATATATATATATATATATATATATATATATATATATATATATATATATGTATATATATATTCGCGTGGGTATGTGTTTACACATAGATATGCTATTTCACTGATATCCGTATAAACACTGTGTGTGGTTTTACTAGTGGTCAAATAATTAAACGAGCCAGAACGTCTTAAGGACACACTAAGATTAAAATATATCAATATGAATTAAAAAGATACCACTTTATCACGTTAACACATACGGGTGGAAGAAGGTGTATGTGAATATTATGCACATACGCACAAGTGTACGATGACAATGTACGTGGAAAACAGAATGCTTATTTATATATAAATGCATAACTGTTTTTGCACGGATATATACACCGCTTCTAGGTGTATCTCCCTCAGAACAAAACAATATGCAATACTATAATTTAGTTATTCCTATTAGTCCAGTATATATGGATCGAGTGTATGAGGTTGAAGCTGAAAACAGTATGCACAAATATAACCAATAATGTGTGTATATAAATATATACTAGGTTACAGCTATATCTGTAATTGAGAACTATCTAATAAAAACTGGAGTTTTATTGGATAAACATCTAGGACTAGGAGGGCCTGTGGACGATCCCACTCACGGCATGCGAATTTTCGGGTCTGAAATCTCCCTCGGTCTACCCAGCAGTAAATGGGTATCTGACTAAAACTCAGGGAAGTTTCAAGGCAGCGGAAGGAAAGGGATGGGCTCCTCCTTCCATATGCTGTGCCCTAGACACGGTGATTCTTTACAAATCGCCGCCGCTACGGCCATGAGCAGTGTGCGATGTCGGCAACGACACTCGTGCGCGTCCAGGCTATGCGACCTTTACCTTTACCTATCTAGGACTGAACAAAAATATAAGTGCTATATATATATATATATATGAAGAGTTCGAATGCAAAACGCGATAAATCCAATTCGTTTAAATTGATACCTTACACAATCCAAACACAAATATATTAAATCTAGACTTCGAATGAAAGCTGATTTTAATTGAAAACAAAAAGAAATTACTTCGGTATCATATTATGTAACATAGTTTTGGGGGGTATCGTCGAGTGTTGAAATGCACTACTTTTTGTAGGGACAGTTTCGTGATTTTGAAAATGGCGTTTATCGCGTTTTGCATTCGAACTCTTCATATATATATATATATATATATATATATATATATATATATATATATATATATATATGCTTTTCCTTCAAGGAAACGTGTCCTGTTGTTGGCCTGTTCTTATCAGTGTCGTTATATAATTAAATATATATATATATATATATATATATATATATATATATTTAATTATATATATATATATATATATATATATGAACTAATTTGAAATGTCCAGACACATATATGTTTTACCTTCACCAAGCATCATCATTGTCACTAGGTATAAGTGTACCATTAGTCGCAGAATCCGTACCCCAGATCATGTCATATTTGACTTTCAGCAAACATATTATTTTACAGTTGCCACCGAGGCAGCTATAAAATGGATGAGAGAAAATAAATTTATATTTAAAAAATTAAACACCCTCAGCCGTCGTAATAGGTTCAACCAAGGGGAAAACACTTCGTAATATGGCTTTAGTAAGAAACTGTTCATATTACCTTTAAAGAGTGCGCTTTATTTTGATACAGAGCAAAACAATACAATGTTTTATCAAGTAAAATACAATAAATCAAAGTATAAGATAGCAATCATCTGCAATATAGTTTCGACGAAATACACAACGAGACAAGTTAGTAAAAAAGAACGGGAAAATAATGAAATTATAAGAAAGTGCAGTAAATAAACCTGTTCAAAACAACAAAACAGAATTAACAACACATTAGGTTAAATGCAGAACAAATTAATTCGATTAAACTGAACGTGGTAAAATAAAGGATTGCATGCGTTACCATCGTAGGTCTTATCAATGTTTCTCTCCTCATGTTTCGGCTTTTTCTATAGTTTTACCACATGCCAATATCACTCGTTGCACGAATACGAAGAGTACGCATGCGCCGTTGCATTCATAATAAACAGCTGGAAACAATGTAATAAAGCATTAGGCTAAAGACTGAGGTTTAGCTGAGTAAGATTAATTGGACGCCTGCACTATCTAAAGCATGGTGTTATTGCACCGACTTGATATATAAATATATATGAAAAGCGATTAACAGTGATACTACTATATCTCATATGTGGCCAGTTACCAGACATGGTGGATGTTTATTTTCTACCAAGTATTCAATATTATTTAGAAATAAATACATCCAAACACATCAGACACACATCTATGTATTTTTCGGTTGATTTTCGTTGTAGTTAGTAGAGATTGTAACACCTGAACTTGTTTATCTTAATTTTACACTCTAAGCTACAGTACAAATATATTACAGGTCACGAATCTCGGAAATCCAAATCTACACCATTTTGCACCATTTTTAAAAATTCCCCTTGACTGTTTCAATCTTGTCGACCCAAACCTTCGTTCATATGTCTATATCAGACTTTCTCAGGTTGCCAATATTATTATTTCCATGAGTCTACATAGTTATTATACCTTATTTAAAAATGTGAAATTCCGAATACAGAATCATTAAGAAACTTTAGTACAGTTAAAATGTGGCTCAACCTCTAACACATTACTAACAATTCTTTTTACTTGAATATCAGGCATAACCAACCTCTCTTTCAGATAAAAAAGTGTACTAAAATGAGCCTTGCGAAAAAGGTCAATGATCGCTTTCTTTAAAATCCAACTGAAAAATATTAACATTTCGAGACATAGAATTCTCCACATTTCCTGACAAGTATGTCTGTTATCACTGACAATTACTGACAAAAATAAACGTTTTTTATTACAAACAAAACTTTATTAACCTAGAAATAAAAAAAATATTTTGTCTGAAAACCCACACAGGGCCCACTCTAAGCCAGCTTGATATTTTCTTGGTGTTTTAAATTGTAATGATAGATAGCTATATGTTAAATAATAAACTACTATAAACAAATGGCAAGCCCCTGCTATTTTTAAATGTTTTATTTATGTTTTCTGACACAAATATGAATATAAAATGTACAAACCCAGACTAAAATATGTTTTTCAAGGTACCAATTGTCACATACATTCCTGACATTTCATACAAAATAGGTACAGAATAAGTACAATTTACAACACATGAATAGTCAGTTTGTCGGATGCTGGGGCAAGCCATTAGCTTAACCACTACATAACAAGTTGATGAACGGAGCAAAGAACACTTCTTGCGAAAGAACTAGTCAAGGGTAAGCTCATCATCATCAACATCTGGCAGTGGTGAGTTGCTGCAGTGAATTCCTTTGCAATTACCACAAAAGTTTGAACAGGCAATGCCATGTTTCCTGCAACTGCATCTTGCTGTATAACACCCTGAAGTACAGTTACCCCTTATTATAGCCAACGAGTTTACAAGACCAGA
>OY744523.1:98784293-98814293 GCA_963556195.1 Sepiola atlantica
GCAATGTTGATAACATTGAAATTATTCTGAGTGTCACCCAATAACTCTATGCTATACTCGAAATGTCAAACAAAAAGTTAAATTCACACTTGATATTTCACATATAATGTAAAACTATATGTCAAGCCTGCAGATACGTTATATTTGAACACTACATATGTATGTTACCTAACTACAAAAGCCCATATGTATCTTAATATTGTTGAAGAAAAAGATATTAGTATCTAAAGATGTGCCGTTTAGAATTTGTAATACTTTTGTGGTAAGTCTTGACATGAAGTCTATTCCAAATGGTATTAAAAACAATGAAAGTGTTTGTATCTGGATCTTAATGATAGTCTTTTATAATTATAAAGATAGGTATATTCACAATAATAAGATAATATGTCTATAAACATAGAATAAGTTAGCTAACATAAATACAACTGTATTTAATCCGGAATATCTTCCTTTTTCTTCATATACGAGAACTGGCGTTTGTATGTTCATTTTTTCTGAAGTTAGAAGCATGTATTTAAACGAAAATATTGTACGATAAATAATTTTCACATGTTATCCCTTTCGCTCTGGAATATGTTTTCGTAAATTATCAATAATGAGTATCGCTTATTTTTTTTCAGATCCCATAAAAAGTAAAACACTAAATTTAGTTTAAAATAGAGTTGTTGGCATCAATGAAAGACACCTCATAAAACAAAGAGTATTTCAATGAACCAATTAAAACAGACTTCAAAAAATGCATGCAAGTGTTTAATTTTATTTGAAGTTTTAATAAACTAAACATGAACAAAATCAACATGGTTGTATTATGTATTCCACATTGCTACATAGAATTAGTCATAAAAAATATGATTACTGAAATATATTTTGAACTTAAAACATTAAATGAACACATTTAAATTACAAAATAATTCTTGAGATGAAAACAAACTATACACGAAAGAATATTTAAAGGAAACAACTCACAAACTTATGAATAAGTGATTATATTGCTATTATAAAACATTAAATAATGAAATAAAAAGATCACTTAGTCATAATTCATCGCAAGGCCCATTGGCATTGTATTGTTAGTCTAACAGAGCTACCTGTCTAAAATCAATAATTGTAAACATATATGAATTTTGTAAATAATTAAAAATAATAAAAGTGATGTAATATACCTAACCATTACTGGTCTGTCCAATTTTAAATTGCATAACAGTTAGAGGAATACGATAGTACCAGCTATTTCGAAACTACATTTGATAAAAGGGAATTAAATTTCAATCTTTAATTTCCTAAATGCATTGATTTTTTACGGATAAAATAATACTAACAATAGTCCACCTTAATAAATATTCTTATTTTCAAAAACACTTCTGTTCCTACTATTTTTCTGCACTTTTTAAAACACACATTTTTTAAAGAAATAACTCCATTATACGTTTATATTAGTTTTGTCAGTGAATGTCCATCACACATTACACACAACTCAGAATTCCACTAAACTGTTAACATAATAAGTGCAAACTTCATTTTACTTATTCACTCCTTTTTCTAAAATAAACAACTGAAAGTAATAACAAGCTTACATAGGTTTCTCTTCAATATTATAACAATGTTTTTATCTACATTAATACTGTTTTCAATTAGCTTATCATTTAAATACACACGAAACACACATCAAACAATACATGTTCAACCCGTATATCTTTGCATCGTATCCTAAACTCTGTATGTTTTACTTTAGACGTTGATCTCGATAAAAATTCGATTTCAAACAAATTGTATGAATAAAAATGTATTTTAAAAAATAGTAAAATGAATAAAGTTATCATATTTTAGCCCTAGCAATCTGTGAAAGCCAATGTTATGTTAACCTAAACTAATTTCAATTATATATATATATATATATATATATATATATATATATATATATATATGTATATATGTGTCAAATATTCTAGTAAAACCAGTAATTTCATAATGCGTGTATATTTTAGTAATCATGGAGAGAAGAACACTTCATTGTTCTTCAGCCAATTGTCAAACGATCAGCAATTTGTAACTGTGGAACTCTTTAAGTATTAAAATAAAAAAGTGATCGGATGGAAAAAGATTTGGATAATTAAATTCAATGAAAATATATTAAACAAGAACGAATGTTAATATTCACAAGAACAAATAATTAAGTCTCATGAACATTTATATATATATATATATATATATATATATATATTTATATATTTATATATTTATATATATTTATATATATGTATATATTGTCATAGACCTATATAACATTTAAACGAAACATAGTCCAATTTAAACTACACATAAACTAATGATAATATATAATTCATTAAATTTAATTATTTTGTGGCTGTATTAAAGTCGTCTATATAAATGGGTAATAGTTTATATCAATAAAATATTGATATATGAATTAAATTCAATATATATATATATATATATATATATATATAATGTAAATAGGAAAATGTGAACATTTACTGCTTAGACCTCAACAGCACACAATCTCAAGTAAACCATTTTGCCGAATGTCTTTAGTGAACATGTAATTACATAAGAACTTAATATACACCCATGATTTTATACTAATCATGCAGTTCAAATTAAACGATACATTAACTAAAATACTTCAGCAGCTATAACTATGTAGTGTAAAATGAACGTATTTCCATGTGTAAGGTATGCTGATGTATTACTAATACTGTAATTAACCAAATACCTTTTTAACTGTTTCAAACACTCATTAATAATTTCATTTATTATATTGTAACATATGGAGATATTTACTCATATACATTTTATAATGTAGTTGAACAACGTTATAGTAAACGTTTGAAGGAAGAGGTTTGAAACAATTCTAAGGGTTTGTGTAACCCACTCAGTAGATCTTGAAGTTAAATGTCAACCAAGTTTGTAGTTGAAGCTTGTTTACAGCAATCATTTATTTGTTACCAGAGATACTGCTGATTTTATGATTGCAGTAATGTATCACAATATACAAGTATAATATATTAAATATTATTCTTTTTAGTATTATAAATAGTCTCTTTTGTTTTATTTATGTTTTAAATGCACAGAAGTATTTGCCATTGACAAGTCTTTCACACCTTATATGAGAAAGTGCGACGCGGGTTAGTTGGAAAGTATTCGTGTACATGTATGCCCCGTTGTCAGGGAAGTAAAGTCCATCGTGCATGTACGTGTTTCTTTTGTCTGGATGTTAATGTACTCTCTGTTTTGAAGCAGTGAACTGCTCACATATATAGATTCGATCTGTTTAGTTTATAATGGTGCTCTTTATGCCTGTTGATTTTACGATATCGTTTAATCCTGAATTATAACTTACATATTTACCGCATTAATACCGATTCAGATATGATTTCAACTACCATTGATTGATTAGATTCTAATTGAAAATTCAACTTGCTTTTAACGCTCATTTAATTTGCAATAGTTATATTGTCTATTGAGGGGCATGATAAAGTATATTTCAAAAAAACTGTGTTTTGAATGTTCCAAGACAATATTTTTATATATCGTTGTTTAAACGCGAGAATTATTAATGTATTCAGTATGGTTTCGAGTTGTTCGTCATAACATGCATATAAATTCAACATTTACATTCGTAAAATACCTAATAATGAATTTTCTGAACACTCACTAGAGATGCATATACCCACTCATCACTTATATCAAAAATGTAATTTAAACCATACATTATTGTTATTAGTATTGTGACATGTATATAAAACACGTTTAAAGTATTTATAAGATTATGAGGAATTTATTTATGTATAAACACAAGTACAGCAAATAATTTTGTAAAAAAAAAAGAATTGTCTGTCAGAAACATGTAAAAAGCTTAATATAGTTAGTTAAGAGACGTTGTAAAAAAAATTATTGTTAACGTTTAAGAAGACAATGTTGGTAATATTATATGATAGAGACAAAAAATATTCTAATAAGAATTTGTAGTATTAGTGGCAGTTGTCAAGTGTATACCGATGTACACTGACGACCAGATATGACACGGTCCGATTTTGTCGAATCGATATCAGCATTTACATTATGGATATTGGCAATTTTCACATGAGTTTTAGATGTGTGTAGCTAATTTAAAAAAGCATCTTTGAAACAAGTGCTAACAGTATGATAATACAATCAACAAAATAATAATATTTGCTTTTAAATAATGTACACACGTACACACCCACACACATATATATATATATAGATATATATATATATATATATGAGTAAGGAAGTAAAGTCCAGGCTGTGGGAAGTCAGTGGTGGCGAAGAATAACATGAATATAGACACTTTTGAGTTGGTACCATTAAGTCAGCAGTGAAATAGGGCGGGGTGAGTATATTAGTGACTTTCTCTCAGGGTGGGAGACATGCAAGGGTGTTAGGGTTAAGGTTAGAGGTAGGGTAAGGGTTATTGCTAAGGTTATGGTTTGGGTTAGGGTATCCATGCTACACCTCACCACGACAAAAAACTCAGCACCCCTTGCTGCTTTTTCACAACATAGACACTCTTCCAGCGCTCACAGTAACCACGGCTACTAATTTTCTTTCATCATTCGATCATATCAACCCAAAATTTCAATGTACTTGCATGACATTTTTCTTCAAATTATCATCTTGAGGAAGTCTAACAATTAAGATTAAACGTTGATGAATAGATATATTAAAAATATATATTGTCATTTTATTTTTTCATTTCCCATATATATATATATATATATATATATATATATATATATATATATATATATATATATATATATATATGTATATATATATATATTTATATATATATATATATATATATAAATTGTAAATTTACTGTTAAAAGGAATTATAACGTTGTGAGTCAATCAATATCAGGTACTCTAGCTATAACTTACTAATTATATACCTCTGTTATCATATAATATTTTCTACAAACCACTGTATATGTGTCTGTTTTTGGTTTTTAGCGTAGTTTCCTAAACATTAATGCCCATAGAAACAGAGCGATAGTTTAAGTTTCGTAAATGGAATCTTTTCCGTTACGGTTATCATGGTCAGAAAATATCTTTCTTGCAAGGTTTGTATATTTAGCAAGAACATTCATAGTTTAAATTTTAATTCCTTGCATGTAACTAATATATTACTTATTTAGGGGGTTCTTCTCATTGATTATAATTACATAATACACATGCACCAGTAGTTAACTCGCTTGATTCTCTTTTTCCGATATTCTATAACCAGTTGCCTACAGATGGAGCGACAGCTGATGCTGGCATCCTTAAATAAATGTGATTCAATTGAACATTTATAACTTAAATACGTCATGTCGAGTCGTGAGTATGCACCGTTAGTGACTGCTACACATTGTTTATTGGATCATTTCAGCACGTATTCTAAGCACCATTACAATCATTATATCACATTACGTTCCACTGTACGTCCGTGATACATGCACAACGAAAATATTCAAGTTCTGTCTGACGAACAGTAAAGATTCAGACAACCTTGTTCTACCTCGTATATCGTACTGGTTATCTCTGAACGAATATACCATAGACTAGATAACAAAAAGTGAATCTAAGGCGGTAGTGCTTGATATACCAAAACAACTTTTGAGAAGGATACTCATGAATGTCTTATCAAAAGTAATACTTATGGTATAACGGAAAACTATCTAATATAATCAGATTTATTTTAGGAAAGAATAAAAGATTCAGATAGTACTGGATGATCGTACATCAATGCTATATCACATTAACGTGGATGTGCTACAATATAAGATTCTTAGGCATTTATTATTTATGAGTTTTGTTAACGACTCTGATGCCAAAACAGTTTATTCTCTAAATGTGTTCATACCTACCGCAAACATACCCAAGGCAATGTTTGACACCTTTGAAAATAAATTCCAGTCAGTAGTATAATCGGGATAAAAATCGATCGGTATATTTAATGTAACTAAGACACAGCTTTTTTTTCTTTAACAATTATAGCAACCCTTTTTTACAACAGATTTTCATAGCTGATAGCACCATTCTCAAGTATACAATATTAAACCACATCGGCTTAACATGCACGGTAAACATTAATTATGAAAAACATCATAGTACGTACTGTCAAGTTTTCTGCAATAAAGTTGAATTGGCTAGAAATGTATCACACCTGCAAGTAACCTATAACACTTACAAATAAACCATTTGCCCTTCCATGTAGTATTTTTTGCGACATCTTGGCTGGTGCAGCAACCGCTTATCTATCTTTCTTAAAAATGGTTCCAAAAATTATATATACTACTAAAACCTAGCCTATATCACATTTCCACAATTTTACAAGTACTTAAACGGAATGTTATTCAATGAGTTTGCACACTTGCACCTCCTCAACGTAAACACCTCTAATATACCGGACAAGCAGTACAATCTCAATCCTTTACTGTAGAGGTCCCCAGATGCACGACATAGGTATACTATAATCAATTCTTACCTCGTACCGCTTGTTTTTGGAATGATTTCCCTGATCCTTTGTTTCCTTACTCTACCAATATATAGAAATTAAAACGTAATGTTAACAAGAATAAATGATGTACAACTCCCCATTCATAAGTCGCCTATATATTTGGTCCTTATTTCAGAGTAGCCACTAACGTCTCAGTCGAATTGTGCCTTTCTTGAGGTGAATAAAAGTATATATATATATATATATATATAAATATATATTTATACGGCATAATCACGTTGACACACCGGTTCCCGCAAGATTACCGAAGTTAAGCGACATTGGGCCTATCAGTACAAGATGGGTGACGATTTAGGAATACAAGGCGCTGTATGTGGGCACATAGCTGTCGGCGAATAGTGTCACCCACCCACAGTTATTAGCGTGGTAACTAGGGCAAACACCTTTGAATTACAGTCACCAGTAAGATAGAAGAACACCAGGGAAGGGGTTCCTCCTTTAGGAGTGATCAGACCCCCTGATGGTGCTTGTGATATATATATATATATATATATATATATATATATATATATATATATATATACTCAGATTAATCTTAAGAAAATAATAAAATATTTAGATAGTCCTGGATAGCCGTACATCAATGCTACATTACAATAATATCGATGTGCTACAAAATTAGATTTCTGGCATTTATTATTCATGAATTTTTTAAACGACTTCGCTGCCATCGCGTCAAAAAAGGGTATATTTTATAAATTATATATATATATATATAAATATATATATATACATATATATATGTATATATATATATATATATATATATATATATATATATATATATATGCGTGTGTACGTCTATATATACATTCTTGGCCTTTTGGCATAGATTAAAGTGTAGTATCTGTTCCGATGGATACTGCACCCCATGGACTGGTATCGTCTTGGCTCTCGGGGCTTGATTCCGCCTGTCTATGGGTGTGTCCTGTGCAGTTCTAGGAGGTCCACCCTCCTAGGCTTTTCCTCCCCTTTTTGGGGAGGAGTAAGTTTATTGCTTACTGTCTGAGGTGTCCCTACCGGGGAATGCTTACGGGGCTGCCCAGGCAATTTTAAAACCCCACTTTCCCGACCCGACCTTGGGTCACATCTTACTTGTGGGAGTAAGATAACGACTGGGTTTGTGCCTAACTCTTGGAGATGAGTAAATCAATATATATATATATATATATATATATATATATATATATATATATATATATATTATGTTTTATATTTTATATTTTTCATATTTTATATTTTGATTTGAACTTTTTGATTCTTGACGGTCCAAAGCCACGTGACTTCCTAAATTTTGAAATTTTGAATTTTTTTCTTCTTCTTTTTTTCTCCATTTCAGTCTTTCCAAATATGATCTTAGGTTACATCAGATTTTAACTCTGCCTGATGAGATCTCAGTTTATAATGACTGTTGCTCGATAACATCGAAATGTCAGTGTCGCGGATGTTGTACATGTCTGTGTAAATAAAAATAATCATATATATATATATATATATATATATTTATATATATATACATATATATATATATATATATATATATATAGCAAATGAATATTACGATTCTTATACGAATTACTGATATAAGAGTAACTCTAACTAAGTATACAACATTGTACACTAACTCACTCAACAATTTACTTTAAAAAACAGTACGTGCAATCTATGAAATCATACGCAAACATTTTCAGCGACGGAAAATATATCTAAAATGTTAATTCTACTTATGAAATACGATTTTCTATTTGACGGACTAAGCATACTATACATACTGTAATGCTTACGAGTCCTTATCATCGTATCAATCATTATAATTATATCTCGGTTTCTCAGAGATAGTGAGTTTCTTTTTAAGGTAATAAAATTAGTAGTGTCAGTCCGATAATTAGATGGTTAATTGTGTAGCTTGCCTTAAGAAAAATAGATATAGAAATGACAGCATTCAATTAGCGTTGCAGAAAATGATTTAGGAGAAAAATAAATCATTACGTCTGATTAGAATAGTGGAACGTAAGAAAAAAAACACATTATCGAAAATCGTAATGTTATCTAGGAAGAAATAATGTCACGTGTATATTAGCAGAACACTGATAAGGTGTCAACAATAAAGCGAACATGAGTAAGTAGAATAAGTGTGTATGAGTTAGATAAAAGTGTGGAAAACACGCTGCAACTAAATCAAACCAAATAATGTCAATATGGTTATGCCAGAAAAAAATTTGCTGCACGACCAATGTTTATATAGGCTAGAACGGTGAAACTACAGGCGAATAATATGTCTTTAATCTCTAAATAATTAACGCCCTGTTTCAGGACTAATTGCATCTTTATTATTTTACTAAATCTTAATTAATACAAAGTTTGTTTCCCTAACTCTTTTGTTCTATATTTTTATAACAGAAAATACATATTAAATAATCCTTAGTACAAGAATGGAGTTATGTTTGTAGGAAATATGCTTGACAAATTCTAATCAATTTAATTGAATAAACAATTCATACATATCTTCCTACATGTAAATGTATTACATTTTATTTATGGTGTTTGGAGCCTCGCTCCTATTTGGTAGAGTATACCCCACACTTGCGTGCTTCACTGTCCTTGCTATTTAAGATCAAATGTAATAAAAGTAACTATGGCATCGAGAGATCAGAATATTTAATTCCGACCATTAGCGATGAATCATGCCAGCATTAAAATTATTTTAACTTATAGCTGAACAGAAAATGGTAGTGCAACGAAATATACAGGAAAATGTAGAAATAGATTGGACTAGTGGTATATGATGAGAGAGCGAACTGAAATACTATTTAGACTTTTGTATATATTATTGTCTCTAAAAATCAGTTTTGTTCATAGAAGCCTGGAGTTTTGTAGACACGGATTTTACAAAGTAGGTACTTTATTGTCTCTTAGCATAAACTTCTTTATCAGGGTGCGGTATGGTGCAATTTTGGTGCTAGCGGACTGACCTCACAGGCAGCATCTCATCCTTCGAGGGGAGAGGTTTTACTGTATTACGCCTGAGGCGCCATGACAACGGAATGCGCACGCCCTGTTTTACTAGTCCACATTGGGCCCTTGCGTAAGTGATTCTCCAAACATGAAAGTCATGGTACCATATGCCGTTATAGGTTCGTCAAGAAATGGGCTTTTGTCGCCTTTTTATCTTTCATACAAGTCAGATCACTATGGTTTGTGTCTACCCGTATCAAATTTTGTCCGTGTTAAAAATTCTGCGAAACAAATGTTTGTGTGCTTTTTTTTACAAAAGTACCACTATTTATTAAAGCTCGGGAGCCACTCAAGGGCAGCAATATCGGTTGGGCGATTAGTACAATCGTGCGAGGAAGGAAAAAAACAGTACATTGGACAAGAGGTTGTTGATGGAAATATTTTACCCAGGAGAATGGTGTAACAGTTATTTGTTTACATGCTACTTGCAGACGACCATGTTTTAGGAAAAACATTCGTCGTATTTCGTTCCACAGATAACATTCTCTACGAATTTGTTTTCTTCATGGATGGCCGGTGTGGTTTTTATTACAGAGATATTGACAATAAACGTTTGTTGTGGACAGGCGTGTTATTGCGTCGAATTTTTTACAGGAGGATAAGAAAAGATTCGAGCTCAGTCGAGCATCTACGATATACATAACGATACGGTAGAGAGAGGCTAGTAACTTGTTCTGTGTAAATAGGGATACAGGGATAAACCATTTGAGCACATATTCCTGTGCGATTATTAAGATATAGGATCTGTAAGATAGTTAATTTTAACAATCACTGAAATTAATGACCCTGTTATGCTCTTAATACTTTTGGGATGGTACAATATAAAATGTGTTGCACTAGCGCCAGAGTATTATGTCAATATCGTCGTGTGTTTATCAAGTTAAAAACGTTGTGTTTGTATATGTTAAGTATATTTTGATAGTGACTGAGGTTGATTGTATTATTCAGAAGCATAACACTGAATTTTAAAAAAATGTTGTGTGAACTCTACTGGCACTTGATTGTTCAGTCTGTTTGGCTATGTTTATGAAGTAAAAATTGCTGTAAATAACAACAACTATTTATTGGATGCATATGTTTAACAATAGTATATACAGAACAAACATTTGAGTTTGTTTTAAAAGACAACCCAACTTGAATAATATGACTTGTGTTTGTTTTCTAAACTTAGGACATTTCCATGTTTGTATTTCTTAGTGTAATTTATGTATATACATGTTTATTAGTATTTTATTTTACAAAGTCATCAATTCATAAATAAACTCAACATACATATCTTAATTGTACAATACAAATAAAAGCTATTCATTCATAGACGCGGGTACACACATATTTACAAATGTAAAGTTTATATAGAATCAAATATCAATACATGTCTTGCTTATTTAAGCCTTAGAAATTGTGTTTTCTAATTATACAAGATACAAAGGAGTGATTATATAATTCAATGTATATCTAAGTATGTCAAACCATGTTAACTATATATGTATCGCGGCATCAGAGTAAAACGGAGTTTCACATAAACCGTATTTAAAATCAGCATCTGTAATTAAATACACTTATCGATGGGCAAGGTGCATGAACTTTTTAGGCTTATTATTCAAGATAAAAAATCGTGAAAATAACATTAGATACATATATTACTGTGTATTTTCAAGATGACAGAACAACAAATTTCCAGGTAGTTTCACAACCAGTAAGATCAATAAATACATCTGCTACTTGCGGACAGTGTCTACTAAAATGTAAAATTAAAAAAATGGTGACTAATTTCCTGTTTTGAATCATGAATAAAACCAAGAAGAAAATAAAATAGAAGAAAACAAACGACAATGTAAAAGAAAAAAAAGGACAAATAAAAATAAAGGAGAAATAGATAAAAAAAAAGAACACAGAAGAAGAGAAATAGGTAAAGAAAGAAAAAATGGAGAAGAAAAAGAAAAGGAAAAAAGAAAAAGGAAGAAAAAGAAGAAAAAGAGAATAAAAAAGAAGTAGAAAAATGAAAATACAGAAAGCAGAACAGAGAAATAAATAAATAAGATGAAACAGGAAAAGTAAGAAAAAGAAAGAAAAAGAAGGAGAAAAAAGCTGTAATAAAAATAAAAAGGTAGAAGGAAAAAGATAAAAAAGGGAAAAATAAACATAAAGCAAGAAAAAAAAATAAAAGAGAAACAGAAGAAGAAGAAAGATGGATGTTAGTTTATTGCTGATCGCCTGAGGCGCCTGTACCTGGGAATGTCTGCAGTCTTATTAGGTGCCCCCTTCAAGGCATGTAGATTGGACCTTCCAGAGGTTGTTAGTTTATTAAAATCATGCCAAGTACTTGTTTTTTGCCCTTACCTTACTATGGCGTACGTTACGGATTAGTTGTAGGAATGACACTGGCAAAAAGGTAAAGCGTGGGAGAGTAGACTTTCTAATACTTCATAGCACTCGACTAAAGAGAATCAAAGGCAGTAACACGTATGACCTTAGAATAAGCATCTATTAATTTTGAATTCCCCCCGCACCCTCTTTTTAATGTAATTTCCGGTTGAATTTTAGAAAATGATATACAATATTTTATTTTACAAATAACTACATTATCTCATATTTGCTAAACTTTTCCCTTTCGAAGGATAATACTGACAATATAACGTGTTTTAACATGCTATACAGTCTAATTTCCTGACTACGCACAGTACTTGTCTCTATAAATATAAAATTAAAGAGGCCCCCAGAGCTCTACTAAAATGACTCTTCATGAGTATCTCCTTCCTTTGATAATGACAATAGTCCATAAAAACGGTATAAAAATAAACAATAATAATGTTACGATAGCGTCAAAATATTTCCCCAACCTATCATTATGACGTCATATACCTATTTGTATGACGTCAGGTGCGCAAGATGACATAACATGTATCATCACATTAAACGAAAAAATGGCCATTGGAGCCACTAGAACATTTGTTTTGTTAATTATTCTTCCTGCGGTTATGCCTGTTAACATTATACCTACTTCGTGGGGGTTTGTTGTGATTTTTTCAAGTTTTACCGAGACATACACACGCAAATGTTTGCGTTATATATACTGAGACATGATATAGCCTAAGTTACGATGATTGGTATATTTAATACTTAACGCGTCTCTGACTATCTATCTGTCTCTCTGTCTCTCTCCTCTCTCACACTTTATATCGCTATATATTTTTATAGGCCTATCTATATCGTCTATATAAAAAAGAAAACGCCTAAGTGTGTCCGTTTACAGGAGGACATACTAGAGAGCGTACCTAAACTAAAAAGTGTTATAAATATATAGAATTCTTCTAAGTATTTAATGTATACCTTTGTATGTGTCTGTTAAAGGAAGCTACGACCCTGTAGCAATAGTTTGCCCATAAATAGCAAGTTACTTATGGGTGTTATTTTAAAATGCGTCTTAAACTCTTAATTGCTCAGTTGGGAAACTGTCTTACTAGAAATATCGAGTTGGTGGTTTCGATTTATCCCTCCTTGTTTAAATATGAAATTGTGTGAATTCACTATGTTTAATATAATTTAATAGAAGTGAAGACTGCTGATATATTTAGAAAAAACGCGTCACTGTCTATATGGCTATATGTATGTCTGTCACTTTCGTTTTTCCCACTCTCTTATTATCTGTCTCTATATAGCAATATATACATAGCTATATATATATATATATATATATATATATATATATATGTGTGTGCGTGTGTGTGTGTGTGTGTGTAATAAATTTGCAACGATCTTTGTCTGTGTGCATGTCTATCCCGAAAACCGAAGACATACTGACGAGAATATTTTAGTATACATTTAAGTAGCTCTGCGTCTCTAACTGCCCTTAAATGGCTAAATAAACTATTGAAATGTGTACTCCAATATAATGAATCTATTTATTACTGTAAGTTTAGGAGTATTTAAATGTAACTGAATAGCTCAATAGAATTGCTAGCACCACCAATATTTCTGTTAAAGTAAACTTACTTTACATAGTATACCATCCAACGTTCTGCCATGGCAACGCGGAGTAAGCCTTATAGTATATATATGAGTACACACATATATATTTTTTTGTATAATAGCTTATAGATGTATATATATATATATATATATATATATATATATATATATATGTTCGTGCGTGGTACTACACACACATACACATGTATATATATATATATATATATGTATATATACATTTATATATATATATATATGTATATATATATATATATATATATATTAAGATATACAGATAGATTTATAGAATGATAGATAGATAGGTGTCTGCATACACAGATATATACATATTTATAGAAATGTATGTATACCTTGTTATGTCTTGTTGGAAAACCTAATCACACTAACAAGTAGCTGAAACACTTTACTCCAATATCATTATTGTGAAACTCTATCACGTTCTTAGTTAATATAAGTGTAAGGTGTTTTTTTCTTAACTCTATAAATTAGAATTGACAAGCACTTGCGTATTGCCAAATAATTGACTAAATAGGGTGTATATTTTGAATATAAGTCCCCTAATCAAAGCAGTTAAAGAATACACACCTATCCCATCTCTCTTCTTACTCTTTATTTCATTTATATATTTATTTTGTGTTATTTGTCTCTAAGTAGATGATAAATTTGTTTCTAAAAGTGTAGTTGGCTAATCGTATGAGACTAGCCTTCATCCTGTTTCTGAAGCTGTCAAATTAGAGGCTGGAAATTGTCCTCAACGCTTACGTGGTGATTAGCGTAATACAACGGCGAACAGAGTGAGGGATTCTTAGCACGTCTTACAGACATTTTACGAACGTATTTATTGTTTAATTCAAAAGCTGGTGGTAAGTCAAACTTCCGCGTAAAACTTGCTGGTAAGATGCAGGAACATTGGGTGTAAGCGCGTTGTTAGTGTATCTAACAGTTGTCAAATGTTTCTATTGATTAAGTTATAGTAAGAAAAATATATAATTGCGTGATATTTTCTCCATTAATGTAGTACCGTCTATTTTCCATGGAAATCGCTCCAGACAATGCATGAAACCACTTGATGTACTGAGCTAAAAAAATGCTACTTCAAAGTTAAATACTAACCAACGATAAGTATTACATTTATAGATTGCGAGCCAGAATACAGACAGTATTCCCCTTTTTTCAGAAACATCGCTCATGGGGTATTATGACTGAATAGACAAATATGAGAAGCAAGAGTGACGAACTTGTCGAAAATAAACACAGACCCACTTATTACTTCATATTAAATACCTGCCGCCACTGCATTCCTTTAACTGAAAATAACCCAACATGTTCCTGCTAGATTGAATCATATCATAACTATCTAACATAGAGCACCAGAACGATAAACATGCAATTGTTTGTTTTTACTATAAAAGAACGTGCTTAAAATCGCAGACTAGTTTGCCAGCTGACAACATAGACGTGGATGAGTTGAGGCTTACTACAACCAACTCTGCGTCGGACGGTTATCCTCCAAGGGAATAATTCGTCTATTACCAGAGGTCTGGGACGTTTTACCCGGGCGGAGGTAAGGTGTTCATCTTTGTGTTTTCATTCGTGCCGATTTCTCTATTTAAGTGTTATTCCACTTTGAACTCAAACCTGTGTAACGTGTTTCACAGAGCGTCACCTTTTGACAGATTGATGGTAACTAGTGTCTGGGTGTCTCAAAATTCCTTTTTCAGCCATTATCGCGTTTTTTGGGCATGGGCGCGAACGTGTAACACCCAATCACCCTTTCCTGTAATACGGATAAGTTCACTGGTATTTTTTTTACTCGTCAAACGTGATCTCATTTTCAAAAAGAGAAGCTTAACATTCCACTTGAATTAGGACATAGTGTCATATCTTGCATTAGGTTTGGAGGCGAAAAACTTCTAAAATTGTTAGTTCAAATCAACGATTGGTAAATTATTCTGGTCATTGTCTATATTTTATTCAGTACAGCTTATTTTGTATTTGTAATACTTATTGAAAATGTTCCCTTACTATTTTCTCGATAAACTCTATTGACGTTAAAATGTCCCATTTTTTTTCATTTTTTCATAATAAAATATTTAAAAAGGAAAAATCGCCTGATTATTTCAGAAAGATACAGAGAAGAGCTATGGACAAAAATGAGTTAAAAGAATTACTAATAAAAGAAAGACAATTACAAAAACTCAATTTAACCGAAATATTGAATTGAATAAGAATAGAACAATTAGAATAGAACAGCGTAGCGATATTACACATATTTCATAGATTGTTTTATGCTAGATAATTTTGTTCGGGTTAAAGGTCACCTGCACGTACGAATAGATTGCAAGGTTCAACAACAGCTAGTGTGCCCCCTAGGCGGTTCCATTCATGTAAACTTGATCGCCTTTTGGCTTGACCCAACAAAATAAAATATAATAAACAATAATCTTTATAATAATACGCTAAGGATATTTCATTCTCGTACGTAAGTTACCACTGTACTCTATTTTTTTAAAGCTGGGGTCACTTGATCGCTGCAGATACAATGCTAAAACAGATAAGTTCACCTTGAGTCGCTGTTGCGACGCACAGGAAAGTAGAACCCACATAAAACTGTTGGCGTTTTAGCTGAAATTTAATTTGAGTAGCTGTTCTGTCTAAAGATGGTACGATTATATCATTGCGTCTGCATTGACGTCAGACTTGTGTAGAATAGAAATATTTTAAAAACTCATACAATGGTTTTGGAGATATACCCACATGAACAGTTATATTGTGTAACTGCATTAACCTGAGTACTTAGATAAGTATTTTTAAATTTGAACGAATAAACTACATTTTTATTGTTGGATCTGTCTTCACGAAGGACGTCAAACAAATGGAAATATTTATAAACAGATCAAGAATATATACACACGGATAGTAAAACTGTGTTGAATTTTGACTGGTGCCCCTAGTTAATTAATTAATATCAGATAAGTAATCCGCGTTATTTTATTAATGGAATAGCTGTCTACGTCTATTGAAAGTAGATATAGCCAAGTAATCTCTTATATATGTATTGGTTATTTAAAAAAAATGAGTCACAACTTATAAAGGCCAAACAACAGTTATTATACGAGTAATGATATGAGTATATTGTCATGTGGATGAATAAAATAGACTACAATAAAACGTTAAATGGAATGGAAGGAATTGAACACTTATGGTGCCGATGTTTGTCATTTGATTAAAATGTGACTATGTTGTCTACAGGGAAATAGTTCAGTGGTACTTTTTCTACATATATGAGGTGCTTGGAATGAAGTATGTTCGTGTAAATTCTATTTCATGCTAAGCTTACTCGGAAATACAAGGAAATAATTCATATTTGTATTAGTAATATGAAGTCATGCCACTAATATCGTACACACAGTAGCAGGTGATTTGAGTTGAGCAATAAAAATAAAGATAGAGAATAGAACATCTAGCTATGAAGAAAGTATGACCCAACCTTCGATTTCCGAATCAGTTTCATACACTGTAAACGAAGAAGTGCTCTGACATTCTCCCCGCCAGGTTTGAACAGCAGTACTCACTCCACGATATATATGATCTATATATTGCTATAACATTCCATTGGGGGTGATGTCATTTCTCAAGTGGTAGAATGATTTAAACAAGTGTAAAACGTAACACGCTACATTTCCGCTTTGAATACATTCCTTCCGATTCCTGATCGAAAGAGTGGAATCATAAAGAAATCCAACACCAATACCTTTAGAAGTGCTGCCATAGACAACTACGCAGGTAAAGTATTAAAAATATTATTTAATATTAGTAGAAGCTCCTTTAAGTACAATGAAATGAAGAGCATTGTTTAAAAGATTACAAACTAAACATTCGCCTAAAGCTGCACTCCGCCCTACCGTTACTCCTATTGCATGTCTTGATACTCGCTGCTTTCAGTATACACATGACTTATTCTCTCCGTTATCACGTGACAATCGCCCGTGGCTTATGCGACTGAAGTGTACGCTAAAAAATTACAGGTGTCTTTGTGAAACAGGGTCACGCTCTGTGATCGTCTGACATTATTATCCTCTACGCTGATGAGAGCCGTAAGCTTGAAACGACGTCGTACGTTAGTAAAATATTAAATATACAATTTAATAGTATATATATATATATATATATATATATATATATATATATATATATATATATAGGGAATGACTTTTTGGTAATAATATTTTATCATTTGGCACAATAAGATCGTTTGGTCTGTACTCGGACCAGCCATATAGTGACAGTCGATACACGTTTTAATCTTATTTTATTTTATTAATAATAGAGAAGGAATAAAACTAAACTGTTCACTGGTAGAATCGTACGGGGACTCCGATGATTAATAACACTGTTTCATCCCAGGGTTTGCTTTTGATGAATACATCTACTATAATTAAAAGAGTAATGAAGTAGACAGTTTATTCTCATTCACACAATAATAGATTAGGAAACTGCTTCAGAAATAAGTATACAGGGTGCTTAAATAAATGTTACTTTCGGTTAAGTATTTTGTTAATAGAATATAGGGCTCAGTCATTAGAATCATATGTTTCAAAATTGAAGAGAATTTTCAAGAATTTTATTTATTGTCTCGTATAAAAATTAAATTGAGATCGGCATATAATTAAACACAATTTGTGAACAGATGTTTCATAATATTATAATCAGAGAGTCGATTTAAATCAGTAAAAACGACGATAAGATCAATAGATATCAACTATTACGACAAAGAATAGCGTGAGTAAATACACCAACACAGCCATAATACACTTGCCATATACGGGAAAGTTTAAATCAAATAGCACATCCTAACTACAGCTTCAAATATAGCTTTTTACGAAGACGTTCTCAAAACGATGACGATTGACTGGGTAGATAGGTATTACAATTATTATAATCAGACGCATATAGATGCCCCACTTTTTGTGTGTATCGCAAGTAATCGAAAGTCCCTAAAAAAAGTTGGCCCCATCCAGACATCAACTAAAAAAGCCTGAAGCTCACTCGAATACGGAAGACAAGTATTGTCAGAGAAAGCCATCAGAATTTATTTGGCAACATATATATATATATATATATATATATATATATATATATATATATATATATATATATATATATAATGCGAATTTGTTCTTTGATGCCATCCAGCGTTGTTGTCAACGACTTCTTGGTGCAAACCACGTTCTATGCGTGTTTCACGGCAGTCTTTTAAACATTTTCTTCTTTCTCCAGAGGTTTTTTTTATTTGCTGTTGACACCTGAAGATGATTCGACGAAGAATCAAAAACGTTCGTAAAACCTGTAAAAACTTATCATTTAAAAAAAAATTCGCACAAAAAAGACCATCGAAAAAATTGAAATAATAAAAAGATATAATTAAACAGACGAATTCTGTTATTTTAATAATGTTTGCATAACTACAAAAATGCTTATTCAATACACACAATATACATATATATATATATATATATATATATATATATATAAAAATATCTAAATGTATGTATATATATATATATAAATATACATATAAAGAGAGAGACAGAGAGAAGAATGAGAGAGAAAGAGAAAAATACATATGTTGCAAGGCCCTACTCTTGCGTCGCGGCGGCACTCATTAACTATACTGGTCCCAGTACGGGCCGTGGTAGTTCACATTTAATACTCCTCATTTTTACAACATAACACACTACATATATTGTTTGCATACCTTTAGATTTCTCCCTCGCCGCGTAGAGGGTCGCGTCTCGATGTCGTCTAGTGGTTGAATTATTTCCTTCTTCTTCTGCCATGAACCACGCCGCTGCAAAAAAAACTCCATGATCGGATCTGAAGACAAACACTCTGTTTAAATTAAATTATTTTTATTACAAGCGTTAGTTAGTTAATCAGCTGGGAGTTATTCTCTAACCTCGAGAGAGAGAAAGAGAGAGAGAGAAAGAGAGAGAGAGAGAGAGAGAGAGAGAGAGAGAGAGAGAGGGAGAGAGAGAAAGCAAATTACTACTTTATCGTAGTTACTTATTAAATAAGTCTTAACCATTCGTGGAGGAGAAGAGATGTATCGGGTGTATTTTCGTAGGGAAATATTTCCTTTAATTGGTCGTAGACTACATGCTAAAAATCATGTCTGACAGGCTCGCCTCCAAATCCAGACTGTTAAAACTCGCTTCTCTCGAAGAACGAGTGACGCCACGGATCTCTCTTTTCCCCACGTATGTACCCTTGATATTGGGGCTCGTCACACGGTGACCTTGTCACGTCTGTGATTTCTGACTGTGAGAACATGCCCTATTCTGCAGTCGACTGCACGGGTTCCCCCGCGCTAATTCGGGCAAGTCAAACCAACGATTACTAACAGATATGTCCAATCCCATAGGACCAGTATCCAACACATATATTTATATGTATATATGCATATATGTGTATGAATAAATGACATGGAAAAATATCTGCGTGTATGTTAATAATTGTTCGTGTATATTTACAGAACACTCGAAGGTGCGAAAATTAACTGGACTGATTCAGACTTCCAGTTACTGAAATAAATATTCTTCATGGACTTACCCGACATTTGAGTGCAGAGAATACTGCTTTTATTATATATGTTTTTAAAGTGTTACTTTGTATCTCTTCGTTTAAAAAAAACTTGGGTATATAACTATAATTAAAAAATCGTTTAGTATATATTAATCATGTTTACGCTAATAAACACTGTTTACATCGTTATTCATTTCGACTTAAAAAAGTAAAACAGCTACACAGCAACGAACTAATTTTAGAATTATTCAAGATAATCAATCAATACAGGGAATTTTTCCAGATACATTTATACAATGTACAAATTGATCGAAAACAATACTAATTGAAACTTCAGCCTGACAGACATAATATCCTCATAAGTTATGAATAATTCACGGTGTTGAGTCGAAACACTCTGTATTGTAAAAGCTATTCTCATAATCTCCACGGAATATACAATCTTAAACACACCTATTTTTCTATTAAAGCCTTAAGTTTGAATAAGCTATAAACGTAAAATCCTTGAAATGTTACTGTACAGCGATCTTTTCAAGGATTACGATTTAAAGTGCACCCATTAATTAAGATGTTTATTCCCGTGTGTATCATCTAATTTACAAAATCAAGATGTCAATTTACTTAATATAGTTTGAGAAACGCATTTGCACACGTATTGCAGTAAATGTGTAAAAGTCTTGATTAATTAAGTCTTTAAATAAACTACAAATAAGTTAGAATTTATAAGTGTAGTCTCTCTCTCTCTCTCTCTCTCTCTATATATATATATATAGATAGATATATATACATATATATATATATATGTGTGGGTATGCGTGTGTGTGTTTATGGGTGTTTCGCGGTATATATTTAAATTCATATGCACCCTCTTTTTATTCATACCTCTTTATGTATCTCCTAAAATATACATATATGTTGAGGGAAATTTATATATATATATATATATATATATATATATATATATATATATATATATATACTGCATGAAAATATGTAGAGCAGACTGCTGCTGATAGCTTTTTCGTGACACTGATGTAATTTAATTATACATACCTTTTTTACTTTTATATGTATTGTCATGAGGTTAAGATCGGATTCTAACTTTTCCTGATGAGATTTCAGTTAATAATAGGTGTTAATCGATAACGCCGACATGCCAGTGTCGCAGATTTTGTACACATGTCTCTGTAAATAAAAATAATCATATATATATATATATATATATATATATATATATATATATATATATATATATGTATTCGTTAGTAATATTGAAATATATGAAAAAGATGAAGTTACTTCTGTTTCCAGTCTATTATACTCTCTGTTTAGATATTCTTTCTAATCTTAAAATAGTATATATGTGATACATAGCTACATACAATATGAAGTTACAGCAAGATAAATTGTTGCGGACTATTAAAATAATAAGCATATTATTGTTACTCATAAAATACAATACAGTACATTATGTATCGATGCCAAGCGCGAATCGAGGCTCTACAATAATTACCTAAATAAAATAAAATAAAACCTATTTACATTTAATAGATGTGAAATTGTTGTGTCTTCTTATACTTATACGCAGACACCACAATTAAAATTGACTTAAACATATTTTTATCTTTTTAGGTCTCTCGCCCGAAATAACATCATGGGAAAGGAAAACATGTCCGCAAGCGATTAAAACATTGCCTTACAGTTCTACTTTCAAGTCTTTGTATTTTGTAATAAAGCATACATTCTAGACTAATTAATAGAGTTCATCCAAAATGTGTGCAAGCATGTAACGAAATAAACGAGATATTCAAATAATTCCAAGAGTACATTTGAACGCACAACGGAAATGTTTATTCCGTCCCTTCAGATATTAATTTAAACTATTGAGTAATTTTAAACAATTTAAAAGTGTACATATCAAGGAGGATGTATCACATGAGAGGATACCCTTACACAACCCTTAAAACGAGGTAGATACCTTTTGGGGGAACGGTCTTATGACAAAAGAACCTATACTACACTTATAAGTTCCTATTAAATCGGTATATTTTTTATTCATTCAAACATGTATTTTCACAAAATATTGTTTTTCCTTGGCATTTTGGCTAAGATAAAAGTGAAGTTTCTCTTCTCTACACATCAACGCCGGAAGTTCGCATGTAATTATCTCACTTGAAACTAAAAGGTGTAAAATGTTTTTAACAATCTATTTTAATGAAATCTCATCATTTTTCTTTGATGAATAATAATAATGATATCTCTATCGAGGAAATATGTTAAATATATAATAAAATTAAACAATATCAATTATAATATTAATATCAAGTATATTGCAGAAAATCCATTTATAACAAACTTTGAAAATAAAATCATTAGTCAAATATGCAAAAGCTGTTTTTAAGGAGTGTAAATATTACTATATATACTGTATTATCATATTTAAGTAACACTTAAGGGTGTTGCTGTTAATATACCTTGGAACGATTTGTACTTATTCATGTCAAAGTTAGATTAGATTGGAATATTAGATTAGCTAAATGTAGTATTCTCCATTATTTCGTGATGTATGTGTTACGTTTCAAAATTTGAGTGTCGAACAGACAGCCACACAAACACACATATCGACGAACAACATTTCCATATATACATGTATATATATATATATATATATATATATATATATATATATATATATATATATGAGACACCAGGTGTTTACACAAATAAATTTTATAAAATAACCTTTTATTTTCAAAGAATTTCGCTTAAGCTCAGAATGAAAACCTACTACATTGCTAATTAGTAGAAAGTGTGTATTTGAAAATTCAAAAACACATTAAAATATATTCTTAAAGCAAACATAGTTATAGAGTAGTTTGAAAAATGATCAGAAATACAGTGGTTGAAACAAAAACAATTTAAATGTGATATTGTATAGTGGAAGATAATATGTTCCAATAAAATTAAGAAATGTTTAAAAAGCCAGATGTATGTGCTTTTTGTTTTCAGCATATCTTAGAATGTTGCTGTTAATTTTAAACTTAATAATTAGAAATGTATGGTGTTTTCCTGCTGACGTTACGACTAATACTTTGTAAATACATTCATTATGATTTATTTTATTACATTTCTTCACTTTTCTCAACATATCAATATACATTGTTAGAAACATCGAACATCTCTTTATCACAATATGATATAATATAAAACAGTTATCTTTATATAATATATGTATATGTATATGTATATATATATATATATATATATACATATATATATATACATATATATATACATATATATATATATATACGTATATACACACACACACATATATATATATATATGTATATATATATATATATATATATATATATATATATATATATATATATATATATATATATATATATATATATATATATATACATATACCATTCTCCCAAACGTGTCGAATCAAACCGGATGGATTGTTTAAATAATCAGATTAGTTGCAACATTCTTTTTTTATAATTTGTATCTTATAATTATATTATATAATACAGGTATTCGTCGGCAGGCGTTATCCAATGTATTTTAATGTGTATGGACCAAACCAATTAACACAAGAAGAACAAACCACAAAACTAAATGCGGTGTATTTCAATGTTTAAACATATAAAACGTAATTCTCACGATGTTGTTAACATAAAAGGAGTTCTCTTTTTATTTCTGTAATTTCATATTTGGTTAGTGTAGGTCATTGAAATATCATTTATTTTCATACCTGAAATAGGAAAGGAAAAAATAACAACATACGTATACAATCATTCGACAAAATTGTCAAGAAAACAGCGATTTAATGAAAAATAATAACTTTAAGAAATCTTTAATGGATTGTTGTGCTTTCATATATTTCCTGAAGTAACTGACACGCACACACACATCCATATATATATATATATATATATATATATATATATATATATACACTCCTGATTAAAATGTAAGACCTCTTAAAACATTTTAATAGAAACATTTGTTAATAGTAGATTGTAAACTATTCTCACTTATTCTTACTAACACTACACTCTCAAAGGAAACAAAACTCTACACTCCAAACATTTTATTAAGAAATTTACATTTTTAGAACATGATACATTTTACATTAAGTCAAAATTATTCGACAAGAGACAAACATTCGACGAAATTATACGAAAAGATTATCAAACCATTCAACAACAAAATGTAATTATCGGTTATACCTCCACTGGTTTGATCGCTTCGAAATATTTGAGGGCATGCTAGAAATAAGCGTTTCCATTAAGGTGCGGCGGATGTTGCTTCAGCTTCTGAAGATGGCTTTACAAAGTTCATTTTTTGTTGAATATTGTTTTTCATTTCGATAAACATATCTTGTCATCCACAAACATTTTCAATTAGGTCCAAGTTCGGTAAGCATGCCGGATGCCCCAGGAGATTGTCCTCATATTCTTGTAGAAAGGTCAAGGTCTGTCGTGCAGCGTTTATTCCAGCATTATCTTGTAGGAATACCCATCAATTCCCACACTCACTATGGCTCTCCATCATCAACAATGCTATTAGTAGCATGCTAACATAACCAGCTACTGTCTTGCGGCCATCCACCCCCTGCAGCTCCATCGTCTCTTTGTAAGAAAAGGCATTCAATAACATTAGAGACCCTCCAGCATTATGCCTGTGGAGAAAATTTCAGAAGGCATCTTTTCGTTATGCTAATATCGTTGGAAGCAATCATGACCATCTATAGTGCATTTTTCTCAGAAGAATACAGGGCTTTCTTCACCTTTTCAACGTACAATATTTGGTATTTACGACATACACCATAAGCAGTCTACTTTGTGACGTGGACGCAACCGAGGACTTTGTGTACGCTGTTTATTTACCATGCCTTTTGGACGTAGGTGTCGTCTGTAGGTTACTTGACTGCAATCAGCATATGTGACTGCCTTAATTTGACTAGGAGAAAGTCTACAGTATTTCATAACAACCCGCTTTATTCTCCTACTCAAAGCAGGATACTTTTTGGAAGGGTCCTACCAGTGGGTTTTGGTTTTCCATAATTTTCACTCATTTTTAGAAAGTGACAAATAACAGTTTTACTGCGATTTATCTCAGCTGCCATCGCCCGCTGTGACAAACCATGCTCATGGAAATCTAGAATTCGTGCACGCTCAATATAGTAAGTTTGCTTTCTTTAAGCATGGTGACACATTTACGCAGTGATTGCTTATCTGTAACAAAATTAAACACATTTGAATAACCATACATCCAAGAATGTATATCCCTGGACTTATAATGTTGATCAATTGTACGATGCATAATTTTATAAAAGATGTAAATTTCCACAATCTTTTAGATTGTAGTACTGGTACACATAAGTAAGAGGAGTTTAAAATATATCCTTAAAAAGGGTTCACATAAAATATTTTAAAGTTGTCTTAAACTTTTGATATATACACACACACACACACACACATATATATATATATATATATATATATATATATATATATATATATATAATCTATTTTAAAAATATACGTTACATATTTGAGAGTAATAACGTGGTTGTATCTAGATGTACTTACTTTTTAAATAGTTAATATCGTCTATAGCCCATAACGGATCTTCAGTGTCTCGAAATGAAAAGATGGCGTTAGGATTTACACTGAAACGGTGCATTACTGAAGCGTTCTTTTTGAAGAAAGTACCGGGCTCAGATTCTGAGTATAATTAATCAAGTGTTTTTTTTAAAATATCTTTTGTTTATTAATTTAAATGTGTGTATCCTGTTTTACATTTGTTTTTTATGAAGTTTTATTTTAAAATCTTGAAAAAAGACAAAACGTAATTGTGTTTTTATTCACCGTAAACCAGTGCATTACTGACACCTCTTTTAAATGAAGCCATTGTTGCAAATTGATATATGGGTCTTAATCGTAATTCATTTTCATTGAAACTAATTTAATTATTCCTGATGCATTTTGCCTGTTTTACCGCTTCCCATGTTTATTTTTATGTGTTATTGTGTGGCGTAATTTATTGTTTTGGGTTTCATGTATAAAGGTGTTTATTATATTTATTTTTATTTGTATATTTATATAGTTTTGTATTTTTAAAGTTTTTTTTGTTATTTTTTATTTGGTTGTTTATTTTGTTAATTTTTTATTTGTTCATTTATTTACACTTATTTGTTTTATTAAAACGTATATTCTATATTTCAGTGGATCAATGGCTATGTAGTAGCTGACTGATGAATGAAGGTATATCTTTATCAGTGAAAGGGCTTATCTAAAGAGGAACTAATGTATTAACTACGACATATGTGCAGACCTCAGTTGTAATGGCCATGCATGAGGCTAGAATAGATCTTCATTGAAAGCATGACCCCATTCAAGCCTCAAAGTCCAAAATATTAATCAATCCATACCTATTACTGCTCATACCCAAGAGGAGTAGTGTGTCTCTTAGAAGGAGGATGCATAGTGTACAAAGCCAAAGTAATATCCGGTGTATATACCGTAAATGAATAAATGTACATAGGAATGACTTGTATACGAAGCCAAAGTAATACCCGGTGTATATACCATGAATGAATACATTAACATCGGAATGACTAGTGTACAAAGCCAAAGTAATATACGGTGTATATACCATGAATGGATGAATGTACATCGGAATAACTAGTATCCGGTGTATATACCATGGGTGAATACATTTACATCGGAATGACTAGTGTGCGATGCCAAAGTAATATCCGGTGTATATACCATGAATGAATAAATTTACATCGGAATGACTAGTGTACGAAGCCAAAGTAATATCCGGTGTATATACCATGAATGAATAAATTTATATCGGAATGACCCAGGTAACTTAAAACAAAAGCTATACGCTCACAATAACAGATTCAGATATACAGAAAATGCCCATATCACATCCTTAGCAAGCACTATATTAGAAAAAGGGTTAATCACTTCCTATGAAATTAAATGGCGGATGATCGATAAACAAACTTCCTATCTCCACGAATTGGCCACTATACACTATACACTACTGAAAAAATCAGGAATATCAAGAACCCTTCCATAAACTGAATGAACATTATAACTTAGGTCTTCACAAAATTCTACCCCAAAAGAAAATGTATTCCAGCCCAATGGACTAGCAACGGAAATACATGAATAACTAATAAGTTCATAAGATTAATGATCCCTACGCAATAGTAAATATATTACATAGCCACCCACCATAACACCTTTACACAATTTATACCTTTATTATATACAACATGCCACGCCTTCCCCAGAGATATATAATACACAATCACAACTATATGCCACTTAAATCTAAATATTACCTAAACTCATATCCCCTTTTGGCGCCATCTATCACAGAGATAAAGTAAATCAGTATATGGCCCTTAATATTCTAAAATAAATGAACTCATGAATATATAAATCTAACTAACTACCCGCCTAAAAATATAACTATCAAATCCCATGAAGTTAAAGGAAGTATATATTACAAACACTAAACCGTCCACGTATCACACATACAATATAATAGACACATACACATTATTGGATGAAGGGAATAGTATAGACTAACACAAACACGGAATAAGAATGCATGATGGAATGGTGGTTAATACATTAGATATCTTATAAACCGATCACTTTATTGATTTCATTTCAACATAACTTGGCACACACACTATATATATATATATATATAGAATTATAAAAAGAAAAACTATACACACATTAAGGTTGTACACATAATAACTTATTTCGACCCCTTTAATTAGGTCTCCTCAGATGTATAAACAACCACGTCAAAAAAAAAAAAAAAAAAGGTTTTTTTTTGTGTATACATATATATATACATATATATATATATATATATATATATATATATATATATATATATATATATATTATATACTTTCATGCATAATGAAACAATTATATAGAAAAATGTGGCTACATATCAAGACATGGTTCAACTGAAGCGTCTGCAAGCTAAATATTATCAGTATTATAAGGCCTAAAAAGTATGTCTGCTCTTTACATTTTCATATCGAAATAATTCGGAAGAGATTAAATCCGTAAGTTTACATGACTGAATTACAAAATATCTTCCTTAAACATGCATACATTAATACGTTCAATTATCATACTTGAACATGGAAACGGTAACACGTGAGCTAATAAAACATTTGTATCAAATTTGAGATGTTTAAACTTCCAAATTAGCCGATCGACATATCAGTGAGGAGGGGAAGGAATGCATATAATTATTACCTTTCACATGTTATGGATGGAACTACGAGTTTTTTCAAAAGAAATTACACAGAGAAACGAGATATGATTTTCTTTAAGCCAACAGTCTACAGGCATGCATGCATCACTATGAACCTGAAAAACGCAATGTTGCATTTGTGTAATAATACTACAACTACACTCTTTAAAATTCCGAGACAGCCCCGGTAAATATCAGTTGGGCCAAACTCTATTCTGGATCAGAAATGACTCGGAATAGAGTTAGATTTTACACGGAAAAGGTCAGATCTGACCCAGAAAAGAAAAAAAACAATGGTAACAAGCTGCATTGTGTTCATCTTTATGAATTTTACTGGCTTATTAAATGACCCGGAAAAATACCAGTTGGAACCAAACTCCATTTCGGGTAAAAATGTCAGAGACTAAAGTATAATAAATACCTTTTTCTGGGTCATTTATACCCGAAATGGAGTTTGGCCCCAATATGTCAGCAAAAGTAATAAAGATGTGCAATGCAGCTGGTTACCATTGTCGTCTTGCCCACATCAATCAAGTGAACAGCGTTATTAAACCCAAAGGTAATCGCAAATATAGATTTTAAATGGCGGTCATTTTGAAATCCAACATGACGGCTCATTGCTTAAAGATACAAAATGCAAATTGTTATCATTTGAGTAATTGCCCTCAAAACATACATTTAGACACCAGAATAAGGCCAAAAGCAGCAATAGACACACTTGTAATTGAAAATGGAGATTTCAAACGTCGGCTATTTTTAAATCTAACATGGTAGCTTAGTGATAAAAAATACGCAATGCATATTGTTACATTTGCATTCCTTCCCCCCAAAACACTACATTTAGGCACCACAATGGAGTCAATAGAAATATTTGATCCACAGATACGCGCACATGTTGATTTCAAATGGCGGTCATTTAAATTTCAATATGGCGAACATGAAAGGTGGCTTAATATATGAAATTTTCGATATATATGTTAATGTACATTTGTGCCAAATGTTGTGCTTGTATCAGAAAATTCACAATAAGTTAGCTATGATTTCCCTACTAAAAGTCCTTTGCCATTATTGTTTTTGTTCCCCTGTCTTATGAAAAACACACTTTCCTTACCTTGGCCGCAGTTGAGTTTAGACTCTACCCAACGTATTTCCTTGCAACCTAGAAAGAAAAATCGAAATACGTTCTGTATCAGTCTGTTCCCGGAATCTAGTGAAGGCTTGTGATCCCCACGCGAGTTGTGTACGGCAGTTCGGCCGTCGTGGTGGTACCGCTTTTCGGGGCTGACCCAAAGGTCACCGATTAATTTATGTCGTTCTCTTAGCCTATTAGTCTAATTGAAAATATATCTAGTCTTCGTGTTTTCTTTATTATTGCGGTCTCATGCATTAGCATGCCCGTGACATATTATGCGTTATTACTCCCATGTCTGCATTAATATATTAATATTCTTCTTCTTATTATTATTATTATTATTATTATTTACTCACTAGGAGTTATCACACTGGTCATCGTCAGTGATCGCCCACTGCCAACAA
>OY744523.1:98819293-98824293 GCA_963556195.1 Sepiola atlantica
GAAAGAGATAGAGAGATACATACAGAGACAGCGACAGAAAGAGATAGATAGATAAATATTTGTATTTATTATTGAGCACTATTATATAAACGCAGTAAACATTCCCCGCATTTAAATTTTGTGAAAGAAACCTTTCCATGTATTATTTCATATTCGGCCGACAGGGTTGCTCCTCCCATACTCATGATTACAGGTCTTGCATGAAAAATATGTGTATATGGGTTCATTAAACAAACATATGTATGAATAATTATTCAAAGCTTTTGCATGATAGAGCACTTTGATAAAGTTTACAAGAAGCCGTCACTAAGTGTAATGCATAACTCTGAGCCCAGCCGTATATGCTATTTAGACGTTAATATACCTGTCATTTCGAGACAATGCGTATTTAAGCATTGGCACGCCCTACTGAGTTCAAAATAACTTCTGTATCGGTGTTAGAACAGTGTGTCCGGCAGGGATCGTATCCTCCTATACTGACGATTGCAGTTTTGGCATAAACCACATGTGTATATGGGTATATTTGGAAAAGAATATTAACTAATAGATAATTATACATGGATATATATATATATATATATATATATATATATATATATATATATATATATATATATATATAATTATGTATTAATACATATTTGTCATAGTGGTGTGTGTGTGCGTGCACCTAAACTATTAATATAATAGCAACCCAAAACACACTGAGTTTGCAGTCGTGTTGAAATTAAATCTGCAGCATCACAAAAGAAGTGATGCAATGCCGTAACTCAAACCAATCAATATGGTGTCTAGATTCGTATCAAAGCAGACGCTTAATGAACGGGAAGATTAGCTTGCATATTTACGTTGGCTTCTAGCCGACATATTTCTGTCGTTCATCAACAAATCATTTCCTCTAATTTCGCATCTCTTCCGTACATTGCAGGTGGGTGAATGGAGTTAGCTATTAATTCCGTTCGATTTCTACTCCATAAAGATTACTGATTGTAATCCATGGGGCGGATCTTATGATATAAAGGTAGATTGAAAGGAAATGAATCTGATTTAGAAAAACGCAATGAGAGCATTCACATCAAAGAAGGCAATCTATATTATTCCTACTAAATTTTCTGTATTTACAACTATAGAAGACGCGACTGATTTCCTAAAAAAATGCATATAAAAACTCACGCATCTCATAGTGAAGATTTCTTCGCATAAAATCAGAAGTGACACATCGTTTGGCTATATAATACAGTTACGGGATAAACAAGTTGATTACATTTGGAAGGAAAAATATACGATTACACACCTGATGCAAATATTTTTCACTATCTTTAGAATTTTCATAAAAAATCATCCCACAAAATTAGTATAATATATATATATATATATATATATATATGTGTGTGTGTGTGTGTGTGTGTGTGCGCGTGTGTGTAGTACAATGAGACCCCTACATATCAGGAGTAAGGACCATACACAGACACAAGCATCATAATTCTTCAAACACCTAAACACATGCAAACCCACTCACAGACTTATCAAAGTCAACATCTTGGCCACGGAGAGCGACATTTAAAGAAGCTCTAATCATCTCTTGGTTCCGATCTGAACTTAATAGTATGCTTTAACTTAATTTCTTTTTAATGATATAATATATAGTATAGTACACATCGCATTAACACAATTCTAAAAAACTTAGATCAGTTTAAAATATATAGATTAAAGAATCATCAGAAAAACAGCACAGTGTATATGGATTTACAAGTACCCCCTCCCCCAATAAAAGAATACAGGTGTAAAATAAATTGATCAAAGAATGTATAATAACATAAAAGTATTAATAATAACAATAGTTTTAAAAAATAGCCATGAATTAAATATGCAAACTGCACGCCACATTCACATTCACTGCCGTATGCAATATTACAACATTGCTGTTAAACTAAACAAATTGATTGTTGATAATCCGGATATTACAAACTAACACCCTTGCTGTCTAGAAAAATAAACACACCTTTTCAATCTATATCCGACTTATTTCGGTTTGGTTTTGTTTTTGTTCTTCGTAGCTTCCAACGATCCGGTACTTCGCATTGCCTTCAACCTTTTTAAAAACTTTTATTATTACTCCCAGCAATGTTTCCAGCAAACTATCAATTTCTATAATATATATATATATATATATATATATATATATATATATATATATATATATATATATATATATCACTGTTAAACGTTTTCTGTTGGATTATTTAATGTTTACTTTAAATTATAGTAACAAGTAATGGTCGAAGATATAATCAACAAACGTAAAATCAATACTATCACAAACATACATTGGCGACATAGAAAGAAAGCCAATCCTGTAAGCAAGACACAACGTCATTTTCTTCTTTGACGTTGCAATGGGGCCTTATGCCAGTGCGGACACTTGCGACTTAGTAAGCCTATTACTACAAGAAGCACGCCGAAATAAATTCCTGGAAAAATTATCCGGTCGCTACAAAGATGACGGATAGTGCTCGTCACGTGATTTCAACAAGAACAACTTATATATATATATATATATATATATATATATATATATATATATATATATATATATATATATATATTTCGAAAAAACTTGACAAAAACCTTCCAACATTTCGGATTCAGAATCACAATAAACACAAATCTTGATAAATTAGACTTATTAGACACTTTTGTTCTTCCCATCCTTTTATCTCAAAACACTAAGACATATGTAGGCCATTGTTACCCAGAATACTGGATACACACAGACTCCTTACATTCAAACTGCAAAAACCTACTAAACTGACACACAATTAAGACAAGCTTCTCTACCCGGGTATATGTAAGAAATAAAATATCTGCTAAACAAAACACAATAGACAACACAGGCTACTCATGCAATGACGAAAACAACTGCCACTAGACGGGCACTGCAAGTAGTATACGAGGCGAGTCTAACAAGGCAACCCATCGACAGAGCATACTCCATTATAAATAACAGGTTTTTAGCAGAGGTTATATGCACACATACACGCCTTCAAATACAAAAACAAGACCAACACAGAACTAGCGACCCGGATATAATAGTTAAAAGAATAGGGAATACCCTTCACCATCACATCGAAAGTAGTAGAGACAAGACCATCATACTGTCCAGCAACAAATAGATTCCCTCGATGTAACGCAGAGAAATAGTACATACAAAGGGAAATTATTGCCGCAAATATAAACTGCTTAAATGTGAGAGACGACATTTTTAAAGGATGTGAGAATAGAAACATGCCTTCTAATTAACTGGACTAATCGGCACACAATCGATATTCGATTTTAATGGCAATGCGGAGGTAGAGCATTATAACGTGTTTAAGTTCATGGCATCTACGAATATTAAAAGTTTGTGGAAAGAGCTGGGGAAAGAGAAGGGGGGTTCTCTTTACCACGCTCTTTCCACAAACTTATAATATTCGAAAATTCCATAAACCTAAAAACCTTATAATGCTCTATCTCCTCATTGCAATTAAAATATTCGATTTGAACGCCAACACATCCTAAAACTTACTCTATATCTGTGACGGTTCTCCAATAATAACTCTCCATATTAAATAAGTCAATAGAAAAGTATTTATCTCCATGCTAAAAACTTCAATTCCTAATTTTCCCGGTATTTTGGATAGAAGACATTTCATTATTCACTTATTTCATAATTCATAGTTATCATTATTATGTTTGATTTTATTTAATCAAAATTAAAAATTGCAGAATTACTCTGAATTAGATTTAACTTATACTTCCAGATTCATAATGGTTATTTGATACCCCTATTTGTCCTCATCACTCCTCGCCGCATACTTATAATTATCTTAAAGGATTATACGACTGTATCCGACCATCACAAGTAAAACAGGTTAATCCAACACCAGACGGCCTCGTACACCCGTTTTACCCTTGAGTCTTTCTAAAAACCCATCTCCCTAGTAAAAGGTGAAATTCTAATTATTGATCTCAACACCAAACACTCAAATTAAAAAAGTATAAGTCCGGCTATTGAGATAAAGACTTCTAATGATGAACATTCCCCATAATTCTAAATATGAGTTGGGTTTAATTAAGTCTAATTTATTTAAATCAAAATATAAATAATAACATAAACACTTTAAATTAGACTCCAAATTGTGTGTATTAGTTCATAGAGTTACATTTATAATTATATTCAATTAGACCAAAGTCAATTCTTAAAGAATTACTCCAATACAGGTTTAAATTATATTTCAATCACACCCATCTCACTGGCGACTGATGAACTGCATTTCAGATAATTAATACCGATAAAAGCACATGTTATACAGTAAGACACCTAATTAAATCCTAACTAAACAGTTCCACATTAATTTGGATCCGTGGCTGTCACTTGATACATTACAGTAATACATCTAGAAATTATGCATTCTAAAGAATCAGAGAGAACACCTATATATTCGCACAAATCAAGCAGACATCCAAACCACACATTATCTGAAAAACGATCAATACACGGTTATCTCACCTAGACCAAAGTTCCATTGTTTACATCCAAAGAGAGAAAGAGAGAGAGAGCCGCTAATCCTACTCATAAAAAAATATTTCAAAAGATACTTCTTTAGAATTATTTTAATTTGGGGGATGTATTAACACTTTTTAATCTTACATATCTCACATTAATACTTAAAATATAAGGAAATTAATCAAACCTTGAAAACCAATATTGTCCCCACCGTAATTGTCGTGCACGTCATCCATATTTTTTTTTCTTAAAGTAACAACAAACAGTCGGGAATCAGACACTTCCTAAACTGTACACCGACCGTACTGATGTTGTACTGATTTTCTGGTCAAAATAATAAAAAAATATTGACGCTCTTAATTTTGAGTCCCTCAATTAATCATTGCAGAAGTTCAGATGAATATAGAACTTTAGGTTTCAATCTAGCGTATGCATATATAGACTATGATTATCT
>OY744523.1:98829293-98831793 GCA_963556195.1 Sepiola atlantica
GAGTATTGTTTGATATAGCCTCTCGCTGAATTCCTCCTCTCTGGGCATTCCTCTGCACAGGACATCGATATTCTCAGGGAGAGATTAACATCGGTCTAATCTACTGCCACAAGAGTATCATTGACAGCTTCTCCCAGGAGACCCCGTTACTTCTGAACTACCAGCTTGGTCAGGTTAAAGATCAACTAGAATTCTTATTTCTCAGCCAGTCCTTACTTAAGATTGCACAATTGCACGGGTCAAGGGACACATGGAACATACAATCGAACCCAGTTCCGACTACCGCATTGGCAACCAGACGATTCTGTTGATCTTCATCTTCGAACCATCTAGTTGACTGACCATAAACTTCGGAGTTCGTGTCATTCGTTCAATCGGCAGCTCTCTTCCTAGATTACGGGCATGGACGCTGCGTTATCAATCAAAGCGGTGTGTCTTCTATCTTA
Organism: Sepiola atlantica; assembly: GCA_963556195.1. Lineage (NCBI taxonomy): Eukaryota > Metazoa > Mollusca > Cephalopoda > Sepiida > Sepiolidae > Sepiola > Sepiola atlantica. The sequence goes on from OY744523.1 coordinate 98,829,740, forward strand.
ATGTTGCAGGTAAGTTCATTCTCCTCCGTCAATTGGTAAAACAGCTTTTCCTTCGTATTCTTAACAATTCTGTAATGACTTCAAGTACGCATCATTCCATAACCAAAAACTGCACACAGGATTACCCTTTGTATCGTCACTTTTTACTTAGACTTCTTTAACGAATACCTCCTGATAAGATACAACTGAGGTGCTGTTTCCCGCGAAGATCGTTTAGCTTGGACCGACCTCACCACTTTATACGGACAGCACCTGCTCACATGGCATGACATTAAGCGGGCTCAACACATTCGTTACCTACAGTAAACGTAAGAGTCACGCTGCTGGCAACATGTCAAGCAATTAACTCTCCAAGTCTTCACTGGGGCCATCGGGTTTTACATTAGATAACCAATAATAGTTTGCCGGGGCCTTCCTCTTATTTTGGAAACTTAATTTCTTGTTTACGTCGTTTACCTCCTACCGCTCTTGACGACATATATTCATGTAAACACTTGCTACAATGACCGCAACTAGTATCGAAAACGATCCATTCCTGTTTGATTGCTTATGCATAAATATTACAGAACCATATAGTCCGGAAATAGGGTATATCACAATCACACCATAACATAAAACGTTTGTTACGATCGAGCATGTCGCAAGATCGCCTTACGGATATTTTATCTTTAAAATTGAGCATGAAATTGTGAAGCTAATGAACTTTGACTTGTCTTCCACAAAAAAAACGCACAAAGTCAAATAATAAATCTGCTTAATTCAAAAAACGTTGTTCTTTTTTCTTGTTGTTTCAATTATAATCATTATAATCTTGTATTTCTTTTTGTCCTTGAAGAAATATATGCGGATCTTATAGATAAAACCCCGGGTATCACTTTGCCTCGGTACGCCCTGGTGGTAGTACATCTGGTGATCAATACTATACGGTAAAATCCTTTACACACTATTTGTTTACAAAATGTTACTCTACAAACAAATACCACAGAAGCATCATTGACCGTTTCTCCCAGGGAAACATGTTTCCTCTGAACTACCAGCTTGTCCAGGTCAACGGTCAACTAGAATTCTTATTTCTCAGCTAATGTCTACTTAGGATTGCATAACTGGACAGGTGTAAACGTTTACAAACTATTTGTTTACAAATTATTACTCTATGAACAAATGTATATCTAAACCAACCGTGAAAAAATATATTTACATTGTTCGCGGACATTGTCATGCGGACATTGTCATTGACATTGTCATGCGAACATCTACAGCGTTCAGTAAGATTGTAAACTTATATATGTATTTATTTATACACCATTCTCATGTAAATTTGTGTATATGGGAAGAGTTTTATTCAGATATATCTAATTTTCAACACACCTGTACAGATTAGAGTATCTCATTGCCAAATAAACAAGAATAAAAATCATAAAACTGGCTTCTCTGTAGATGAATGATAACGATGGAAAACTATTCCACATTTGCTCATTAGTTTATTTTAAATACTGATAACATCCCGACGAAAGGAGAAACATCATCTGTGATATTTAAATAGTAAGGATTAAGACGTGTATTAAGCGAACACGTCGTATGCGCAGAACATTTCTTAATTAACTCATCTGCGCACTCGCTTTTGTTTTCAAGGTGAGATAACGCAGTATCGGTTGTCATTAAATATAAAATAATACACAAATATAAATTTAATTTCATTTGAGGAAAATAAAATATTTCAATAAACACAAGATTAAAATGAATTCTTCCCTGTCTCTACAAAAACTTCGTTAATCCTCCCTCTCTCGCTGTCGGTGTTATTTATTATTATTATTATTATTATTATTATTATTATTATTATTATTATTATTATTATTATTATTATTATTATTATTATTATTATTATTATTATTATTATTATTATTATTATTATTATTATTATTATTATTATTATTATTATTATTATTATTATTATTATTATTATTATTATTATTATTATTATTATTATTATTATTATTATTATTATTATTATTATTATTATTATTATTATTATTATTATTATTATTATTATTATT
>OY744523.1:98836793-98846793 GCA_963556195.1 Sepiola atlantica
AAAATTGTGTATATATTAAACATATGTGTGTCTTTGTTTCAATATACGAGGGGCGTTTAATAAGTAATTCCCCTGACCCATTTTCCATAGCTGTAGATCAATGAAACTTGGCACAGTTATTAGTCTTTCTCTACATAGGGACCGCCCAGAGTTGTGCATTTCTCTCATCGTTTGAAGCAGCCCTGGACAAGGTTGTTGTAGAACGCCTCAGGGTGGTTCACTAACCACGTCGTAACTTAATAAATCAAGGCTGCATGATATGGGAAACGCTTTTCTTTCAAAAATTACTTCATGCTGGGAAGAGATCAAAGTCAGAGGGTGCAAGCTTAGGAGAGTACGGGGGTCGGGAGGATTTGATAGTCACACGCACGTACTTCTTGTTTGGTGACATGCGAGTTGTGGACTGGAGCGTTGTCCTTCAGGGGGAGGACACCTTAGCTGATTTGGCCCGGCCTCTTGATTTTGATAGCTTCTCTTAATTTCATGAAATGTGAAGCGTAATAGGCTCCTGTAATTGTGGTACCCTTTGCTAGGAAATCTGTCATCAATACTCCGTCCTGGCCCTAGAAGACTGTGAGCATAACCTTGCTAGCGAAGGGCTGAACCCTTGCCTTCTTTTGGGATGGTGAGTCGAAGTGCTTTCACTGCATTGACTGGACTTTGGTCTCTGGGTCATAGTGATCGACCCAATTTTTATCCTGTGTAATCGGTCTTTTGAAAAAATTTGACACATCTTCTTGGCACATCTCTGAATTTATCCCCGCGCACTCGAGGCGTTCTTGAGTCTGGAAAGCTGTGAGCAACCTGGGAATCAATCTAACAGAAAACTTATGCATATGTAAATGGTCATGAATGATAGTTTCCACAGACTCTGTTCTAATCTTGACCTCTTGGGCTATTTGATGAATAGTAATTTGTCGAGTTTCTAAAATGGCAGTCACAACTTGACGGAAAGATGCCTCATCAATGGCAGAAGAGGGACGACCATATTTGGGAGGTGTTTCCACATACTTCCGGTTATGTTTGAATTCACGATGCCAGCGTTTTACAAGATAATATGATTGGGTATCATCACCATAGGTTTATTTTATTTCATCAAAGTCTGCTTTGGTGTGTGTCCTTTCAAATACAAACACCGAATTACTGTGCGACACTGAACTGGCTCCATTTATCACCTGACTCAGTTCAAACACCTGTAAATCAGAAACAGCAATTAGTTCAGCGCTTTGTTTTGCAACATAGACCATACAGATATAAATCATTACACATACAACATTTAATTTTTATCAGGTAACTTGAAGTTAGTGAGGCGCATTACTTATTGAACGCACCTCGTATTACTGACTTGAACAAAAACATAGAAGTCAATATCTGAAAATACGTGGAACATCTATGATATTACTTTTTTAACGAGAAATAGACGTATGAAATGAAAATATATGGTGTGTTTATGAAGTAGAAAAAATAAATACAAAATCATTAAGGCTTGGTTATCGTTATTTTCCTACCTGCATTCAGAATGTGTAACGGACAATATATTTAGAAGAATTCTAATGAATCACAAATTTACTCGAAACAGATATATTATACATACTCATCATTAAATACAAATATAAAACCCATACTATCGTTGCCAGAAGCAAGAACATACATCCTGTACACTGAATATTACTCTTATAAACATACATCTTCTTGTCAGTAGCACTCTAATTCACACCCCACTAAATAAAACGGGAATTCCAACAATACAAAGTGCAAATAAAGATAACAAAACACATTCCTAAAATACATACATCTAATGCAGTAATATATACTGCCTCAATAATAGCAATCAGATATATGTTGGTAAAACTAAACGCGAACTTGAATAAAGTCTCTGTTGACATAAAATGATATAAAATAAATATTCCCCAAATGCACTAAACGACCATGCATGATAACATATATTGTTTAAAGTTAAAAGTAATACACATACTTTTAACTTTAAACAAGCTAGACTCATGAAATTAAATTTAAATATATCTCGTTAAAGACTTATTGAATCTGTACTCATTATGAACTCTGACACAATTTTACAACGTAAGCGCTTCTACAATCCATCTACTTTTATCAGCAAAACAATTCTAAGTGAACATAACTTTAATTTCGATCAAAACATTTACAAATCCATGTACATTACATCGATATAAATGGAAAGTATACACATTCATTTCACATCAAAAACACATTATATATTTCAAATTCTAGCAAATATGTTTCGTTTGCAAAAAAGAATTAAAATATGTTATCACGTTACAGATCCACAACCTATTCTCAAATATAGTTTTCTATGTTTGTATTCAATTCAGTTATCTTAACGACATCTTAAATAAAAGAACAAAAAACGTTGATGAATATACAGGGATTAAGAGGGTTACAGTCAAGAAATATACAAGATTAACAAAATAAAATATAGGTAAATTCGCAGATTAACACCCTCCGCTAAATCTACCTATTACACAAAATTGAAATCTGCTTTTATGGGGATTACCCGTAGACACCGTGAACACGGAATGATAGAATAAATAATTCAAAATTTGGAGTAGGGGAACAGATTCATATATATTTAACGTAAAATGTTTTCCATTTCCGAGCTATTAACTTACTTATTTACTACCAACCTTTTGTATGAGTGGCAACACGAAATCTCCTAAAACGCTGTCCCATTTCTCCTCAAAATCGCAGCAGATGTTGCTCTCATAGCAAAAAAAAATGTATTTAACTACCCGAAAACGCTAGACTGGCCCGAATTTGGAAAATCGTGTTACATTGAATTTATATACGAACTCATCTTTTACTTTAAATTCTTTAATTGACCATTTTTCTTTTCGACAAGTTTTTCAGTGTGTTCACACATAATCGCTTACAAACAGCAGAATATAATTTTTATAGGAATAGGCGGGATGTGATTTTATTTAACGGAGAATGAATCTATTTATTGTGTCGTAATTTTGACTAATCAATGCTACTTAACTATTGTTTTTAACTGTCAAGTAAAATAATGAAAAGTGTCTGTAAATACTTAATCACTATTTTTTTTTAAACTTAGAAAAAAGCTTTGATTTAACTTAGTAGGAAAGGTATTTTATTTTAAATCATGAGAAATGTAGAAGCTGTCAAAAGTAGTAGAGAGAGAAAGCGAGAGACCGAGCCAGATACAGTATCTGACCTGCCCTTTTCTCTTGTCGCTTATGCCTTGTGGCGAACGATGTTAGTTTAACTTAAAGTGTTTTAATCATTTATTTGATCTATTTCTTTAATAATATTTGGTCATTAGTGTTAATATAAACAAAAACATTGCATATACATGGAAAGAATAGAACGATACAATTACGAATGCATAACACAAATTATTAATTTATGTTAAACGGTTTCAAAAATAGTTATGCAAATAAGCCATTTAAACTGTGTATGAACCGTTTATCACTAAAATATATACAGTATTGCGAATTACTTTGATGTATCATACATTCTTGGCCTTTTGGCTAAGATCAATGTGTATTATCTGTTCCAATGGATACTGCACCCCATAGGCTGGTATTGTCTTGGAATTCGGGGCTTGATTTACACCGGTCTATGGGTCTGTCCTGTGCAGTTCTAGGAGGTCTACCCTCGCAGGCTTCGCCTCCCCTCTTTGGGGAGGGGTAAGTTTATTGCTTACTGTCTGAGGCGCCCCTACCGGGGAATGCCGACGGGGCTGCCCAGGCAATTTTTAAATGGCGAGACTGCTCACACTTCGAGCGCTTGCTTATCTAATCCCACTTTCCCGACCTTGTGTCACATCTTATCTTGTGGGGGGGGGTAGATAAATAAATAGATGTATCATAGATTGTTGGCCTTTTGGCTAAGATCAATGTGTATTATCCGTTCCGATTGATACTGCACCCCATAGGCTGGTATTGTCTTGGCATTCGGGGCTGTATTTACGCCGGTCTATGGGTCTGTCCTGTGAAGTTCTAGGAGGTCCACCCTCCCAGGCTTCGCCTCCCATCTATGGGGAGGAGTAAGTTTATTGCTTACTGCCTGAGGCGCCCCTACCGAGGAATACCGACGGGGCTGCCCAGGCAATTTTTTATGGCCAGAGTGCTCACTTTCTCGGGCGCTGGCTTTTAAAACCACACTTTCCCGACCCGACCTTAGGTCACATCTTACTTGTGGGAGAAAGATAAAACTGGCCTTGTGCCTAACCTCCTGGAAGGGAGGTAAATAAATAGATGTATCATAGATTCTTGGCCTTTTGGCTAAGATCAATGTGTATTATCTGTTCCGATGGATACTGCACACCATAGACTGGTATTCTCTTGGTATTCGGGGGTTGATTTACGCCGGTCTATGGGTCTGTCCTGTGCAGTTCTAGGAGGTCCACCCTCCCAGGCTTCGCCTCCCATCTATGGGGAGGAGTAAGTTTATTGCTTACTGCCTGAGGCGCCCCTACCGAGGAATACCGACGGGGCTGCCCAGGCAATTTTTTATGGCCAGAGTGCTCACTTTCTCGGGCTTACTGCCCAAGCAATTTTTAAACCCCACTTTCCCGACCCGACCTTCCTTAGGTCACATCTTACTTGTAGGAGTAAGATAAAAACTGGCCTTGTGCCTAACTCCTGGAGAGGAGTAAATCAATAGATGTATCATAGATTGAATTGTAACTCGTTCTGATTTAATAAAGTAGTGATTAATGAAGAAAACTATCGCATTCATATATATATATATATATATGTATATATATATAGTACATATGTATGTTATCTTCTCAATACACAAGACAAGTAAGTAAATTATATGAATAAGAAGATATTATTCTTAACGAACGTTTACATCTATAAATATTGAAATACAACTTCTTACTTTATTGTTTGTTGTTTGTAAATGTAAAATTATAGACATTATAAAATAAAAATAGAAAAAGTGATATGTATTTCAGAACGTAGAGCAGAAATACGCTCATTTTTTTTAAAATTCAATCCCGAAAAAAAGAATACAAACTATGGCACTACTGATTATTATCTAAATGTCGCCGTATTCATGTTTTTTTCACTGATACAATGCTAATTATATCGTTACGCCCCACGTCGCTATAATAAAATGGCTGATAAAGTCTCACGAGTGAGAGGTTTGAAATTCACTGCAAATAAACAACATGTAGTTATGCCGCGCCGTTTAAGAAAACCTATACTGCAACTTGAGAAAAATTGGCAAAGGTTTAGACTAAATTTCGGATTTTTGACACAAGTAATTTAGCACTCTCTTAAGAAAATATTGCTCAAAATAATTAGATTATATAATTAGATATTTAATATATGATCTAATACATATAATAAACAAATTCCATATGTGACAATATAACATCATGAACCTTTATAACTTGTACTGCCTGACTCAGTCAATTTTTGAGCGTGCCTGTGCTGCATTATGAATGCCTTCTCATCGGTCCGTTTTAGCCGAGAAGTGACGTCCATTCGAATGAACATCTACTTCGATGATAGACACAACGTGTTCTACGTCGGTTACATATGGAAAGTATTAAGGCTTTCTACTTTTGATGGTGAAAGATGACAACACTGCTTGAGTGAGAGGTGAGAAGGGACATTCTCGTGCATGAAAACAAAGTATTTTTCAGTAGAACAATATGTATGTCATTTAGCCAAGATATACGATACTTTCTATAGCGATTGCAATAGGTAGCAGACATAATTTGTATATCTTTAAGTACTCTTACAGGCCCAAAAAGTATATATTTAATGATGCCCGCTCATATCATGACTCCACCATCCTTGTGTTGTTGTCTCAAAAGAAAGTATCTCTCCTCTCCGGAATAAACCCATGTTTTTTTTCCCAGCCATCAGGTCGATCAAAGATTGCTCGGGTCTCATCAGTGAAAATTACCTGACTCATATACATCTTCATATACTGATTTGTCATTAAATTCTTGAATTGTAATGTTTGGTCCAAGAGGGGGATTTGTAATTGATACTTTCACAGAAACCATTGTTAAAAATTTGAATTCCTTTGTGATGTAATACGTCAGAACACACAGTTATATTAAGATTGATTTGCTTGATTGCCCAGGTTTTCCGAAATCGTTTTACAGTAACGACACGGCGATTTACTTTTTGGGCGATTACACCAGGTACAATCTCTTTTGCCTTATATTTAATTATATATTTTTTTCTTTCTGAGTTTGTGATTTTAAAGTCCCATTGTTGTTAATAAGTAAAAAAGCTATAATATATGACAACACTGAAATAAGAAACTAAACACGGTTATGACTCTGCAAACTATTCGCAACTATGTGTTTATCACTTGAATAAGGTTATAAGACTGTGCAAAGTTTATTTACAACCATTGCGAAAATTGGTAAAAAGAATGATGAGTAAATGTTACTTTTATCAGAAAGCTATTATCGCTGATTGCATTGTATGCCTGTGTGGCCGTAGATAACAATATAATAGTTACTATCAAAATCAGACAATATTTAACAATGTTTAGGTTGTTTTGGTTATAGATACACATATATCTGTTATTATAAGCACAACTATTAAAATGTGTATTTTAGCATAACAAACGAAACATCGAACCCGAGCAGTGTCTAATCCACGTGCATTCGAACACTTCTTTATAATCGTATTAAAATGTTACCTTGAATGAACTTGTCATGCAATGCGTCAAAATATGAAATTGCCTTGACCGATTTCCTGTGCGAATATTGAGTAATATTTGTAAACAAATGATCTAATGATTAATTAATTTAGTGAAATAATCTTTAATCAATTAACTAGAAACCTGCTAAAAACATTATGGATACTAGCTAATGTATAGACTTTCCGGACTCCCCAGTACCAGTGTTTCATTGGCCTATGTTTAGAAAATCTACTATTTCTTTTGAATACTGGCATAGACATTATATTTTCATGAATAAAGATATTTAAATACTTAATTTTGTCTTGCAACAATTGACACACAGACACACAGACACACACACACACATATATACATTTTCTTCTTTATGCAAACAATGTTAAAAATAACAGAATGTATTTTTTATTGATACAAAACAGACTATCAGAAAATGTTAACAATAAAAATATAATTAAACATACGAATTCTGCTATCTATAACAATATTTTCACACATATATATATATATAATATGTATATGTATGTATGTATATAAATATATATATATATATATATTAATAAAGTTTAAATAAATTAATAAGACAAACATACAGCAAATAAATGCAAGAGTGTTCGATATCAAGTAGAACATTTACTTAATTGAATAAACATTATTGGAGTATATTTTTTGGATGATCTTTCATTTTTTTCTGACGGAATACAAATAAGAAGTGAAAATGATCGCACTAATATCACCGCCAGAAAAAAACCGGACGTGAAGAAAAAAACAGGAAACACAAATGAAATCCAGTCGAAGGTCTCGTCAAGAAAAAACGGTAACTCTCCGTAAACCCTTTAAAAGTGGTTTAATTAATACCTCCTCACCCTCTTACTTCACGAACGTCCACCCTCTCTCTCTTTCTCTCTCTCTATGTATATAGTCTCGGAAGTTTCTCAACCATTAAAACTATATAAAAAAAAAAAAAAAATCAAATCTTCAGTCCAAAGTTGTTCAGTGGAAAATCACTCATGTAAGTCAATTTAATTTTCACAGTTATTATATTAGTTTGCTTCTAACATTATTTAAGGGATCACCAGCTGTCCACCATGAAACACTGTTTCGCGAATTTAAAAGCTAGACAGTATTTAATTTCATGGCTTTCCAGCAGAGTTGATTAGACCCCACCCCTTCCAAATGACAAAAACACAAACGTTCCGTATACTAAACCTAAGTTTTGCTCCGTATAAATGTTCTGTGAACTTATATTAGCCATTAAAAAAGTCCTCCTTACCTGGGTTCGTCTGTCTAATAAAATTCATCCGTTGCTAACAAAAATCTTGCTGCATTTAAAAGTGTGTGGACGAATCTATTACACTACTTTTTGTTATTAATGTATTTTTAGTTTTAGTTTCATATTAAAAGTATAAAAAATATTAACATATCCAAATATAAAAAGACATTGTTTAATTATATATATATATATATATATATATATATATATATATATATATATATATATATATATATACTTTTAGTCCTTTTTTCTCCTCCTCATATATATATATATATATATATATATATATATATATATATATATATATATATATATATATAACTGTCATTCTGCAAAAAGCCAGACAGAATAGGAAAAAAGAACTTAAGAAAAAATATATATGTGAAGAAAGGCTAAAAATGAATACATGTTAGTAACAATAAAATGTATTTTATCGAAATATCTAAATAAAACTAACATCATATATGTCAAATTTTTCTTCATTTTCTTTTTCTTCTTCTTCTTCGTATTGTTATTATTATTATTATTATTATTATTATTATTATTATTATTATTATTTGTACTCACACAGCAAGGTGTTCGCCTCCGTCTGCCAGTTTTAGTCTCTATGTTTCCATTGCTTTCTTGATAAGATTAATTATCCTATCCAGTATCTTGTATATTTTTAACCATTCAATTATACATGCTTGAAGGATTCTGTCTTAAGCTTTTTTTGTTTTCAATCCATGCAATGAATATGTTATTTTTTTCTGTTTTTTACATCCTTTAGGATCTTTTGATCGATATATAACAGATCGTGTCTCCCTTTGTTCCCGTTTACGGCATTCTTTTTTTGTTTCAGTGAGCAATCCACGATTGTTAAGGGATTGGTAGAGCTGTTCAATATGTTGCGCCGTCAGAATTTTCTTCATTGTTGGTAAACAGGGTATTGGTCTGTAGTTGCTTGGGATCGTCCATATTTTGTATCATCAATGGATATAAGTTTTCCATTCAAAAGTTGGAGTCATACTAAGTCCCAGGGATGTTTTACTGATGTGTTTTATACAGAGATTAACACCAATTACAACTAGAGTAAAACAATGATGGGTTGTAAATACATATGAACTTTGATTTAAAAGTGTCCATCAGGTTATTATTTTGACAATAAACAATGGGTGGGATATCAAGAGAGAGAGAGAGAAGGGGGAGAGAGAGAATCAGCCAAAACACAATATCACGAATGCTCTCCGAAGTCTGTCATAGTCAGTTGTTTTGCCTTCATAAATATCAGCAGCTGCTCTCAGAAATTTTTCTGACGGTCAATAATAACATTGGTGTGTCCCTGTAAAGAGGCCGGAATAAACACATTGTTTCTAGTACGTTTTGTCCGTAAGCGTAGAATTGCGGTCGGCACTTTAGTCAGAGAAAAAACAAATACACTGTGTTAATTGTTGTCTTTGGGCGGTAAGATATTTCTTTTTTGAGAAAAAAAGTTCATGTATCCCCTTCCTGTTCAAAATCTACAAAAGTGTCAGAATGGCGATAAAACAAATTACTGATATTTCTTTGAAAAATAGAGAAATAAGTTTTTTACGTGTTTTTTTTTCACCGGTGAAGACAGTTTTTAAAAGTATGGCGTTGTCTGTTAAATGTGCTGTTGATTACTCAACATTTGCACTTTTCTTTAGGTTCTCCAACAAAACCCGTAATATACTTTGTGGCATCCATTTTTAGATTCTCAAGAATAATTTACTGTAATAACGTCGTCAGTTGTTGCGGTGGTGTAAGTCAAACATCTTACGTCGCCACTTGTTGTGGTGTTCTTTTACCGGTTACTAGACACATGTCGGTTTTGAAGGGTTTTCGCGAGTTTTGTGGTGCCGTGTAAGTTTGAATTCCTCGTCGCCAGTTGTTGTATTCCTGTTAAAAAACCGACATGAACACATACACCTGGGGTTAAGAGTAAACAAGTGTACTAAAGTAAATATAATACAACAGAGAAACAAGAGTTATAGGACTGCCAGTATAGCTGGGGTTTGTTCAATAATGGGAAGCAGGTACTCCCAGTGTATA
>OY744523.1:98851793-98861793 GCA_963556195.1 Sepiola atlantica
CTATCCGAAGTGTAGAGTATCGCAATAAATGTAAGTTTAATTCAAATTATACATAATATCTGTACATTATGTGACTAAGGTTTTTTTATAATTTAAATTCTTATTTTAATGTTACAATAGTTAATTGTAATATTTGAAAAAAACGTAAGTATAAAGAAAATCAAAACAGAAACCACATTACAGGCTGACTATTCTTGTGATATTCATTTGGACTATCCAAGGCGTATATAATGGTCTATCCGAGGCGTATTGAATCGCCGAAAATGTAGGTTGTATTATAAATATTAGTACTATTTTACGTGATGTGACAAAATAGTTTTAAAAATACAGTAAATACCGGTATTTGTCCGGAAAGTAAGTATGTTACAAATTATAAATATTACTGAACGTCTGAATAAAATATATTATCAGATTTCAACTTATTTATCATGATTAGTTATAATAGAACTCAAAATATAAATTTAAGGTACATTTTAAAATATTGCTAACAACATCAACAACAAAATTAAATTTAGGCATTCAGGGGTCACTGAAGTAATAGTTGTCGAATATATGAAGAGGTAATACATCTTATGCCATTTTATGATAATTAGTGTTAAGTATAACTTAAAAAATGTTAAATTATTACTAGTTATGTTTATGCAACACATACAATTATATAAAAGGTTCAGAAGAAATATATAAGAGAACACATTGAAGAATAAGGTAACAAGCTAAATCAAGAGATAACGGGTAACTCATCGCTAACAGTTAAATTAATTCTTTTTAATTTATTTTAATTGTGTAACTGTGTATCCTTTGTATGACTGCCATTTGATCTATGTGCCTGTGATAGTGTACATAATGTCTCACAAAACTGAAACATAAACACTATCTTCGGAAACGAAATATAGGTAGATTTAGCCTGGGTGTGGTATTGCCACATATATCAATGTATGAAATGACATCAAATTAATTTTAAAATCCTTGGACTAAAAATCAAGATGCGAAAGTCATGATAGAAATGTATTCTCTCGTTGGCAAACATGGCTTCTCGGTCGAAATCCAGTGCATGCTGGACAATATGATTACAGTAAAATGAATAGGACGGTTCAACAACAAGCAAATCACCCATTTATTTTCATGTACGATAGTAACACGGACCACACACAAAAAAGCATAAATGAACAGAACAATACACCCAAAACACATATGAAGAATTGACAACAAGGAGAACAGACTAGTATTAAAGTGCTACCTCATAAAGGAATCCGAACCATGTGGCTATCGGAAACGAATTTAACTGCATAACAATCAAATGTTTACCTACCATCAGAGAAAACAGATCTGCAAGTTTGTAAATAATCATAGCTTATTCCACGATAAATGGAATAGATGACGAACAAGAATGGGGTTTACACATGACCTGTTTTACGTAGATTAAAGAATCCTGAATAGGGTGAAAAACAGAAAAAGTACCACAGCCATTGCATAGATACAATATAAGAACGCCTCCGATAAAATTTTCCAAGCGTGACTAATTGAATGCTGAACGATGCGCAAATCATCTGCCAAAAGTATCGATTTCATTAACAAAATAACGGGAACATAGAAACTGCAACTGATAGCTGGAGGGCAACACGTAATTGCGATAAGAACACATAGAGGTTTTTTCACTGGTGATATATATCACGACTACTGTTTATCATAGCCATGTTTTTATACACACTAAATGTGATGCAAAATACAAGAATAAACCACTTCATGTGTATGCCAGCCTGTAGCTATTTGCACAATCCACAAAAGAACCGGTACACTTGATGAACACGACAAGATCTTCTGTCAAGACATTCAAATAGAATTCTGTATCGAAAAGATTGCACTGCCTTAGTTGGAGAGAAACACACTGGACACAATGGATGGGCAGATAACTATCCAACAAAGAGAAGAATAGGGCAATAGGCGAACATGATAGGCAAAAATGTTTGGGAGTTCAGGAAGACGACACCATTAAATCAACATAACTAAAAGAGAAGGGCATCACCGAATACATGAAAAGCAGCTAAAACAAATCTCAGATACTAAATTATTTTGTAGAAACTATAAATATTAAGAAAGTATCAGTACTACGATATTCTTTACATTCATAGCTTTGTAAGAACAATAACTAAGGCATCGCCACCAGAGGATAATGACCATAAGGAAACTAATGACCATTAACTACGCACTACATCCGTGCGAATGAGAAAAGAGAAACATGACTATAAAATACCGTGTGGAAGATAGAAAAAAGGATTAAAAAATACAAAACCAAAACACATAAAAACTGATTACTGCATAAATAGACGCCGTCAACAGGATAAATACAAAGTGCACCGATACGATAAACAATAAGACGAGAAAAGAAAAGTAGGAAGGGAAAAACACAACGTAAACGATTCATGAGAATTAGAAGAGAATGCTCTCATGAAATCATCTGGGTATGGCTAGGAAACCGATACTTGAACATAGAATCAGAATCGATATAGAAATGTGGACATACCAATGATATTACAGCTAACTATATCACATCTAAAATAGATAACACCCAGGAAAACAGTGTATACATACTCTGTTAACTAAGCGATCAAACAGTAAATCACAAAACAGTCGAATACAACATGCTAGCCTCAAAGGAATACTAGAATAAACATTGATAACTATGCAAATGACTGCATTTTGAATATGCAGAAAAAGAAAATCCAAACCTCTTTTAGACATGACGATTACAAATATATAAAATATTCCTAGCCAGAATACCGGAGTTAATAATAGTCTTTCTAAGATATACAAAATGGCAAATCGTAGTTTTTCACTGCCCAGGTAAGAATCTGGAAGATAGAAAAACGAAGCAAATACACGGAATTTGCTAGAGAACTGAAGGGAGTATTGACCATGAAGATAATCTATAAATTACCAATAATCCTCGGATCACTAATCAGCTTCCCGAAAAAAAAGTAGGAAAATACTACGAGAAAGTGGAATCAAAGCGACAACTGAGAGCATACAATGGGCGGCAGCGACTAAATCAGAAGAAATTTTTAAGGAAGATACTAGATTGCGGAAACTAACTTATATAAACTATGAAAGCTACCTAACCACATTAAACTTGTAATAGAAATAAAACAAAACAGAAAGAGAACCACCAAATTAACACAATGGAACTGAATCTGAAATAAATTTCATAAACTACTCTATCCGTCCCCGTTCCCAAAATAATGTGATTGAACCAGCATGGGTTCCTACAAAATAAAATCGTTGGGAAGCATACAGAAAGATAGATAACTAACCAGCATTTCATTGGAATGTTGCGGAAAGTACTGGTAGCTTGTGGAGTTTTATTGCTGCACAAATCCCAGAAAAAGACAAATAGTAGTAACTTGCGGGAACTCGATGGTAAGTGGTTGTTGGGATAACGCACATTAATTTGTAATCATTATCGTAAGAAGTGGGGAGTACTGGAAACCTGGTATGATTATTGCTATTAAAACTGCAGGGATCAACGCCGGTTATTGTCAGTCGGAAATAACTGTTGATACCCTATGGTTTGAGTTTTAATCGTAAAACATAAATTATTATTATTATTATTATTATTATTATTATTATTATTATTATTATTATTTTTTATTATTTTTATTATTAATAATGATGATGATGATGATAATAATAATAATAATAATAATAATAATAATAATAATAATAATAATAATAATAATAATAATAATAATAATAATTATTATTATTATTATTATGGAGCTAAAACAGGTAAGTAACTTATCTGATTCTATGTACGACAAGGACACATACATAACAAGAAAGCAGGAGTAAAAAGAACAAACAAAAAAGCCACAGACAGAAATAGGCCAGAAAAGAGAATAGACTAGTAATGGAATTCTACCGCAGAAGCCGCCATTACACAGAAAAAGGCTACCAATTAAAAAAAATTTAAAAATATATGGGGCATTTCTACTGACCACCATATAATTAAACAAAGGATAGCAGATGAAGCAAGACGGATCCACAAAGTGGGTGGGTCTCGGAGCTGAGATTAAGGGAAATCAAAGAAAAGTTGTGGTTTAGTCGCTAATTGAGTTTTCCCCTTTTTGCAAATTGTCCGTTTGGAGTCTCTAACCGCTAGATGGCTCGGGCTGTGAGTCAATTTGCATTGATAAGTATAAGACAGATGTGAAGTTGGTAGTAAGTAGTTAGTGGAGAATCAGACTTTTATTTTTCAAAAATGGCCCACCGAGTGAAATTATACAGTGACATTTTGAGACCGTTTAAAGGAAAAGGCGATGTGGTCGCGTGGCTTAATAAGCTGACAAAGAGTTTACATACCATTACCCGAAGACGTTGGTGCAGTCCCAAAGAATAACTCGTACAAACGTCTCAACGTGAATGAAGATTACCGAAGTAGATGGCGGATTTTGAAACCATGCATTGATCTTGAAAATCAAGGGGACGTGTCGTTTAGTCGCCAATTGAGTTATACCCCCTTTGCAAATTGGATGTGTGAATTGTCAACCCCTTAGATTTCTCTTCTTGGGAGTAAATTCGCATAGTGGGTGGGTTGATCAGTATGAGAACTGTACCATTTGGATTGAAGATGTGTGTTGCTCTATAAACAGAGTAAAGGGCAGAAAGAAAGGGGTGAAGTTGGCAGTTGGCAATTGGCAGTTACTTCAGCATCAGACATTTATTTTTTCAAGAAGCCAAATCATAGATAGACCAGAAAAGTTAAATGGCGAAAAATATGAATGAACAGCACTTGCCGAAAACTTACAGGCAGCAGACCAGCAAAGCATTAACACTGACACTTAATAGGGTGAAGACTACAAAATCACAGAAATCACCGAAGACAAACCACGTGAAGTATGAGAAATCAATCTGTTCATGTCCGAAAAGAAAACAAAACGTGCATCTCTGAAGAACGAATGTGAGTAGAAATAAAAATTAGAAACAGAGAAAGTAAACAGATTCTTCGCGTACATCTCAACAGATAATATGACTGACCTAAACAGCTAAGTAACTGCGGGGGCAGAATCAATGAATATGAAATTAACAAAAAAAAGAACAACCGAACAAATGGAGCGGCAATACTTTGATGGGAAATCAGATTGGAAATGCAGATCAACAAACCACGAAACCGTAAACAGGATCGAAGAGAACGGGACACGATAAAAGAGTGGAACTCTAAACAGCTGGGAAAGACCAAATAAGAAACATAAATAACTAAAACAAAAGATAGCAGCAATAGTAGTGAGACGGAAACAATATAGATAACACTCTAAACAATACAACAGAACAATACATTTTAAAACAATTAAAGTCAGTTTCATAAAAACGTAAACAGAGAAACTTCAACAACAGAACATCAGGGTCCGACAGAGATAACCACATATGGATCCAGATATAAGGAAATTTTTAAAACACAACAAAAATTCACAATGTCTGAAAAACATGAAAGACGGACTCCAAGTTTGAAGTAAGAACATAATCAGATATTGATGAATAAATGATTCAATCAATCTGAAGAATATGCCGGACTGGAAAGCGCCATGTCACAATGGAATACATGCTGACTGGTTTTTAAAAATTATCGACCCCACATAAAAGGCTATCGCCGAAACTGTAGGATTTACCTAAAATACAGATTACCAGTGTTGATGACCAAAGGCAGAACAACGCTAATACAACATCAAATCGCAAAAGGAAAACAATCTTAAGCAACTAAAAACCAATAACCCGCTCAATGTGGATAAGTCTAACGGCCCAATTGAGAGAACAAATCTGCCACCCCATAAACAACCGGGGACTGCTCAGCGAGGCACAACAAGGATGACAGAAAAAGAAAAAGAGAGACTATGATATGCGATACATAGATCAAAAGATCAGGAAGGAGGTAAATCCACGAAAAAGAACATACCCATAGCCTGAATTGATAACAAGAAAGCTTACAACAGAATCCATCACGCATGGATACTTGAATGATACAAGATGTACAAGATGCCCGACCGAGTTATAAATCTCATTAATAAAAGAATTAAAACATGGTGATTAGCACTACCAGCTGCAGGTCAATACCTGACATAGATAAAAATGCAGATAAGCATTTTTTAAAGGGCCACCCTGTTACCACTGATGCTTATTATAACTATGATGCCGCTGAACTACATACTACAGGCTAAAAGTTTACAGCCACAGAAAAAACGAATAAACAACCTCAAACTGTTTGAAAAAAGTTTTAGAAACTGGTCAATCTGATAAATACGACAAGAATCTTCAACCAGGATATTCTAATGCATTTCGGGATTTTAATGAGTATAGTGCTAGAGATGAAAATAGGAAAACTGAATAAAACAGAGGACATAGAACTGCAAAACTAAGAAGGCTCTAGGCGAACAAGAGAGCTATAAATATCTCGGACTTCAAGAATACGAGCCCATCAAACCAAAAGAAAAGAAAGAGAAGATTAGAAACGAATATTTGCGAAAAATAAGAAAACTCATAGAACCGAAATTATACAGTAGCCATCAAGTAAAAAGAATAAACTTTTGGGCAGTAGATACACTGGACAATTCATTGGCTAGTCTAAAGAAAAACTCAGACACATTTACTAGGATACTAACAAATTAATGACCATGCACAACGCACTACATCTAAAAGAGGACACGGACAGAAACGAATCGGGGAAAAAGGAATGGTAAGTTTGGAAGATTGTGTTGAAGACACAGAAAAGAACTGGAAAAAAATCTTAACCCAGAACACAGTAAGACTGATCACCCCAGCAAAAGACACCGTCTCAACGAACAACTCATATAGCACAGGAACCAGTAACAAGAATACATGAAAAGTAAAGTAGAGAAAAAACGGTTACATGGACGTTTGATAAGACTGACAAGAGAATATAACCACGAAAATCGCAAGGCATGGCTAATAAATCGCCATTTAACCAGGGAAACGGGATCTTTACTGACGGCTGCAGAGAACAATGCAGCCAGGAAAAACTAGAGTACAACTAAAATAGATTAACCCCAGTAAATTCAGAAAGTGTGGGCAAAGGGACGAAACAGTAAATCAGGTGAATGTATGTGGGGTAAAGAGCACACTCGGATCTATGCAAATGATTGCACCTCGTACACGTTGACAAATGGTACAAGCATACACAAGAGACAGTACTGGAAAACGAATACAATAAATTTATCTGGCCTATGGAGGTGCAAACAGATACACTCATACAAGCAAGAAGACCGGATGCCATAATAGTCAACAAGAAATAGAGAATTCGGCAAAATGGAAGATTTTGTTGTACCAACAGACCACGTGGGAAAGATCAAGGAGACAGACACACGAACACTCTCCAGAGTATTTAAATGGGATATGGAATACGAAGAAAGTCAATATAATACAAATACCCGTAAGAGAGATGGAAACAGTCACGAAAAGCCTGTAAAAAAATGGAATAAATTGAAATCAAATGGAACACTGATACCATACAACTGAGAGAAATAATCAACACAGCTGAAATCTTTAGAGACATGCTTGAATGCTTAAACAACCCTCATATAAGCTACACATGCAAGCCAATCACATGGAAGTGGCAATAGGAAGAACACGAAAACACAAAACGAACAGTATCACATGACACTAATAAAAACAGAAAATATCCCCCCCCCAATATAAACATTCATAGAACGATCCTCTGCTGATACCACACATATATTTCAAGATTAGCCAAGAGGGATTGAAAGCCTGATAAGAGAGCCACTTACCAGTCCTTTACTGGAAGAGTGCGAAAAGGACAGGGATTTTAGGCAGGCTTATTGCCATCAAAATCCCGAAGGTCATTTCTTGCGAAAATAATGATAGGAACCGTCTGTTGTGATAACAGAAATAATAATAATAATAATAATAATAATAATAATAATAATAATAATAATAATAATAGTGTTACTTGTTAGGAATGATAATTTACTAATAACTGTGAAAGTGACTAAACTTTACAGTACAGACAAATTGTACAGCCAGACAAATTAGACAAACATATGGAGCTTGAAAATATTGAAGAAAAGAAAATCGACTGTATTATCAATAATTGCTAGAGAACCAACAACAAGCCCCCCCCCCCCTAAAAAGACCTAGAAGAAAAGAGTAGTTTGACAGTAATTATGAATGAAAGCAGAAACACTCTTAAGGTACGGAAGCCAACGCACATATTCAGGTTACACAGGCCAATCACAAGAAAGTTTATAAAAGATACCACTGCATAAACACATGTACTAATATAGAAAATACATTACACATGTTAATAATTACTGAAAATACTAGGTTAGATACATGAGAAAAACGCCACATGCAGACACTACCGCTCCCCCGCTTTTCTAAAAGAAACACAGTTACAGCAGCATCGGTCGGTCCGATGGAACAGTGTCGTAAAAGGTTTTAGGAGGATAAACAGAGAGTCATCATCCAGATATCCACTGTTAAAGCACAGATAGTACTGGGGTAATGACACCACTTACTGTTACTAACATTCTCTAAATTTGTTAGCGTTATCATGAAAAAGTATAGACTAAACGGCTGTTGCGAAAACGCACACGTTTTTAAACAGAAACTCAAAAAAGCGGCGACAACTGCAACGCTGGGAAAACTTAATGTCATTCGAACTCCGGGGAATGACACCTGTTTTTGTCAGTAAGTAATCACGGTAACGTCTGGATTGAAAATTCCTAGTGAGAAGAGCAGCATGAAAGACAGCTTGCACGATAAAAAAACGGCAACGAAAAGGAATAAATAAATCTACACTCGGATTTCAAATAGATGCTATTTTCTGTCTGGTTTTTCATTTTTTGTTTAATATAGATTTATTTTCGTATTTCATCTCGCATTGCTATTCGCGTTATTATTAGTGTCGATGAAATAGAATGAGAAAGAGAGGGCGCTACACGTAGACAAGCAAGCCAGCGAGCGAGTGAGTGCGTGGGGGAGATTATAACGATCTATAAGCATGCTCGTCTTTCCAGCATAGTTTTATGTAATGTGTTGTGACATGTGTGTGTTATCAGGGAGTCGTACGCTAAAAACACACAAAGAAAAAGAACACGGATGATAGGCAACGCTGGATACGAAGCAAATTACCAAAGAATACGAGTCTGACTTGACATACAGAAAATGTTAGATCACACACTCGGGGCCCTTTTTATGTAAAATATGAGAAAAATAAGAAGAAAAAAAGTAAAATGTTTTTATTCTTAAGGAGCAGACGGTATTACCGCATGAGCCGTCGTATCTCGTAGCCGTAATTGTTGTGGCATGCTTTTATACCGATCGCTCAGTGCGTGCAGATGAATGTGTGAGTACAGAGTAGAATTTTCTTTTCTTGTGTATTGTCTTATCCTTCAAGTATGAGTAATAAACACTCGTTGTGTTTCGTAAAGTGCGAACAGGATTTATTGAAACGAATGAGTAGCATTCGTCGGTTCTGGTTAACACCGTGTATAACTTAAGGAATCCGTTGTAGGCTTTTTAAAAATTGTCTTGGTATAGCTTTGCTAGATTAACTTAGATTTTTATAATTATTGGATTATTAAAGTCTTTTATTTACATTACAAAAATAAGTATTTCACAAACATAACCCCTAATGTTTATATATATATATATATATATATATATATATATATATATATATATATATATATATATATAAAGAGAAAGAGCGAGTGATTCAAGCGAGTGATTCGAAAAGATACACACACATCAATATATATATATATATATATATATATATATATATATATGAATGTGTATATATATATATATATTCATATACATATATATATATATATATATATATATATATATATATATATTTATATATATATATATATACTTAAATTTAAGTCGAGAAACTAAGCAAGGAAAGTGCTCGATTATTATAAAACAATAAAAGAGAGTAATATCTATGAATATGTATTTATATGTA
>OY744523.1:98869293-98884293 GCA_963556195.1 Sepiola atlantica
GTATTTGTTTTTGTATGATATAGTTCGAGTAAATAACTGGCGACTATAGACAGAAAATAGTGACCTGCATCATTATTATGTGCCTTCTCACTGTGCCCGTACAAAATGTTTGTCAAACTTCTTTTATAATGCTGCGCAAAGTGTAAGCATGTTAATGCAGACCTCGCTGAGTATTGATTTATTCCTCTCCAGGAGTTAGGCACAAGGCCAGTTTTTATCTTACTCCCACAAGTAAGATGTGACCCAAGGTCGGTTCGTGAAAGTGGGGTTTAAAAATTGCCTGGGGGCCCTTTCGGCATTCCCCGGTAGGGGCGCCTCAGGCAGTAAGTAATAAACTTACTCCTACTCAAAGAGGGGAGGCGAAGCCTGGGAGGGTGGACCTCCTAGAACTGCACAGGACAGACCCATAGACCGGCGTAAATCAAGCCATGAAGGCCAAGACAATACCAGTCTATGGGGGGGGGCAGTATCCATCGGAACAGATAGTACACTTTGACCTAAGCCAAAAGGCCAAGATCTAGAAAGCGATCATCAAGAATATGCTGAACAAGGATATCATTTACTTATAAACTTGCATTAGAAAACGAAGACACTCCTTAGCATGTTAAAATAGACAATCGGGCCATACCTAGTTCTTCTAACGAAAAGTTTCACAACACGCAGAACATGTTGCTAGCACACTCTCCCCAGGATTTCCCGTGTCATAAAAAAACAACTTCATTCAAACTCTAATGATATTT
The DNA here is from genome assembly GCA_963556195.1 of Sepiola atlantica. NCBI lineage: Eukaryota > Metazoa > Mollusca > Cephalopoda > Sepiida > Sepiolidae > Sepiola > Sepiola atlantica. Next base: position 98,870,034 of record OY744523.1, read on the forward strand.
GTGTGGGTTTTCAACGAAGGCTACGGCATGTCACCCCACATCTTTGAAAGGGGATTCAGTCTAAATTCAATTTTTTATAGTATGTTCATATCAAACATAGGGTGCAGAACATTGCTGGTGGAAGTATGCTCGGTGTCATACTAAAGGAACACTTAGAAGAGGCTGGCTGAGAATTTCTACAAACTGATCAGTCCAAACAGTTGACCCCTGCCGTCAGATTAAAACTCCATGAACTATTATTTGTTGGGTGCATTTTAGAAAGACACCAACGAACCCGCATTCAACACATGGATTAGGCAGATATATAGGAGTAACTTTATGTTCAGACGTCTATTAATGACAGTCTAAAAGCCGCGTTTCTCATGTTAAAGTCGCAGTTTAGTTCCCAGGTCGAGGCTCAGGCCGGTTTCTTCAGGTGATTTGTTTTAAGTAAAAGATTGCATAAAATATGCACTTCTAATGTGTACAATACATCAAATGTTGTCTGAGATATGGCGATTTTTTTGCATTACAAAAAAGTATAAAAGGTCAATTTTATGACGTGTTAATCAGTGACTTATTATGATATATCTGACATCGGCATTGTTTCTCTGCATATTGTATCACATTATTCATTGAAAATAATCGCATTCGGGTAAACTGCGCTGTAATGTTACCAATACTACTTCAACAGGTGGTACTACGATTACCTCTCTTAATAATAATAGCAATCGCTTATAATAACTTGTGTGATTGCTCTCATACGACAACTAATTATAAACTAACATAAATAAGATTTGGGAAAACATGAAAAAAACTAACACACGGTAACCCACATGAGAATTGAATGTATCAACTAGGTTACAAATAATTATATACGTAAAGTGCTGCGGCAGAAAGATAGTGAACTCTGAACTATGGAAACGATGTATTTTGAAAAAGAAATACATTGGGTAGCGGTGCAAACAGGAAAGACTATGTCATAATGAAAGTTACAATAGCATGTGGTACATAAAAAGATATAGAAAAATAAATGACAACAACCTGACAAATAATAAAGTTTGTCCTGTCAACATATTACATAACAAAGATCGAGGAGGGCAGACAAAAGTAAGCAGGTCTTCGAAGCTAAAGGACAGACTAAAGGGAACATAAAGTATGAAGGAAAGTACAGTAGTACCAATAATTGTAAGAGCACTAGGAACACTAAAACTACTTTTTAAAACACCAGTAGAAAGAGGAATTTGAGCGAGGCGTGACAGCATACAAAGCATGCCACTGCTGAACAGAGCTGAGAGCTTTAAGGAAACCTTCTTGTGCGGAGGCATAACCCGATAACACCGGCAAACAAACTAATAGTTAGAAGTAGAAGAACACATCGTAAGGACATTTAACGATTTCAAGGGAACTAAGACAAGTAAGATGTATTGGCAGGACAATCTAATACTCTAACCTTCCCTTCCCCCAAACGAAAATAATTGTACAAATATCGGTTAGTAACACGTAAAATAGTCTCGCAGGTTCAAGGAGTAAATGAACTATCTAGATGACCATTAGAAGCGCACGGGGAGCATTTTTACCTAACAGCTATTACTGATAATTAACATCCACAGAAAGGTACCGGATTTTATAAGCGAAAATAAAAAAACGATTTTCGAGTGTTTCAAAAATGCAAAATTACTACCAACGGTTATTGAAAAATGTGGAGCATGCGTACAATCTGGAAAGCCTAATTGTCATTCCAGAAAACGTAACCTTATGTTGCCAACAAGTTATCATTTTTTTATGGACGAGTGTGGGTAATCCTGTCAAGTAAATAATAATAACGAGTGACCACTGGTTGTTTTAGCAAATAGTTATCAATAGTAACATAGATAATAATAATAATAATAATAATAATAATAATAATAATAATAATAATAATAATAATAATAATAATAATAATAATAATAATAATAATAAATCTATAATAAATTAATAATAATAATAAATCAATAATAAAATAACATAAAAACATAAAGAATTAAAACGAAAACGCAACTGACAGTCGTAAAACAACGGGTATAACGACCTATAATGAAGTCAAAAGAGAGAAGATCTAGTAAAATTGTATAGTAACGCATTGGAAGCCAGTTCACTGGAAACTATGCAGAGAGATGGATTAATAATTTGCAGTTTAATGCCACACATTGAAACCGGAAACATTATTGGAAAATTAAAAAAAAACATAAAAGAGTTGGCACATTAAGGTAAGAATAAACAAACTCATCAAAGTAAAATGGATGGAAACAGAAAACTCATCTTACTCTTCGATTTCGGTATGCCAACAGATTCAAGGTGATGGGCATGAATCAAAAATTAATAGGGCCAGTATACTGCACGTTGTAAATAATCGAAATCTATATAGATCATGAATACAGTTAATGCACTACCAATAGTTATATGAATATTTGTAAACACTCGGAAACTATTTGAAAAAAGATGACGAAGAATAGAGATCGATAGGAAGATTTACACGACATATAGCAAGTTATGGATAAAAACAGCACTAACAATAAAAGTCTATTTGGTGCAGAAACCAGCCATAATCTGATAGCACCGTCGAACAACACGGAAGGCTACATAGATCAACGCAACTCAGACAAAATAAGAATCAGAGAAACAACATTACATGAAACAGGAAACTCTAGCTTCTAGTGTCGGTATATAAGGAACATCCCTTAATCTACCCCCCTCCCCGAATAAAATGTGAACTCTCGACAGAAAATAACAAGGAGGGGAATTATTATCAGGACTCCCACTCTATAGTTAAAGAGGGAACTGGGATCATTGGGGGACGGCTTAGAACGTGCATTTGAAAGAAAACCAACGGCCAATATCAGTCATAAACTCATTATAAAAAGCTTTTTAAAAAGAGAATGTGATTTGCAACACTTATAGAAAGATACTACTGGAAAAGGCATGTTACGAGAGAGCTCTCAATCAAAATGACTAATGGGAGGTCTATAAAGTAAATGTATAATAATAATACTACTACTACTAATAATAATAATAACAATAGTAATAATAGTAATAATAATAATAACAATGCAAATAAAAATATTGACGATAATGTCACTTCTACTACTAGTTTTACTACTACTTCTACTAATAATGAAATAGTAGACTATACAACGCACGTCAATGATAAACCCCCAAATATATTTAGTGGCATTCTCGAATGCGAAAACAAATCCACAAAGCTAATGAAACTGTTAGAAGTTCTATTAAAATGAGTCCACTAATACAGGCACACATGTTGGCACACAGCTTGCCTTTCCCGCTACATAAATGTTGCAGGTAGCACACTTATTGTGAGTAGCCACATGGAATTAGAAAACTGACGGGTAGAGTAATAACACGACCCCTAGAGACTGGTGTGGTAACTACTACAATCATAGCAAGGCTAATTTCCACTTCAATCTAAAGAATACCAACGCTTTTTTGTCAACGAAAGCAATTTAAAACTTCAGCTGCAATAACGCAACATGCTTTGTAACGGGTATTGAAATAGACAGATGTGCTGAAAGTCGGGTAACTTGTAGTAACTCATACACAAAGGGAGCACCCATTGATAATGACTTGAGTAAATAATAATAATAATAATAATAATAATAATAATAATAATAATAATAATAATAATAATAATAATAATAATCACCAGGCCATGATGGAATACATGCATATTACTTAATCAAACATTTACGACCCTACATGAAAGACTAGCGCAGAAACTGGGAGGATGTATCTAAAAAAACAGACATAGCAGAGTAGACGACCAAAGGAAGCGAAACGCTGTTACAAAATCATGCCAAAAAAGGAACGCCCCCTAAGAAACTAACAAACCAATAACCTGTTTACCAACAATGTGAGAAAAACCTGAGAGAACTGAATCTACCAATACCTAAATTAACGTGCCGACTGAGAGAACAAATCCACCAATACCTAAATTAACGGGGACTACTCCCGAAGAACAAAAAGGATGGTGTAAAGGGTAAAGAGGGGCGCGTGACCTGCTATACATCGACCAAAAGATCCTGAAGGAGGTAAAAAAAAACAGAAACAAACATATCCATGGCATGGATTGACTACAAAAAAGCTCACGACAGAATCCCTCAAGCATGGATAATTATATGTTGGAAAATATACAAAATACCCGACAAGTTAATAAATCTTATTAAGAACGCAATGGGAACATGGAGACTAGAACTGACAGTCAGAGAACAACACCTGACTGAGATAAATATACAAGGAGGCATCTTCCAAGGAGACTCCCTATCACTCCTACTGTTTAAAATAGCTATGATGCACCTCAACTACATACTCAGAAAATGGGTTGCCAGATACAAGTTTACAGACACAGAACTAAGAGTAAACAACCTCATGTACATAGAGTACCTGAAACTATTTGCAATATGAAAAAAGGAACTGGGAAAGCTGATAAATACGACCAGAATCTTTAGTCAAGAAATCCAAATGGAATTCGGAATGGAAAAGTGTGAACTACTAAAATAAAAAAGAGGAACACTTGAGACAACAGAGGGCATGGAACTCCCGAATATATGTGTACTATCCTGTTCGCCTTGCGCCCTCATTTAAAAAAGGAAACGAGGGCGGTATGCGAACATGATAGCTTCAAATATATTGAAATTCTGGAAGACGACAGAAATGAAAGAGAAGATTGAAAACAAATATTTACGAAGAACAGGAAAACTCCTAGAAACGAAATTATTTAGCAGGAATCTAGTAACAGAAATAAACACCTGTTCAGTAGCACTAATAACATACTCAAATAAGAACACAACCACCTTGACCACAGGACTAGAAAATTAATGACCATGTACAACGAACTACACCCAAAAGAGGATACAGACATACTCTACATGAAATAAACGAAGGGGTAAGGGGACTGGTAAGTATAGAAAATTATGAGGAAGACGTAAAAAAGAGCTGGAGAAATGTATAACTCAATACACGGAAAGGCTAATCACCGCAGCAAGAGACACCGTTCCAACGAGCAACTCGGGAAGCACCGAAACCAGAAACAACACGACAGGAAAAGAAAGGTGGGAAGAAAAACAACTGCATGGACGCTTCAGAAGAATGACAAGAAAAAAACAACAAAAATAGCTAGGCATGGCTAAGAAAAAGAACACTGTAACAGGGAAATGGAATGTTTACTGATGGCTTTACAGAACAATTAGGACAAACTACATTAATACTAATATAGATAACACCGAGGAACACAGATTATGTGGACAAAGAGACGAAACAGTAAACTATATAATAAGTGAATGCAGTAAACTTGCCCAAAGAGAATACAACAACTAACATGACTGTGTGGGATAAAACAGTACACCGGGAACTACGAAAACAATGGAATTTCGAATACGAAGACAAACAGTACAAACATAACCCAGAAACAGTACTGGAAAAGGAAACACACTCACTCATCTGATAAAAGGGCACACAAACAGACAAACTTATACAAGCAAGGAGACCTGATGTTATAATCACCAACAAGAAGGAAACATCTTGCAAAATAGTAGACTTCGCTGTTCCATCAAACCACAGAGTTAAAATCAAAGAAACGAAAAAACGAAGCAAATACACGAAACTAGCTTGAGAACTGAAAGAAATGTGAAGAAAGTCAGTAAAATACCAATAATCGTAAAGGCACTAAGAACGATCCCCAAAACCTGAAAATAAGACTGGGACAAATTGGAATCAAATAGATCATTGAGACTATACAAAAGACAGAAATGATCAAAACAATTGTAATCTTATGAAAAATCATCATCGCATTAGCTACGAAGGGTCACATGTCATCTACTACAGTAATGAAACACCACCAACGAAATAACACATCACAAACCAAGGAACACAAAATGCCAGAAAAATCAATTTATAAGCTCCAACTCAATAAATTACATCGGCCTCTACTGACACGACACACATATAAACAAATAAACAGAAATAGCAAGAAACACCATCAGCTTTCCTGCCTCTCCCAAAATAAAACAAAATAAAAATAAAGCAAAATACAATTTTTTTTTTAAATGTACTAGCCTAGGTTGACACAACACAACATATTTGCATAGGGTCAAGGAGGATAAGAAGACCGAAGAAGGATAGCATAAACCAGACCTCCACTGGAAGTGCAGAGAGTGCTGAGTCCTTAGGGGGATTATTGCCACCTAAATCCTAGATAAGACCAATGGTTTTTACCAGCGAGAAACCAATGGTAAACAGATGTTGCGATACTACAATGTTATTTGCGGTGGCTATCAAAAAAAGTGGAGAATATTGGAACTATGGGGAGACGTATTGTAACTCAGACTCCAGGGAATACCACTGGATGTCGGTTTACACACACTGATTAGCTGTGTGAAAACTCCTAGTGAGTGCAAATAATGATAATAATAATAATAATAATAATAATAATAATAATAATAATAATAATAATAATAATAACAGTAATAATTATGATAATAATCATATTAATTATTATTATTGTTATTGTTATTATTATTATTATTATTATTATTATTATTCAACTAAAAAAGCAGGCCCTATAATAATCGAAAACAATAATAAAATCTGCAAAATACATATGTATTATAGCATTCAAATCATGAAGATCAAGGATTCAGAAAAAAATAAGCAAATATATTGAACTTTCGAGAAAGCTGAAAGGAAGAGCAGACATCAAGAACATTACTGCACTACTAATTATTGTTGGAGCAGTAGAAATCGTTTGGCTGGAAAAATATGTCGACAAGTTTAAATAAAATAAACAGTTTACACTAAATAACGCCTAACAATAATTCAAATACTAAAATGCTGAGAAAATCCTCGAGAGGGAAAACAAACATGCACACCAAACGAACTATACTCACCTACAAATGATGTAAAATACAACTAACGTCTACAAACAAAATTACACAAGCCCAAATGAATCGTAGCTGTCATCCACAAAGCATATACACAAATATGGTTGCACATGTCTCGGTTGAGCGCACACAAAAGGTTATGAAGGTTAAAGATGGTGGAACGTCCTAAAAGGCATACTAGCAAACAGACATCCACTCAAGGTTATAGAGTGTTTAGAGGTTTATTTTCAATAACATTCCTGAGTAAACCATTTGTCATTGTCAGCTGAAACTCAATGCTAAACAGCACTGGAGATAAAATTACGCAAAACAGTAGAGATTGTCGAAAACTTGGAGAGGACTCGTGACTAAACATTCTTGGATAACAACGAATTGTAAACAGTAAACACGCACTAATAATGTACGGATGAGAACTATTGAGAAAAAATACATAGATTAATAATAATAATAATAATTATAATAATAATGTTAATAATAATAATAATGATGATAATAATAAAAATAATAACCGCTTTATAAGCCTGAAAAGAGAAGAAACCAACGTAATTAAATGGGCATAGCTAAGAATACGACATTTAAACAGAGAAATTGAATTTTTACCGACATCTGAACAGAACACTACGCTTAAGACTAACTACACACACCTTAATAGATACACCCCATGAAAAGAGTAAATACCGACTGTTGGACAAATCACATTAAAAATGAATGCACCAAATTTACCCCATTAGAGCAAGTTAACAAACATGAATACGTGTGGAAAACAGTACACTGTTAGCTGTGCAAACGATTGCATTTCGAACACGCAAACAAATGATAAACATCTAAACCAGATATACTACTGGAAAACCAACAACACAAAATCCCCTTGCATATGGATATACACACAGACAAACTCATCCAAACAAGGAAACGGATGCCATGATATTTGACAAGAAATTAACATCCTACCAAATCGTATACTTTACGGTATTAGCAGACTACAGAGTGAAGATACAACCGACGGAAAAAGGAAGAAACTACACGGAACTTGCCAGAGACTGAAAGGGATATGGTGTATAAAAAAGTCAATATAATACCAATAATCGTAGGAGCACTAGGAACAGTCTAAACCAACGAATAAAAAAACACTTTGTGTAATTGGAATCAAAAGTATATCTGAGACCATACGTAGAAGATGCGAAGACCAGGGAGGGAGAGCACTAAAAAAAAAACCCACTATAAGAGTTCGGAGAGTTCTAGAACCTTGGGTACACGTATTGCCACCAAAATCTCACGGACGACTAATGATCATTGCCAGCAAGATACCAGTTGTAGGCGGATGTTGCAATACTGCCAAGTCATTGTCGGCGGTAATTGAAAAAAGGTGGGCAATACTGCAAACATTGCGAGACTTGGTGAACATCACCGCTTGTTGCCGGCGAGCATTCACTGACGATAATTTGTGTAATAACTCCTAGTGAGTGCAAATAATAATAATAATAATAATAATAATAATAATAATAATAATAATAATTATAATTATAATTATAATAATGATAATAATGATAATGATAATGGTAATATAGCACCGCATTACATGGAGAAAATGTAATTTAAATATGTTAACAGTGAAGCCTTCTTTTTCAATTTGTATGACGTGGATATTCGGACTACTGTTTTAATCTTTCATATAGTTCTCACAATGTTATGGCCGATGCAACTTCCGAAAATCTGATGATATATCTTGTCGACCTCAAAGATTTGTACGAAATTTCAAACATAATCCTTTGTCATATCTATTCAGATAACATGCTCTCGTGACCGGATGCTGAAGTAACTCACGATTATATTCTTAGTCTCGCTTGGACTGAGGATTGCAACGTTAACTTCCATAATAGTATCACTTAGAACATAATTTACTTAGTACCTTATGCATTACAGCCCGTGTTCCTGCGAGCAATTCTTGTTTTCAGATGTGCAGTCTTATTACTTATAACTACAGATCAGTACTAATTACTGCATATATATATATATATATATATATATATATATATATATATATATACATATATATATATATATATATATATATATATATATATATATACATATACGTATATATATATGTATGTATATATATTTGTGTTATAATGGACTAATTCCAGGAGGAAATCCGGGTATGAGAGCTCAATGTAGTAAACAGAGCAATAATAAAATATAATAACACGAAATCACATAATACATATGTATGTATATATATATATATTAATATATATATATATATATATATATATATATATATATATATATATATATATATACATCAAAATAGAAGGTTTGATCTTTGCCTTAATTAGACATTCTGATGACGGCTGTGAGCCAGTAAAACGTGTCCATGAATTCCATGAATTTAAAAGTAAAATTTCTAAAAAATATATATATTAAGATAAACTACGTCTTGTCAAGTAAAGGGCGACTAATAATGAATTTTCTGCATCTGTATCTCTTAGGAAGGGAAATAATCTAAATAGTAGTGAGCAAAAGAGAACAAAACGAACGCTTAAAAATAATTTAATAATTGCCTAAAAATCCATTAAATACTTAGGTGATGAAATTCGTACACATTTCCAGGCAATGCGTCATAGCCTGGGATTAAAACGCCAGACTATTGACATCAACATAAAAGATTGGATCATTGCCTAACTTAGACATGCTGACAACGAATGTGAGCAAGACACACGTGTTGATCGATTAGTTTTATATGCACATAGAATATATATATATATATATATATATATATATATATATATATATATTAAGGAAAATAGCTCTCATTAAGAAACGAGCTACTAATATTGACACTTGTCTTAATTCTTATCACTTAGGCAGTGAAAGAATCAAAATAAAGTTTCCTGCATTCTAAGGACTTAGGAATTGAAAGAATTGAAATAGTTGTAAGCAAAAAAATGACCGAACACTGAAATCACCAATTCAAAACAATTGCATACACATACATCATATATATATATATATATATATATATATATATATATATATATATATATATAATTATTGTAATGCAGGTAAAGAAAACACGCACATGTTAAACATGAACATACTTTGAACTAGGCTTAAAGAAGTGTGCTCAATACTAATTAGAGCTATTCATATAAGTTGTATTCATACATACATCATTAAGCGGAAAAATGTATGATCATGCACTGAAATGTTTATATTGGCATACACTGAACAGAAAGGAAAAAGAATATGACACATTCAAAACCGAGATGTAATCTGTTCAAATTTGAAACAATTAAAAATAGCGTTTGTCAGTTTATGTGAAAAAGTACAAGATTGAAAGATTAATCTATCTATAACATATTTCTAAGGTCTCAGATCGTAGGTTTAGACGAATATAGAAGGGATTTGCTGAGTTCCAAGTTGTAAGTTAAGAGATATAGGTGGGGGTTGTTTCCTCCATCATCACTGTCGACCAATTTTCTTTCCTCACACACATTTCTTTCAAACATTAGAACTCAGCAAAGCATGGCATTCTACACAACACAATAGTAAACACCGGAGGCTTAGTAAAAAATATATGTGTGATATCGTCAGCAGGTTTGCACTAAATGCCCATCATGGACGTGGGAGTTGCTAGATCAGCCTTCAAATCTTTACTCTCCTTATGTTTGGCTAAATAATTAAAAAGGAAATAATGAACAATGCAATAGATGAACAACAACCAATAAGAATTAAATTAATTAAGATGATAATAGGATACTTACTGCTATACAAAGCAACAGAGAAGTACATATCTAACAAGGCACATCTTTATGAATTCTTATAAGATTACAGACTACAAAGAAGAAGTTGCAGAAGTCGGGCACATTTAAGAAATTATAAACAAGAAAAACACAAAATTATAACGCAAACAAGGACGAATGGAAGTAAGTAAATTAGAAACAGAAAATGTTGGCATGCTCGTTCAATACATATCAATATACACCATTACATACATACACAACTGAATTCATGTAGGAACCCAAATCTGTGATTACGAGACTAGATATCATAAGAAAATTTAACCACAAAGCCTGAATAGAAATCAAGTTTAAAATACAAATAGACAAACTACAAAAATAGCTAGCACTCTTCATAATTCTAAATAGAACAACAAGAAGTTAAAGTGTGGCGACCAAACAACAAACAAGGTAAACAAGTAACATACAAATGAAACAAAATAATAGCAGTAAATGTGCTTGGTTTCGTGTAGTACTCTTCTGCGTTTTTAGTTGTGTCTACGCGGGAATGTTCTATTTTTGATTACATTAGATTAGTCAGTGTCACCTTGGTTAGTTACTGTACTTATTTCGGCTGTTTAAACAAGTACTATGGTTTGATTTTTTATTCCGATTTCACAGTCGTTACTCCAGTTCCTAATACTTGTAATATAATCATTATCACGGTGGTTTTCAACATGTTCTATATTGGGTTAATGCCACTGGAAACTCCATACATTTACTTACTTTTCCTGCACTCTTTATATAAACCTTGGTCGATAATACATAAAACAACACGTTGATATATTTATAAGACTGTATTTACAAGAGTACAGAGTAGTATACCACAGAAATACGGCTCGTCCTCTCTCGTAGGCTATGATATACGTAATGTCAAGAAGAGTGTATATAGTCCCGAAAAAGTGTAATCCCCATCACACCATAGCACCTTTTTTAGCCTAGCTCTCTATGGAGTCAATACTTTTTCATTTTACTTTCACTTTTCGATCTTCGCTGTTCAAAACGAGTTTGTTTTGATTGGTATCTCAAATATGACACACATGATTATTATTAGTCCGTCCTCCAGTCTATATTCTTAATAGACTTTGAATATTGTTTCCTCATGTTGCCAATGTGTCCTTTTCAATAGACGTTGATACCTTTACGATTTAAATCCTGTTCACATCCGTACATTTAAATATTATACATGGTTTCCGTTGTCAATGCCAACTATTTAAAAATGATGTACAATATTAATAATACATAGCTAACTATGCACTTTTCTAATACAAATGTGATATTACTATATGGATTCATATAAATAAACTACGTGTATTTTAATAGTTTTTTATTGTGATGAACACCCACGGTAGTAGCCTTTCCGTATAAAAACAGAACGATACAATTAGAAATGTATATGTATGTAAAATTATTTATAAAAACTTTATTTTAAAAATAATTTATTAATAAGACTCTTAACTAGCAATAAGTTATATTCATACAGGGTTTTGTGAACAAGTAGATACATTCTGGATAATGTATTCTATCTGTAAATCATGTAACACCTTCCAATAAACATTGGTCCAAACAAGTGACTATTCATCACTTATAAGCGCTCTGACAATAAGACAAACCTGAAGGAATTGGGTTTTGATAGTGGTTTCATAGAAGTTTACTTTAAAGTGTAACTCTTTTGAATGCATTTCTCTTCACTAATTAAGTACAGTTTATACGTGATGGTATAATAATATTTCACGAAATTAGCTGATAATTATTTACACACGGTGTTTGCATCATATATGCCACAACGGTTACACCTCAAAATATGAGCAGGTATATTTCATAATAAGTTAATAGGACAAAATATATTTCAAGTAGATTGACGAGTGGCTAACAATCGCTTCTTCAATACGATAATACCTCAGGTCAAAGACAATATTGTACATGTCATTCATTAACACCTGCATTTCGTGCATGATGATATGACCTCTTCCCAAATTTCAGTTGTATACACCGCTAGTACCAAGACAAATATTTCCAGGTAAGTGAGTTGGTAAAAGTTTGACCAGTTAAATAACTCAACGTTAACTTTCCATTGAGCTTTTGGATTTTTTTTATATTTGGAACACTTTTAAATAAATTAATGTGAATGTTTTACAAGGAAGACAATGGATAACTGCTTTGTTTAGGAGCTAACATATATTGGATAATATCTTTGTGGATATCGACGTATCTGTTGGAAATCGTTAGTTTGGCTTGCGCGAATTAACGCGGGTTGGACCGGCGGTCGAGTGCAGCATGGGCCCTTTTCTCACAGTAAGACACCACAGACGTGACAGGGTAACCGTGTGACGAGACCCCTGATCAAGGGTCACTGTGCACCTGCGAGAGGCTCTGTGACGTTACAGGCTTTGCGTTGGAAACATAGGGATCTGTGACGTCACTAGTTCTTCGTGAGAAGCGAGTTTCGTCAGTCTGGGTTTTGGAAGTGAACCTATCAGACATGATTTTGATGTAGTCATCAAATTGATTTAAAAGAAATATTTCTTTAAGAAAACACAAGCGAGAGATATCCTATCCCCTCTCTATGAATGGTTAAGAAAATAATTGTTAAGTAGTGAGTGATTTGCTCTCTATCTCCCTCTCTCTTTCTCTCTTTCTCTCTCTCTCTCTCTCGACGTAGTGAATGACTCCCAGCTCATTAAATAACTGACGCTTGTAATAAAAAGAATTGAACGTAAACAAGTATGTTTGGTGAGTCGATCGTTGAGTGCTGTTGTAGACAACGGACGGCGTGGTTCACGACAGGAAGGAAGGAATAAATAATGTATCCACTAGACGACACCACCCTTTACACAGCGAGGGAGAAATCTTAGGTATGCAAACAATAAATGAACTATGTGATGTATGATGTTTTAAAACTGACGAGTATTAAATGTGAACTGCCGCGGCCCTTTATGGGACAAGTATAACCAACGAGAAAAGCCACGGCCCTTTCATGACGAGTATACGAAAGCAGTACAGCCACAGCCCGTAGTAGGACGTCATACGAAATTAGAACCCCCGCGGCTCAAGGGGGGGGGGGGGGTATGCAAAAAATATCTTTGTGGTTGATGTGACCGGGACTTTCGTAAAAGAAGGAGAAAATAATAGAAAAAACATCTTTGAACTTGGGTTCACATAATATAGAGTCTTAAATGATACATGAACGCACAGGCGTTGTCGGTGAAGACAGAGAGATCACTACAAAACATTACGTAAAAAGTAGTTGTTGCGTTTGAGAGAAAAAGGCGCGATGTGCCGTAAAAGTAAAAACAGAATTGAAACAAAACTGAATAGAAAACTAACAAACACACGCACACATAAAAATCAAATATTAAAAAAAATTATACCACATACCAAAAAAGTGAATAAATAATAATAATAATAATAATCACAATAATAATAATAATAATAATAATAATTCCTGACACAGCACACATTAATTTAGAACTAAAAAAACAAGTTACCATTCTTACTTAGCCAGCATATTCATATTTGTTTATAAGGATGGCGACTATATTTGCCCAGACACTTTTCATTTAAGCG
>OY744523.1:98891793-98979293 GCA_963556195.1 Sepiola atlantica
ATATAGAGAGATATATTAATATACTTTCCTATTACTTATAACTTTTATTGATGCACATTATATTTGTTTTTAATTGTATATTATTATTATCTACTTACATAAATATTATTTCATTTTTGTAATATTCATATATATATATATATATATATATATATATATATATATATATATAAAATTATAACCCGAAAATAACTTTTCTAAATAATAAAAAAAATAAAATAAATGTCCCATTCTATTCTGTTAGACTGTATGTGTGTTTGTCTCTTACACACGCCACCTCCTATCTATCTCTAGATATATTTATTTATATATTAAAACACACACACACACACACACACACACACACACATATATATATATATATATATATATATATATATATATATATATATATATATATATATATTGGGTGGTGTATTTAGGAGGCAATTTGAGTTGATGTAGACATTGTAAAAAATAACAGAATTTGTCTGTTTAATTATACATTATTTTTAGTTTTAAAATGTTTCTGATGGTATTTTGATATTAAAATCAAAACAAAATTAATAAATGTTCTATAGATTTCACAGGTTTCACGAACGATTTCGATGATACGTCGCATTATCTTTGGGTGTCAAAAGCATATTTATATTTATATATGTATATGTATGCATATATATATATATATATATACATATATATATATATATTTATATATATATATATATATATTTATATATTTATATATATATATATATATATATATATTCTTCATTTGTTAATCATTTTGCGAATTTATATATAGAATCATTCACACACATACTGTTTCGCTGCAGCGCAGTTCCTCGTGAACCGACGTCCTACACTGTCTCTCTCTTCCTGTCTCTCTCCATATACATGGCTTAATTGATATAAATATACTTTCATAACCTACTCTCTAGCTTTACTCACGTATCAAGCACTGTTGAAGTTTATACTGAAGGTTAATACATGAAAACATATTTATATTTTAACGCTTCGTGTTGATACATGAACAACTATATATATATATATATATATATATATATATATATATATATATATATATATATATATATATATAATGAACATATGATTATCGGGATCGAGACAGTATCAGAGTTAAAAATGTAAACGTGTCCATACATTATTCTTTAAAATAGCACTTACTGGCAATAACAAATCCTACTTTGCTGTTATCTTAAATGTTGACCTAAGTGTTCACCAATCGTAAACGCACTACATTGTATGAATGCCAACACACACATCCTCATAGTATACTTCATTATACTATAGTAGAAGGACGTAAAAATTAATTAATAAACTATGTATGATTGTATGATTAATAAAACTGTGGTAATTTTGTAAACATTTACTCATTGATTGTGTTACCGATGTGTTTATAATGTATACACACACGTTTGGATACATATGTTCACACATATGGCAGGGAAAGCTTATTAGGCAAATATAGAAACAATAAGTTTTTAAAAGCAAGCCTAGCAAGGCTTACCTTTACATTTGTGTAGCTGCACATACGTAGACAGGATGCTATGACTTTTTTTCCACGTAAACGTACATTTAGTTTACCTTTTTGAAATCTGCGTTTGACGCCATATCTTACACAAGAGTATGCGTCGCCTCAAATAGAAGCTATTTTAATTAAGCATACATGAAATACATACCCTAAGTGTGTATTGCTTAAATTGCATTTCTATGAAAACGTAATTCAAAAATATATATTATAAATTATCATTTCCCAAACACTACATCTATCTTCCTCTCTTCGTGTGTCTATCTCGTCTTCTCTCTCT
Source organism: Sepiola atlantica (assembly GCA_963556195.1). Taxonomy (NCBI): domain Eukaryota; kingdom Metazoa; phylum Mollusca; class Cephalopoda; order Sepiida; family Sepiolidae; genus Sepiola; species Sepiola atlantica. The sequence continues at coordinate 98,893,605 of OY744523.1, forward strand.
CTCCTTCTCTCCTTCTCTATATATAAAACAAATATATGTCTGCACATTTAATTATATGGGCATATGAATATACACATTGATGCATGTGTGCTTACACATATATACACACCACAAATACACATAAATATATATATATATATATAATTTGTCGGCCCTAAATGTAGGATGGGCTCTTTAGTGAGTACTATAAATACAGCTATCAATGTTGCGTCGATGCAATGCTCCCTTCAATAGTAGAACACTTTAAGGCAAGTGCCTATTAAAAGGATGTTTCTCTTGCTGATTTACCGAGTTGTTCACAACGACCGTGTAAGCTAGGACGTTTAAATTTTAATTGGAAATACAAATTATTTTATGGAGTTCTAGTCCGGCGACAGGTGTGAATGATTCTTCTCTACACTGACGATTCACAGCCTGTCTTAAAAGTATCCGTGCTAAGGCCAAAAGAAATAACCTCCTTAAAAGTATGCCTCTTGCGTTTACCCACACTTAGCTCACCGATTCACTCACTTCCCGAAACACCGTTGGAAGTCCCCTTTTGGAATTGTGTTTTTGTCCGGCCTCGTAAGGAGCTATGTATGATAAATAAGGTGACGATCGACTGGAATTCAATGTTTGGCCAAGAAATGTTGGATCAATTGGGATGAATGTGTGTCGTGATGCAGTTGCCAGTTTTTCACCGTCCACATCTCTGGTCTTTTGCGTCAAACTGTGTCAGAATGACGCCAGAGAACATCTTACTAGTACTTCTTTGTAACTGTTTATTTTTCCGGTACGCATTTGTGATGCATAATTCCACGGATATCAAAGAAGACAGTCAGCATCACCTTTTTTTTGCTTCGCACTTGTCGAGCTTTTTTGGGCCTTGGAGATTCGTAATGCTTCTATTGCGACGACTGTCTTTTTTGTATGTCTGGCTCTTACTCGTACACCCATGACTCTATTTATTACGGTGATCAGGAACCCAAAATTAGTATTGGCGTTAGCCAGAAAGTCGTGTGAAACGTAAGAGTCGAGGTCGTTTTGTCTATGTTACAACAAGCTGGGAACACATTTTTCAGTCACTCTGTGCATGTTCAAAATCAAATCACGCAAAATTGCATTTGCAGAATCTTTACTCTTATCTCATCTTATAGAAACACCTCCTGAATCTTAGGAATTGTTTTGCGTTGAGAATTTCCAAGCTTTTGACAAAATTTGATGTGTTCCCTTTGCTCAGCACGTTCAGTCATCTTGACAGAATCGGTCATCCGACGAACAGGTTGTGTATAACCTCACTCAGCGACTGACAGGCAGCGACTAACGCGAGAGAAGGTGGTGATAAATTTCACACATGCGCATGAAGGTAACTTCCTGGACTGTGTAGTGTTGCTCCGCTTTATCATCTCCATTTCGCACTGAAAAAAAAGAAAGTTTTATACTTTTTAGGGATTGCTTGTATTATAATAATAATAATAATAATAATAATAATAATAATAATAATAATAATAATAATAATAATAATAATAATAATCATCACTAGCGGGACCCTGTGGAAATTCCACAGTGTAGTCTACATCAAGCTGTATAATTTACTGTTAATAATATTATCCGGTGTCTAGAAATATGCTCATATTTTACTCACCAAAAGTTTGCGAGACGGGATGGAAGTATATATATATATTTATTTATATTACTCGGTTGCCGGGGCAAAAGTTGTCTCTTCAGAAGTCACCATCGGTCGCGACTCCCCTCTTACTCGCACCCTCCCTCCCCTCTCTCTACCTCCCCCCGTTGTCAGGGGCACATCTTAAATAGGAGTGTCAGATCGTGACACACAAAATAAATAACACACATTCTATCGTATTAATATATAAATAATAATAATAATAATAATAATAATAATAATAATAATAATAATAATAATAATAATAATAATAATAATGATAAGAAGAAGAAGAAGAAGAAGAAGAAGAAATTTTAAATATAAAAAAAAAAAAATAATAAATAAATATCGTAAGCCTGAAACCGGCCCATTTGTAAGCGTTTCCGCGTCTCCTCCGCCTTCTCACAATGCCCTCCTCCTTCCACACTGAAGCGACAGAGCAGGGTCGGTTAATAGTTTAATTAAGTAAATTTTGTCTGTTTAATAACTCCGTTTAGCAGGTCTCTGATAAAGTCGCCGCTTTTCAGCTAAATGATGCGGTTTCGATTCAAAGTCTCTCCATCCAAATTAGTTGTTGTTTATTTATTGCATTTCTTTAGGAGCGTGACACACGAACACACGCGCTATCGTATTAATAGATCATAATAATGGTAATAATAATAACAGTAATAACACCAACAACAATAACAATAAAAATATAATAATAATAATAATAATAAATTAAAAATAATATTTTTTTTAAATGAGGAAAGAGAAAAGAGAAAATTAAGGAATTGAATGGACAAAAGGAAAACAAATTAAATTAATCTAAAAAAAAAATTATTTTATTTATTTATTTATTTATTTTTAACTGGTGCCGAGCTAAGCTGACACCAGACACAATATGTGTAAAGGGTCGAAGGGAATGAGAAGACCGAGGAGGGACAGCACAAACCAGAATTCCACTGGAAAAGTGCAGAGAATGCTGGGACCTTGGGGAGGGTTATTGACACCCACATTCCAGAGAAGACCAATTGTCCTTACCAGCGACAAATAAATGGTAAGAGGCTATTGCGATACCACATTGTTATTGAAAAGAGGTGAAGAATACTGGAAGTCTGGGAAGACTTGTTGTCACTCAGACTCAGGAAATACCACTGCTTGTTGTCGGTGAGCAATCACTGACGATGATCTGTGTGAGAACTCCTAGTGAGTACAAATAATAATAATAAAAATAATAATAATAATAATAATAATAATAATAATAATAATAATAATAATAATAATAATAATAATAATAATAATAAGAAGAAGAAGAAGAAGAAGAAGAAGAAGAATAATAATAATAATAATAATAATAATAATAATAATAATAATAATAATAATAATAATAATAATAAGTAGACCGGATGTGATAATAATCAACAAGGAAGAAAAATCCTGCAAAATCGTAGACTTTGCCGTTCCAGCGGACCACAGAGTGAAGATCAAAGAGACGGAAAAAAGAAGAAAATATACTGAACTAGCCAGAGAATTGAAAGGAATATGGAACATGAAGAAAGTCAGTATAACACCAATAATCATAGGAGCACTAGGAACAGTCCCCAAAAACATGGAGAAAAGACTAGGAGAAATAGGAATCAAAGGGATAACTGAGACCATACAAAGGGCAGTAATGATCAAAACAGCTACAATCCTGAGAAATGTCCTCGAATGCGGAAACCAACTCACATAAGCAACGAATGGAGAACAAACACATGGAAGCACAAGACAACAGAACCGGGGAAAATACAACCGCGAGAGAGAGGCGCAAGCATAGGCTGACACCACGAAAATTATGGACAGAGGGTCGAGGAGGGAAAGCGCAAACCAGACCCCCACTGGAAGAGCGCGGACAGCTCTGGGACCGTGGGGAGGCTTGTTGCCACCCGGGCCCCAGAGGAGAGCAATGGCCCTTATCACCAGGAAATCGGTGGTAGGTGGCTGTTGCGATACCGCAAGGTCATCAGCGGTGATGAACGAAAAGAGGCGGAGCATACTGGAAGTCTGAGACTTGTTGTCACTCAGCCCCCAGGGAATACCACAGGTTGTTGGCAGTGGGTGATCACTGACGATGACCAGTGTGATAACTCCTAGTGAGTAAATAATAATAATAATAATTCAGGCAAGGTAAATAGCTACAGAATAGGAGTTCACAAACTTTAACCGGGCTTTAAAAAATTAAGCCACCAAAAAAATGCAGACATTAGCTGTCTGTGTTTTTTTTTACTTCCTCTTCTACCTTTTTTATTTTGTAATTTTCGCCATGCCCCCTATTTCCCGTTCACTCCCACCCACTACCCTCTCTCCTTCATTTTCACTATCTTAAATTAATTTAGAACTTATATTTGTTATATTCTATAATATATTTAATTTTACTCCATTCCATTTTATTTTGGTTCATGTTACATTGGATTCTCAACGGTCTCAAATCTAACCATGTGTCTTTCGAAATTTTACATGTTCTTTATTTAATGTTTTCCCCCATTTGATTCTTCCCAAATATAATTTAGTTAAATATCCTATTCCACCTCATCCTTATGAGATCTGAGATCATAAAAGATGGTGATCAATAACATTGACAGGGCAGTGTCTAAGATTGTGTACATGTCTGTATTTAGGCAAACCCCTACAAGCACAGCGGATGCAGAATATGATAATACAAATAAAAATAACCACAGATGTGATATTCATTTTAACTTACATGTATTTATTTTTTCGTTTTTAGATCATTTCCCTAGAAGCCTAGCCTTGCCAATCAGAAAGATTGTAGATGTAATAGCAGTACCTGTTGGTAGTTGCCCGTCAGAATAGAAATGGGACGACGATATTCTTTTCCGTAACGCTGTACAGCGCGGGGAGATAACATTGGGAAGTTCATATTCTTTTAAAGCATCTTTAAAGCAATACAATCGGGGCAAACATCATCAGCACAGAGGATGGAGAATATAAAAATTAAAATAAAAATCAAGACAGATTTTTAAAATTCTAAATTTAATGTATTTATTTTTTCGTTTTGCGATAATTTCGCAAGACGGCTAGCGTTACCCATATTAAAAAAAAAACAAGAGACCAGTAAAGGAAACTAGCGTCTTCGTCTAATTGCAATTCTAACTGACAGCTACCAACAGGTGCTGCTAATACTTCTACAATCTATCTGCTTGACAAAGCCAGGCTTCAAGAAAATGATCACAAAAAATAAATACATGAAGTAAATATGAAAAAAAAATTGTGTTGATTTTTATTTTTAATTATTATATTCTGCATACCTTGTTCTTGTAGGCGTTTGCCTCAATTTTATTGCTAAATTTATTAAAATATGCTTTAAAAGACTATGAACTTCTTAAATGTATCCATCCACGCTGCACAATGTAATCCATATTCAAAAACAAGAGACCAGTAAAAAAAATATAATAACATCGTTGTCTGTTTTCCATTCTGACGGACAACTACCAACTACCCTCTATCTGCTTGACAAAGTAAAGAGTTCTAGCGAAGTGATTGCGAAACGAAAACGAATATATTAGAGTGTAAATGAAAAAAATTGTCTTGATTGTTATTTGTATTATTATATTCTGCATTTTCTGTGAGTGTAGGCATGTTTGTATATATATATATATATATATATATATATATATATATATATATATATATATATATATATGCATTTATATATATATATATATATGCATTTATATATATATATATATATATATATATATGCATTTATATATATATATATATGCATTTATATATATATATATATATATATATATATATATATATGTTTCTCCCTATACAAATCTATATATGTGTATATATATATATATATATATATATATATATATATATATATATATATATATATATTATGTAGAGGTATTTATTTATTTAATGAAAACGAAATATCATCCTTTGAATGTTAAATACACATTTTTGGGTATTAACACTATATATATTTTCCGATGCACTTCAATATCAGTACTCTAAGAGGCACACTGAAGTAAAATAAATTGCTAAATTTAACCAGCCTGGGTGGATATATATTTTTGGGTGTCTTACGTGAGTATTCCGATTGGAAAACTAATAGGATTAAAAATCATATAAGATATCTACTAATCGTGTATTCATCAATTAAGAATGTATATGATTATATTTGGAATAGCCAATTAAAACTGTAGGAAAAGTTGCATTATGTATTGTCTTAAAAATTGTTAAGACGTGCGTGTTCTATGAATAAGTCTTCCTCATACATGTATTAATCAAGGTTTCGTCTTTATTTGTAAGACTTCCTCAGGGTGATAACTTTAAGAAAAACGTCATACAAGTACATGAACGTATTGGGTTAACATGATGGGTTAATGAGAAGTAGTAGTAGCCTCTACTGGGAGTGCAGGACCGAGGTCTGGGCTGAGAGAAGTCGGTGGAAGGGAATGCAATTAATCCGGATGGCTGTGAATGAAAAAGTGGAGGAGTGGGAATGAATTAAATTAATGCGATGGTTGTGAGTAAAAAAGTGGAAGGTGGGAGTGTTAGTAAAGTTGTCTTGGGGGGGGGGCGAGGGGAGGGAGATGTAGAATGGATTTTGAAAGGTTGGGGAAAGAGGAGGGGAGGGGGAGGCTCTGTGTTTTAGTGTGTTGGTAGTGTCATAGTTTTAGAAAAGATTTGAAGAAATAAAGGTGATTTGAAAGTAAGAGGGGTGAGCGGGTAAGACTGTGAAAAAGTAGTAAAAAGGGTGAAATGGGTTTGCGGGAGAAGGCAGATTTTATTGTAGTTCAGTGTGATTTTTTTGGAGAGTAGGAGTATTTGACTAGCTGGCTATGTCAGGAATGTGTGAATATAATAAGGTAAAAGGAAAGTGTTGAAACGTGCTGGGAATATTACAATAGAAGGCAGGAAAAAATAAATATAAACAGAAGGAGAAATGTGATATTAATTTTGGTGAGAAATAGGTGAAATCAAGTTTTGTGCAAGCAGTGTTGATGGTTTGAAATTCAATTGAGGGGAAAAGGGGTTTAACTATCTGAATGGTTGTGAGGGTGTCTGGATTGTGTTCAATGGTGAGGCTGTTATTTGTGGTGAAGTGGTTTCTATTTGTTGTGAATGAAAATGTATGCGGGTGCGTGGGTGTGTATGGGGGGACTTGTATGTAAGTACAAATTGAGAGCGACGAGAAAGAGAGGTTAGCCATGATCAAGGTTCAGTTTTGGTCAGGTCAGGAAAATGTTGCTTATTAAGGAAGTAGTTTATAGAAACCATTTCGTTGTCTGATGGTGTTGGAGGCTGTGATTAGTGCGGTTTCCAGTAGTCTTCACCGAGCCTTGTTGTTGATGTATTTGGTGATTTTGGCCTGTTCAAATTTTAAAGCATGATACTTCTTCTCATTAACACATCATGTCAACCCAATATTTTAATGTACTTGCATTACCTTTTTTTGTAGGTATGCTCCTGAGGAAGGCTTACAAATAATAACGAAACGTTGATGAATGCATGAAAAAAAATCTTTTGGTTATTCCATTTTCATTCCAATTACGTCGGATTACCCTTATCATTCTTTTCTCATCTTGTCGAAATTAAACACAACACCTCCAGCAGAAGCTACGAAAATATAAAAACGCACTAATCGCAGCCAACTCCCCCAACAAAGGGGACTTTTTTCTGCTAAGATGCATCGAAGAAAAATTAATACCCGCAAGTACTTTCACATTTTTAAAACACTCGCACCATATTTTTCCTGACTACATCCAAAAATATATGATATCATCTGCAAAGCTACTGAAACACAAAAGTTCATACCTTTTACATGAAACCAAAACATTGCCTATCAACCTCAAAAACAAAAACACACTAATGCCTAACACAATCACTAACATCACGAAATCTATCAAAAGATTCAATGCATAACATACAACGAAATTAAAAAACAAACTCACCAAACTAATCCTAGACAGCAAATGGAAAACTTTAGGACACCCGGAACTTATAAAAAAACCTCACCACCTACAAACTTTCTTACATAGAAACTGAAGCTATCAGGTATGGCTAAAAATTCGCTACCGGAATACACTCTAACACCACCACCAACACAGTTCTAAACAATTACATACACACTGACACAGACTTCACTAAAGGCTTCATTTAAGGAATAATCTCAACCACAACCACTCTTCATAATGACCCCGTTTTACCCAAAAGATACACAAACACTATTAAACACCTAGCTAACAATAATAACATAATCATATCACCATCTGATAAAGGAGGGGTATATTAATCACGGAAAAACTCATATCTTAAAAAAGATATCTACTCTATATAACGACGAAAAAATATACACCAAAACTGATCTAAAACTATAACGAAAAACATAGAACATTTCAACAAATCTTTCAAACACCTAATCAAGAACAACAAAAAGTCGACATCATATATGGAGTATCACTATACTATACGGGCTCCCCAAACATCTAATCGGGCATCCCCATGCTCTCCATTGTATCAAGCATAGCTAGTCCCGCACACAAAATCGCACGGGCCATAGCTAACATTCTCACCCCACTAATGGGCCCCATCAGCCCCTCCCACATAAAAAACTCAGGCGACTTTCTTAAAAAAATAAAACACATTAACGTAGAATAGAAAAACATACATAGTCTCGATGTACCAGCACTTTATCCAAGTTAAAAAATTCCTAATCTTACTTCACACACATCTAAAGAAAATCAAACCGACTTACCATTTCCCCCCAACACTTGAATAGAGATAATTAGACTCATCACTGACGTAACATATTTCCAATTCAACGACGAATTCGAGAAACAAAAATGTGGACTCCCCATGGGCAACCCCCTAAAAGGTGTAATAGCCTGCCTTTTCTTAGAATTCTTAAAATCCGGCCCTTTCAAATTTAGACTACCCCCTAACATCGAATACTTTAGATACATTGATGATATTCTTATTTTCCTCCCCGTAGATACACAAATCAATAACCTCAAAGATAAACTCTAAATAGTAGAACCCTCTACAAAATGTACACATAATACTGAAATAGACAGCTCGATACCATTCCTAGACACTCTTATAATAAAGGCCAACAACAAACTAGCATTCAAGGTGCACCTCAAAAACACTCACAAAAATGACTACACGACTTCTACTCTCACCACAATAGAAAGGTAAACACAGGTATGATTATAGGCTTCTTCCTACGCACTCTTAGAATATGCAGTCCTCAATACATAGACGGAGAAATAAAACACATCATTAATTCCTTAAGAACACTTCAATACCCCACACATTTTATATTAAATTCCAAGAAAAAAAGCCTTTCAAATATTCTCCAAAACCCACACACAAAAAAATAAAACACCAAACACTTCTCTCATAGACATTCCCCTTCTCTTGCCTACGCTTTGCAATAACACATCAATATGCATCACACTTAATAAACTAGGCATTCCAACAGTGCAAACTACATCAACAACCATAAAACACACATTAAACACATCAAGACATTTCCAAAAAAACAACACATCCCCTGCCGACTTATATACTGCCCCATGCAACAACTGCCATGAAATTTACGTGGGAGAAACACAACGTGAATTGAAAATGAGACTAAGCGAGCAAAAAATGGAAATAAACAACAATAAGTCTTTCAGTGCACTTTTCTCTCATGCATTAGAGCACGATCATGCTTTACCATTTGAACAGGCCAACATCACCAAATACATTCACAACAAAGCTTCGCGAAGACTACTGGACACCGCACTAATCACAACCTCTAACACCATCAGATAACGAAATGGCTTCTATAATCTATCCCATTTAACAAGCAAAATTACCTGACCCAACAAAAACTGAACCTAGATCATGGCTAACCTCTTTTTCTCTTCTGCTCTGAATTTATAGTATACATACAAGTCCGCGCATACACACCCATGCACCCCCACATATATTTTCATTCACCACAAATCCAAACCACTTAACCACAAATAACAGGCTCACCATTGAACACAATCCAGATACCCTCACACACATTTAGATATTGAAACCTTTTTTGCCCTCTATTTAATTTCACCCCATAAACACTGCTTGCATAAAACTACATTTTACCTATTACTCACCAAAATGAATATCACTTTTTTTTTCAGTTGCTTTTTATTATGTCCTTCTTCTCATTGGCATATGCTCAGCACATATTAACACTTTCCTTCTAACTTACTTATATTCACACATTCCTGATATAGCCAGCTGGTTAAATACACCTACTCTCCAAAATTTTCACACCTAACCACAACAAAATCTGCCCTTTCGCCCCTCACTTCTTTCACCCTTTCGACTACTTCTTTCACGCTCTTACCCACAACCCTCCTACTTTCAAATCACCTTCATTTCTTCTAATCTTTTTCTAAAAATATGACACTCCCTACACACTTAAATAAAGAGCCTTCACCTCCCCTCCTCTTTCCCCAGCCCCTCAAAACGCACGCTACACATCTCTCCTCTCTTAGGTGCCACCCTAAGACAAATTCACTAACACTCCCACCTATCTACTTTTTTCTCACAGCCATCCACATTAATTTCATTCAATTTCCACCCCCACTTTTTTACTCACAGCCACCCCCATTAATTACATTCCCGGCCACCGACTTATCTCAGCCCGGTCTTTTGTCCTGCGCTCCTAGTAGTGGCTACTACCTCTTCTCATTAACCAATCATGTCAACCCAATATTTTCATGTACTTGCATGACATTTTTCTTTAAGTTATCACCCTGAGGAAGTCTTACAAATAAAGACAACCCGTTGATAAATAAATAAAAAAAATACATCTTTTGGTTTTTCCTTTTCTATTTCCCATTACGTCGGATTACCCTCATCCTTTCTTTTATCATATATATATATATATATATATATATATATATATATATATATATATATATAATATATAAATAAACTAAATAATACTCACCCTTTGACTCTTTTTTGAGAATATGTATATACATATATATATATATATATATATATATATATATATATATCATGTAAAAATAAACTAGATAATACTCACCCTTTGACTCTTTTTTTTAATGTCGAGAGCACACGATAAAAACAAAAATAGAAGAACAAAAACTAAAAAAAAACTAAAATTGTTTTTCTATTTGACAGAATTGCTTTGCAGTCAAAAATTTACTATTTAAAAATAAATTAATATTTATTTAACAAAATATACATTTTTGTTGTGTTTCGTTTTTTTTAACTATAAATGTTTTATTCCGATTTACACAACGCTTTAAAGTGTGGAAAATATAATCTCTAAACATTTTGAAAGTATCACCGTTAAGATCAGACGGACTCTTACCTCTCGCAACCACAATGTCGAGAGGACACAAGAAAAAAAATAAGAATAACAACTAAAAATACTACAACTGTTTTTTTTTATGTTAGACGAGAATTGCTTTGCAGTCGAAAATTTACTCTTTTAAATAAAGGGATATTTATTTTTTGAAATAAATGTATGCGCTGTTTCTGGCTTTTCAAACTCATACATATATATATATATATATATATATATATATATATATATATATATATATATATATATATATGTATGTATATATATATATATGTATGTATATATATATATATATATATATATATATATATATGTGTGTGCGTGTGCGTGCGTATATGTGTATTACACGTGTAACAAATTATAAAACTCACGAAGAAAGAAGAGGCATACTCGAAATATATTGGTGTAACAATGCGCTATCACTTCTGATATGACTCGAAAAACTAATGAATATGTCTAGCTGACTTCAATACACAAATCATTGGTGTGCGATAAAGGTAAACAAGTTGATATTAAAAAAAAAAACTGGTGAAAAATTTCGTTCTTATAAAACTGATGATTTTAGCTGAAGAGGTTGAGCAGCACAGGGCAGATATTAGGATTATATTCTATGTTGCTCGCCCCAAATCTTGATAAATAAGTTGATGCTGTTTTCAATGAGATAGTCTTACTCTTCAGCAAATTAGTAAGTCTATAAGATGTAGTTCTTTACCAGTTTACACTGTTTCAACTGGGGTATTAAGAATGAGCAATCTATCGACACGATAGCCGCAAGATTGATAAAAACTAGCCAATACTCAGAACTGATTTTACAGATAAGAATCGTTCTGACTCGCATAAATCTTCATGAACTGCTAATTAATAACTAAAAATAAGCTTAACAACTTCGAAGTTGAATACAATATTCAAATCAACTAGTGCAAACACACTAGTTCTCTACTCAAAAGAAATCCGGGGCAAAAATGGATATAACAATAACAGTTTATCTTTTTAGATAATAAAAGTGTAATGGTTATAATATATGGAGTAGCAACACAAAATCTCAAACAAAATACCGGCTGAAAACTGAAGAAAGTGTTGTTTGCTCCATATTAACACATCGTTTAATAATGTACTAGATCTCTAATGGTGATATTAGCTGAGATGCTTTTAAATTGCAAAATAATCGCCCTCACTCAACTTACTATTTCCCAGCAATAAAGCCAGTTGCTTGCAATTTTTACCAACTATGTAAAACGTTAATATGTGATGTTTTAGTAATTTAATGCATTAAGATACTAACTTATTTGTGTTAGGTTAATATTATCGCTCCTCAATTTTTACGTCCTTATAGCTCCCCCTGAAATGAAAAAGGCATGCATGCTCTTATTTACTGTTTTAGTAAGTCTTTATTGTTGAGACGGATGAACACTGGTTTTACTACAAAGTGTCAACTTACCATACCTTGCTAATCATCTGATCAATAGAAATTGTTATTTTAATTGTATTACTACGTCACAAAAATGAACCGAACAGAGTAATTGAAAGTTTAGGCCGTCGTATTGATAGGTGCATAGTTGTAGACTATCGTTGTAGCAAAAATATTAAATAGAACATAGGGCATCTTATACTGAATCTTGGTGTAAAATAAAACATATAGTAATATTTATTAGTAGTAAATATGTGTGTATTGCAGAAACGATTTTAATTTTTGAGCGATTTCGTCATGGGTATAATTTTAAGTGTTTATCCGATATAAATATTTATACATAAAAAAAGATTATATATATATATATATATATATATATATATATATATATATATATATATATATAAGGAGAGAGAGAGAGTATGCCTGAGCACATGGACGATAAAACAGGTACTTAACTGTGGGGTTAAATGAGAATTATTATAATAATCTGTCAATTCATCTTCATATAGACGCGCATCGCTTTACGTTATATAGGATTGTTTAGATTACAACGTATGAATATTTTAAATTATATTTTTCTTGTAAATTTAAGCTTTGCCCGAGTGGTATTGCTTACTAATTCCGTAACCCTGTCTTTTCAGTCTTATTTTATCGTAATACTTTAATGAGAGTTGATCATAAAATGACCGTGACTGTCCTTTTCTTTCTGTATATATATATATATATATGTGTGTGTGTGTGTGTGTATGTGTGTGCACATTTAATTAAGATCTATATTAGTTGAACACTGTTTCAATAATGCAAAAAACGATAATTTTAAAGAATAGTTGAAAATATTTTGTTCAGTGTATTATATGATTCCAACACGTCGCTTCGCCAGTGCCTTTTATAACATCACATAGTTGATAAAATAAACATCAGATTTTAGTACTAAAAGCCAATACCAGAGGAAAGACTTCCGAAGCAGAAAGGGGCAGCAAATTAAATAACACACCACACCTTTAAAACATCCAAAGTATCTAGCATAATGTTGATTCAAGAAGAAACAACTTACAAGAGTAACAACATACATAAGGGAAACTATACATCAATAAAAAAACTAATAAAATAGTTATAGGAAAAACTGTTTCCCTAAAAAAACATAAAGAAAAAAGAACATTCTCATAATTAAATAATATTAGAAGATAAATTATAGAAATTAAATAAAAGTAAAGTCAATATGGTATATAAGCAAATAAAATAAAGAAATAAAATATTAAAATGATAATAACTGAGTAATATACAAATTAAGTAAAAAATGAACATATGTGAAAACTAGATAACAAAAACTTGATAAAAAGCTATATAAACTAATGCATGAATAAACAAAATAATAATTATCTAAAATCTCGTAAAATGAGACTATATAGTGTAAATTAAAAAAAAACATAAAAATATTCAGAAGATCAAAATTCTATAAGAGAGTAAATAGGGATATTTCTACAAGTAAGTATGTAAATCTCTTTTTAAGAAAACACCATTCATAATTAGGTAAACGTAAACTAGAAATAATACTAATCGGTTACAGATATACTCATATATAATGAACACCAGAGTTACACAAGACATTTTACAAATTTATAATTGAAATAAGATAGAGATATGAAAAAAAAACGATCAGAAATATAACAAGTAGAATTACAGCATTTAAGTAAAATTCAAAATGAAAAAAAAAAAAAATAAAGAATATGAAGAGAGTAATTAAATTTTCACAATAAGAATAAAAATATGAATTACACAAAAGTAAAATAATAAGCAGAAAAGATATACTAATTATTTGTAAAAAATGATAAAAATAATAATAGTAATAAGGAAATCAGTTATTATAGAAAATAAGAATAATAACAATAACAATAATAATAATATATAACAAATAAAATTATATTTAAATGTATGTGAAACTAAGTATATATGCATATATACAGACACACACATACACACACATGTATATATACATATATATATACATATATACATATATATACATACATATATATATATATATATATATATATATATATATATAGAGAGAGAGAGAGAGAGAGAGAGAGAGAGAGAGAGATTCATATGAAATGTAATGCTAAAATAAGTTGCGAATCAAATTTTAATTACAATTTAATGTTCAGGCAAAGTACGGTGAAGTCCTTAACTCATGAGCTTTCAAAGATAATTAGTCTCCTCAGAGGACACTTACCGCAGTGACATTACTGCAAGTAATGAAATTAAACTTTGAAAATATATAAAAAATATATATATAAATACATATATAAACCATCAAATATATCAGCCAAAAACATACTTTTTTGTTTAAGCTATACAGTTAATCCACGTCATACAATTTAAAACATATTCCGGAAAGATATGCAAGAGGTATTCAACGACTTTAGTGTGGCTTTCTTATCGAGGAGAAGAGGTTATGTTTACTTGGCTTGCGGGAGAGTAATTACCTACGAATGTTACTTTATTCATTGGAATAATTTTTATCAGACCCAGAAGAAAAAATGGCGAATACATCAGGTCAATTGCATTTTATTCGAATTGGATTTAGCGGAGCTTTCATTTAACCAGGGAGTTATGGTTTGCACTACTCCGATCGACTCATAAGAACCCTGAATTTTTAACATCATAATATTCAACACCAAGTGAGCTTTCTTAACTTTTTATGATTTGGTTTATTATCGTTTTATTAATTGGCATAACACTTGAATATTGCAAACAGATTTCCTTCCAGGATACTTTTTCGTTTTTGGACTACCACTCACAACCTTGATCACTTTACAATCAATCTCTTGGATATCTTTCCTGAATATGTATTAAATTGTATGACTTGGATGAACTGTATAGCTTTAACAAACAAGTATGTTTTGGGCTGATATATTTGATGTTTTATATACTTTTATGTATTCATATATATATATATATATATATATATATATATATATTTTCTAAAGTTTTATTTGATTACTTGCAGTAATGTCACTGCGGTAATGGTCCTCTGAGGAGAAGAATTCTCTTTGAAAACTCATGAGTTTAGGACTTTAAGGTACTTTGCCTGAACATTGAATTCTAATAAAATTTGATTCGCACCTTCTGTTATTATTTCATTTCATAGTATGCTATTAATGCTCTATCCAGTATATTGAGCTTCAGTTTGATCCGGATGTTCACTAATTAAAGATATTAGTTTCCTCTTATATCTTTTGTTGGATTAACTTTATATATATATATATATATATATATATATATATATATATATATATACAACACACTAAAGGATTTAATATAGGAAACACATCAATTATTTCTATATCTTCATACGTATATATATATAAATATTTATATACTTACATATAGAATATATTACAAAATAACGATGAAAAAACAAACAATAGTCATCAGTAAGTAATTAGTTGAAAACAAAAAACGATAGGTCACTTTACGTCGATTTAATAAAACTGTTAAATATATTTAAGTAATCGTTAGCAATCGAAGGTTAATAATAATCGGAAAATGTCATTCTTAGATAATTACCGTCTTATGTCGATATATCGTTGTAACATCAAAGTTAAACATACTCAAATAGTAGCGTGACCTTTAGGGAACCAATGCAATTTAAACTTCCTAAGCAAATAAAATATGCAGGATGTACTCATCCAAACAGCATAACATAAATGAAGGTGTACCTAAGATATAGATCCTTTAACCGTAGCTCCTAATTTTAATAAAAACTCCTCTAGTAACATTGCATATGAATTGAGTATATTTTCTGACGACACCACGTTCTACTCTTGCAATGTGGGTGAACGAGCGCGCACATATCGTGACAATTGTTAAGTCCTTAGAAAGTGACCTCCCATCTGTAGTGGAATTAGATCATACATGGATAGTAACATTTACTTCTGCTAAAATAACACCCCTTTTCTTCAACATCTAAAAGACACCTCTCACACCTGCCCGCATCGTATATCTATAGGAAGCGACCATCCGCCGATGCATTGACTGTTGTTATCACCTCTGGGATGTTGCACAATATATGTTCAAGAAATAATTATTGAATCTAATAAGACCCTCACTATCTACTAAGCTCCAGCCCTTTGCTATCGCCGCAATGTTGCGTCTTTATGCTTGTGTTGTTACCTCGACTCTACCGACATACATAAATGTAAAACTAATATAAAAAAACATCAAGCTGCACAGCTCCTAAATTAGGATGCCTCCTTAACTTTCATCCAAATGTTCATTAGTTCATTACGTCTACATTAGTGACTTGCCTTGGTTGGGGTGATTTAGGTAAAATCAAACAAGAAAAACACTTACTGTTCAACTGACCACTGTTCAGCTCACAATTATGAAGACTTGTTTTTTCTTGACCACTAAGTTTTCCATCAGGAATCAATGTTTCATACAAACAGGGAGTCCAGATATTTTCATTTTTTGACTGAAATAATGGTAAATGTTAAACTAATACTCTAATTAGGCTTAAGTTGTTACACGTGCTATGTGAAGTAATATACTAAAATATAATATTAGATATTTTTAGTGAGCCTAGCAATGTACCAGACTTCCGACTATGTTGCGATGTGGTATACACCCACCTTTACCTGAACTCCGAATCATTACAATATTCAATGTATAAATCCAATTTTAAAAGCTCAACATTATCCATTTGCTGTGAATTATTGATGTGCTGTAGAACATACATCATTGAAGGCAGTTGGAATCGCGTTTATGTTAACCATTTATTTAATTTTCCATGTATTTCCTTCCAATTTAACAAGAAAACAACATGTCTATTGATGGGATAGTTATCACAGTTTCGTGATATCTTAAGACAGTTATTTTCTCTCGAATATCGCTCCAGGCTTTAAACGAAGGCAGATAGTAAGAAAACAAGTACGTTTAACGCCTAGATAAGCCCGAGTCTGTGCTCTTTATTCGACAGGTTCGATCTGCGTAAATAATATAGTAATTGTTATTTAATACGGATGGCTAAGTCAAATCTTTCGATTCAAATGCATAGCAACGCAATTACCTGCGTTTGCCCACACACATACGCATACACGCTTACACATACACACATGGCGCTCCTTGCAACGTTCTTTCGTTTAATATCTTTGCACGCATCTTCCAACTATGTACTTTATTATTTCTTCTTTTGGCTTTCAGACATACGTGAAACCACCTACGCTTAAAACTGTACGTCTTCGCTTTTCTTAACGTATCTTTATAGATACAAATAACGCACAAGTCATATACACTGATTTAATTACAAATAAAACATCTGCGATCTTCGCAATCATTTTTTCTCCATATACAACATGAAGAAGCAAATACTCTTAGCAATGCTATGAAAGCAGGGGGCATTGTGAGAAGACATAAGTACGGATAATCAGAACTTGAGAGGTTATACAAAAGAAAACAATAACATAATCAAAATAAAATTAATGAAATCAGTCATTTACCCAAGGTATATATACGCCACACATAAGACAAATATATACAGAAGAATTGTATTCATCCATTTTTTGTGTATTTTTCTAAATAAAACAATCTATGCAGGATTTTATGAAACATATTTATATAAACGGCGAAATGCAGATTACGATAAGATTATTTTTACTTCGAACACAAATACTCGTAGTATTTTCTGGGATAATCATCATTGGTCAACAAATTCTAGAAGTTACAAAAGTTCGAAAATTCACGGATAAGATAGATTATACTTGCTCGCATATATTCAAGTAAGAGAGAGAGAGAGAGACAACTGTTGTTATTCAAATACTTACTTCAAGGAAAAGTTTGTTGATTACATAGACAACTTGTTGACAAAGCCATTGCAAAGCAGAAAAAGGTTTGCTACGTGTTTTTAAGTAGTTTAATTTTTCTCTGGCTTCCTTTCCTCAATAAAGCTTATCGATGGGTCATGAGACGTCTAGCAGATACCTGCAGGACGCAAACTA
Source organism: Sepiola atlantica (assembly GCA_963556195.1). Lineage (NCBI taxonomy): Eukaryota > Metazoa > Mollusca > Cephalopoda > Sepiida > Sepiolidae > Sepiola > Sepiola atlantica. Next base: position 98,912,033 of record OY744523.1, read on the forward strand.
CAGTAAGCGGCCAAGCTATTATTAAGAATGGAGGTCAAGAAGGGAATTTATCTTGATAGCATTCATAGGCAAATGGATGGCACATGCCACTGTTACAATAAAGGGAAAGACTCATCGACAGGCAAAAGAATAAGAGCAACATCGGCGTATATTAATGACATATATTAAGGAAAACGTGGCGGAGGTAGAATCCGTAAGGAAGCATCTGGACCTATACGGCCCAGAAAAACTGAAAAATTGTGCACGAGTGCTGGGATTAGAAATATGGGAAGCGCATGGGTGACTGCGATGGCGGCGACGAAGCAGTCCTGTGGATGCGCCGAGAACTATGACACTAAGATGTATCTTCTTTATGTGTGGCAAACTTGTAAAGCATTTTTAAGAGTGTGGATGGCTTTGAGTTGAAACATGCTTTATTAAACGTCACACTACAAATGTCAGACAGGACTGGGATGACAAGGTTAGGCATGCTCTGCTGGAGTGTATGATAGCAGATACACTTGCCCGTGTACCGCAATCAGATCCTGTCTGAAGAAAAGTGTGCGTTGGCACGAAATGAACTTGCTGTGGGCGTACTTCTTGACGCCAATGGAGCCATCCTTGAGGATCCATGCTGGTTGCGACCAACAGATGATACCCAACATATAAACGTTAGAGAGCTGGATGCGGCATTAAAAGGACTAAACCTCGCGCTCGAATAGAAGGGCAATCTGTTATACATGACACACAAACTCATTGTGTGTGTACCACTGAGTGAAAATGCGCTACCGGGAATGTCTCACTTGAGCACAAAATCAACAAGTGAGATGCTCATAAGGAGGCGATAGACACGATAATCTCACGTGTAGAAGAGTACGACATTTCGGTTAATATAAAACTAGTAAGATCTGGCCAGAACCGAGCAGACTCCTTGACGAGAGGCTGACCACGGGTGGTCAATGATGTGAAGAGGGATATTAAAATAACACAGCTGGTGTTTACTTTTGTCATAGGAAACCTGAACTCAACGCAACATAACGAAATGTATCAATATAGTAGACATCTTGGAATCAGGCGACCATCATATTTTGTGCGTAAGTTCGACCCGTCTGTGTCTAAAACGATAGTAAAAGAAGTTATTCGGAATTGTGAAAAATGCCAGACAATAGTCCCAGCTCCATTGCAATGGAAAAAGGAGGCTCAGTGTGCAAAGTGAAATGTGGCAATGTTGTGCTCCAACCGAATCACCATGAGAACTGTTCACTTTATAAAGAGTGAGACACAGTTTGGTTGAAAAATCCACAATGATGTTGCACGTCAAAATTCAGACTAGGTTGTGTCACCGGAGTGATAAGTCAGTGGTCGTCAATGGCACGCCTCGACATGTAGGATACATGTGCCCACGTCTCAATTAAGCACCGGTAGTGGACGACAATGATGACACATCATCAGAGAGTACGAATGGACAGAACCAGATTCCGATACAAGTAGTAGTCGTTCTGCATCTGAAAGTGAGGGAGACGACATACGTTTCTTTGGGTGAGCTTCCTTATTCCATTACACATTCAGGTGCTGGTGCATCTGATGTAAGAGAGGAAGAAATACCTGTCCGACTACGGAGAAGTACTAGGATAAAGCGACTTATCACCATCTGTCATTTGTGTGATCATACGATCAGGGAGGAGTGTGACAATGAAGGTGAACACTCACCGGCAGGAAAAAGGATGAGGTGCTTCACATGTCGTGTCTACAGGATAAAGAAAACCTTCTCTTCATAAGTGCAGGTTTTTATGGTGGTGTCTGATTTGCATATATGGAGATCAGTGTATATACATGAAGAGCACAGCTGGGAAGCAGGGAAAAGCGGTTTGGATTGCAGAAGGAAAGGCAAAGAGAAAGTGGGTTGCTCGAAACTCGGTTGGAAGTTGAATTACAGTCAAAACTTTTTTTAATTTTTTCTTTTTTTGGCACAGTTAGTTAACAGTAAGCTTGAACATTTGCTTCACATTTTTTTGTACAGATATATGATTAACTTTCTATGTCGAGGAATGGTATTGTGTTGTTTATATTTATTTCGTTCAATGTTGTGTCCCGTCCAAATCACACTAGGATATCTGCACTTCAATAAGAGGGACACACAGCTTGGGTGAAAACTCAACACGGACGTTGCATGTCGAAATTCAGACCAGGTCGTGTCAGCGGAGTTATAACTCCAGAGTCAGGGGTCGTCAATGGCTGGTCTCAACATGTAGGATACGTTCGAGCACTTCTTAATTTACCACCGATATTGGACGACAATGATGCCCTATCATGAGAGAGTACTGAATAGAGAGAAACAGATTTCGATACAAGTAATAGTGGTTCTGCTAGTTGGTTGTTCTGCCTAATTATATTGCCAATTCAAGTGCTGGTACATCTGATGTACGAGAGGGAAAAATAACTGTCCTATTTCTGCCACCATCTGTCACTTGTGTGATCATACAATCAGGAGTGAGTGTGACAATTAAGAGGAAGACTCACCGTCAGGAAAAAGAATGATGTGCTTCGCAAGTCGTGTCAGCAGGGTAAGGAAAAGCTGCTCTTCATCAGTGCAGGTTTTTATAGTGGTGTTTGATTTGCATATATGGAGATCAGCTGATATACGATTTGGATTGCGGAGAGAAAGATAGAGAGTAAGTGGGTTGCATGAATATCGGTTAAAAGTTGAATTACAGTAAAAACATTTTTTTTATTGATTTATTTATCTGGCACAGTTAGTTTACATCTACATAACAACCACCTGATGGGAGGAGGGTCTAAAAGTTGTATCACCCGATGATTGTGTTGTCCTAGATGGTGTAGCGGACCTGTTAGCTGCGAAGCACAAGAAGATAAAGTGCTATTCAAATCTAAGTATCAGAGAGATTTTGATATGTGTTCTTTTATATTACTGAACAGACATAAACTAAATACAATATCGGTGTGCACCTTACTACGTAATATAAAAGATATGATTGCTGATAAAATACATACGCGTGTATTAATTGTTATTTTTTTTATACGGGGCTTCAAGTGTTAGGTTTTTTTTTTAAATAATAATTTTTTTTATTAAAATAGATATTTTGTGTCTGTATTTGTAATTAAAACTCGGAATATAATATCAGTAAAAAGGTACTCGGTAACAAGTTTTGAATAGTTACTTCTCGGCTTGTTCACTGATGCGTGTTATTTAATTGCATCTGTTTAAGATAATAAAAGCAAAAGTACCAATTCTAAAATGTGCTCATAATATTCATATAAACTGCTAAGATACTGTAGTTAGAATTCTTTGGTTCTGTTCATTCCAACCGTAGTTATTTACAGGAGAGACATCACGAAGTTTACTAACATCTATATAGAATATAGTGTGTGGGACGACATAATCAGATCGCGAGTCAATCCCGCTAAGAACTTCATCACAACTACCGCCTCAACTTTTAATCAGTAATCGAATACTATTTAAGATATATAAAATAGAATGAAAATGGAGCCAAAAATATAAGATTCGGAAATATTGAAATGCATTAGATATGTTAGCATAAATTCAGCTTGAAAATTACCACAAATCGGATGGTCAAACAGTTAACTCGACACTAGCTTAAACGTATCAGTATACACAAGTGTAAGCCCTACTACGTCCCGTTTTTCACTAAGTAGATTTATTTTTTCATTCTCGTAAATAATTATTAACTGTTTATTTAGTAGTGATATTTGCTTACATGCCGTAACTATAGTGATCGTTATTAATTACTACATAAGGTGGGGGAGTAAAATTGTTTTGTTAACAAATTTGAATATACGGCAGTTTGCGTAATCAAATCTATGAATTGAATAGAATATGTTTTTTTGTTCACTAACGTTTTTGTGCATTTCAGATCTGAATGTATTGAACAACCGAGCGGACACGACAGGAGACGCGGCAGCGTCTATGATCTCCCAGACGCCTGGATGATTGGATAGCTATTGCCAGTATCGCTGGCGTAAGTGACAGAACAGTTCGTCGCATCAAGTGTGCCAGGAAATCTGGTGCCGGCATAATCTGATCTCCTGGCAGTTGGAACCAAAATAGTAAGAAAAATGAACCCTGTTCAAACCCCTGCAAGAGGAAAAAAATACCTTAATGTAAGCAAGGGAAAGCATCCTAGATTTTAAAGTTTGACTCCAAGACTGTAACGACTGTTTTGCATCAGAACGAAAGGTCCGATGGAGTATTAAGAAAGAAAACCAAAAATATTTGTTGTGTATTCCTCAACGTGACGTTTTTATTCCAAGACTTATTCAGGATGATTAGTCTAAAAAGTAAAACACTCAATACAAAATATGTTAAACTATAGTAGTAGGAGAGGAACGGCTGAATAACACCGCTTATGAAAATATAAATTATGAGCTAAAAAAATATGTTAGCAGTGGGAAAAGTTTAGTTAACAGTTGAAGGTGTGGGAGAAATGGTAGCGGTGGAAGTTATGACACGATTAGGGAAAGAGGCTTATATTTAGTAATGTGTCTGTTATTTTCTCTCAGTACAATACCCTTGAGGATATTGTTTTAATAAAGACATAAACGTTCATGAATACGTAACTGATATTTTTGCTTTTCCTTTTGAATTTTCAATATATATATATATATATATATATATATATATATATATATATATATATATATATATATATATATATATATATATACATATATACATATTTATATATAATATATATATATATATATATATATATATATATATATGTTTGATTACATCGAAGTGAAAGTTTATGTTTATTTTTTTTCTGATGCAATTTTTGAGTTGGCATATCCACGATTTTATGGTATAATCTAGTGCGCATATTATGTGCCCATATTTTCAAACGTGTTTGCGGCGCATTAGTCGTCGTCAAGCACGTGATGAAGTTACACATTAAAACTGTTGAATTCATTACAGAAGTCGATTAATAACACACATATATATATATATATATATATATATATATATATATATATATATATGTGTGTGTGTGTGTGTGTGTGTGCGTATGTGTAAGTGTAGGTGGGGGTGCAGTCTGTGTTCTCGAATCAAGCTTAGTTTATGATGGGTGTATATCATCCAATGAAAACTGTCCTGCTTATATGAAGGCTAAACGTACAATTTGAAACAGCGAGGTGAGGTGACTTCTTTACTTTTCTTCGTCATTGCAGTACATGTAATGTTCGTAGAAACACATTTTCTCATTGGAATTGTAACCTCTATCCGACATTAGTGAGTTGACATACTAGGTTTTAGTTAACTGTTTTTAAACAACGAGTTATTTTGAGCAATATTTTAATTGGTTTAACTTTTAGGTTTTATTGAAAAAATGTGATTCATTTATATTATTGATATTATTGTTATTCGTGTTTTTAGTTATAATTGTTCGGGAGTGTTAGATCTGCTGATCAGCGTTGTGGTTTGTGAGGTTATTGTAAATTGGGGTTTCTTAATACCGATAAGTGCGTGTATGTATGTATTTTTGTAACACTTGTGCAAGGTATATTCAGATGTTACTACATTTATTTACTAAAACCTGTACTTACTGGTTGTATGTAAACGTATACACACAGTGCACAAACGCAGTTGCTTATGAAAAATAAAAACATATGAATATGATTTATTTTCATCACACACGTACACATGTAGTCAAAAAAGATAGATGTCAGCGAATGACTGCAACAGGTAACGGTTCTGATAAACTTAAATAGGGAGCTGTGCAGCGAGATATCTGTTTACATTGGTTTTTAATTTCTGCATGTAAGTACCGTCAAAGTAAAAAGGGAGCAGGAAGGGAGTGCCAATGTCCAGCAGCACGAGGAAATAAGTGTTTCGAGTAGAAAGCCTTTCGGCATCTAGGGACCACCACATTGAATTGATGGGATTTAGCAGATTGTCGGGTTAATCTAGTAGATTTACGTCGTGGGGTCACCAGAGCAGCAAGTTTATCAGAGCACACTCCATTGAAGTACTTATAAAACAGGCATAAGGAAGCAACATTGCGGAAAATGAACAAGGGCTGGAGCTTGGTGGATAGTGAGCAGCCTATTAAGTTGACGACGAGTTGATGATGCCTGAGCCCAGATGTGGCAATAATAATCCATGCATTGGAGGATTGTGGCTTTGTAGAAATATAGGATCATGTCAGGTGTGAGAAGTTTACTATCATGGTAGAGGGAATCCACCTCTTGGCAGCAGCCCTGGCAATGTTGTCAATGTATTTATTCCAATTCATGTTATCTGTGAAAGTAAGGTCGAAGAGTTTGAATGATGAACTCTTAGGTAGCGTGTTATTTGCCATGTCAATTGGTTGTTGAAGATGTTTCTTTTAATTATTGAAAGAAAAGTATCTTTGTTTTTACGGCATTAACACTTACACTCTATTTTTTACCCAGATTTACGACATAGTGAAGGTAATTTTCTAAAAATGCCCCTATTGCCTCAGATATGTGCGCGTTAGCTTTACCCAGATGACAAGAGTATAGGGTGGTGTTATCAGCAAATATTCTTATCTCAGTCTCATTTACACCAGTGAGGTCATTTATCAAAATCAGGAACAGCAGAGGTCTAAAGATGGATCTCTTGGGTACACCAGCATTTATGTAATATAGCTTAGATAAACGGCCATCGAGGGCAACCTGGATCTTTTTGTTTTGTTAGGAAGGACTTAATTATGTTAAATATTGGTCTAGTAATACCATATGAGTGCCGTTATAGGAGAAGCCCTTCATGACAGCCCTTGTCAAAGGTCTTGGATATATCAAACGCTACCGCCCTAGCTTCACCTGCCTTGTCCAGTATATGGGATATGCATTCAGAGATGGCTGTTAGAATATCTGGGGTAAATCGTGCTTATCTAAATCTGTATTGATTATCGGAAAGTAGTGTCGCATTAACTAGGTGCCAGACTATCGCTAGATTTATTAATGATTAACATATTTTTAGCAAAGATCATGCGTAGACTGATTGGGCGGTAGTTTAGAGGATCGGTTCTATCTCCAAATTTCTTGAAGACTGGTACGACAGAGCAATTTTGCAACTACCAGTGAAACAAAGTTCAGCAAGGCCTTTTTTGTATAGTTTGGCGAGGACAGGGGCCAGCCTAGCAGATCATTTTTTTAATTTATATTACTGGTATAATATCAGGCCCACAAGCTTTGGAGGGGGTCAAGATTTGTTTTATGATGTCTCTGAGCTGAGATGGGGTAATGACCAGGTTGTCAAGTGTGGTTTCAGTCTGTAATGGAAATTTAGGGAGAGGTTGTTTGCTGAGTCACACGTGGAGTTAAAGGTGAAACTCTGGTAAGTAGTTCATCATCAGTTCCCGTGCAAATCACATCGTTGTGATTTGATAGCGGGGAATTGTCGATTGTCGTTAGTTCATCACACTATTGTAGATTTTCCAGAAATAACGCGTACCTAGTTTCTGTGACTGAATTAGTTTTTGGCTATCTTAGTATACCTTCTATTATCTTAATCTATCACTATTTGGCAATCATTTATTGCCTCTTCAATGGTTTGTCTGCTCGCAGTTGAGTTATGGTGGTCGAATATTCGGAATGCCTTCTGCTTTATACTAATAGCAGCTGTACATTCTGAGGTGAAGAATTGAGGAGAGTGGGATTTGCTGAAAAATTTTGGTGTGGTGACACCAGCATCAATGCCTGCTTTTACTCATTCTGTTAACTCATTTACACACTGATCAGCAAGGAGTAAGAAGATTTAACCCGATGGGGCGTCGCTACTGTGATCCCTGAGCGATTCAAAATCAGTCGGCTCATAGTTTCACGTCGTTTTTAGAAAGAGCTGTTCAACTTTTAGACGAGTTTTTAAGGTGATAAGTATACTTACTACAACGTGATCGGAGTTTCCGATCGGGTTATTGACATTCACCACAAAAGCTTTGGGTGGTGAGGCCAGGAACAGGTCAAGAAGTGAGGCTTTCTGGTCTGCACAATCAGGAATGCGGGTCGGAAAAGCAACATCCTGCGAGAGGTCGTGAGTTGAGGATAAATTAGACGTAGAGTTCCCAGCTGCATCAGTAACTGTGGAGATCCCCAACCAGTCACGGTAATGTCCATTAGAATTCCCAAATACATTTATTTAGGCAGTCAAGTCGAGTAAGAGTTATCTATCCAAGCTTTCAGAGACAGAGTCAAGCAGGGTACAGTGATGGGTCGAAGTAGAACGGGACAATAATTATAAATAACTAACTCTGTGATGTAATGTAAATCTAAAGCGCTTGCAGGCTTGGTCATCTGATTTTAACCTATATTCTCTAGTCAATAGGAGGGTGTTCTGAACGTAAACTTATAACCCGTTCATAAATTTGTCAGAGTCCTTACGGTAGAGTCGAAGGTAATCAGTCATGTCAAAGTGGTGAGAGAGGATTGAGGATTGAAGGTTTGTTACACTCAATGCTAGAATATCCGAAGTGTTTGTCAAGAGAAAAGTGTATACGTCGTTAATGACCGCCTCAAGAACAGAGGGTAAGATGTTTTTAGTAGGGTGTCTGTTTAAGAGTGTTTTTTATCATGTAAATTCATATTTGTTTTGACATTGAGTGTGGAGGGCAAGGTTGGTGCTTGTTTGGTGGCAATAAGCACACCCATGGGGTGTGTGGCGTCGGGTAGCCCACCGGGGATAACTGTAGGACCCCTTTTCCATGCGCGACATGCCACGTACTATTAATCACGATGTTATGAGAAAGTTGATAGATCAGCCGTCTTTAGAAATACTTAAGAGTAAGGACTCCTAACTACCAGTTGAAAACAACAGGCAGACAGGCTGTTTAACCTGTACTCTCAACCTGTCGGAACAAGAGGGATCCAGACAAGTCATGTAGGACTTAGTTACGAAAAAACTTCCTCGATGTTGCACATATAGAGAGAAAGAGAGACGGTGTCCATTGCTTTAGTTCTAAAAAGAGGCCAATCATTAGGTGTCTTTAGAGACGTCCCAGTGTTTGTACCTCTAGTCCTGGCTAAGAGACAGAGAATGAGTGAGAAAGCCGGGCGATAGGCAGAACCCATCTACTTCTTATGCATTTATAGGCTTGCAAACCAGATACTTTGTTCGATATTTGAGCTCTAGGAGGGTTGTCGATCAATACTAAGGAGGCCTCCCTCCCTGAACGGTTTGCTGCCAAGATGTAGGTGGTTAGTAGAAAAATTTTCTTATCACAAATTTCCTCCGTTTAGATGGATAGCCACACAAGGTCTACGGGCCCTACAGTCTGGGAGAGGATAGTATGTTCTCGTGTACTAGTCGGATATTTTAGAACCCCCGCAGTTAAGAAAAAGTTTTTAAAAGTACAAGCTATATACAAGTAAATTTGCTAACGTGATTAGATTTAGTAAAAAATGTCAAATATATTAAAGAGAGTTATAAGAACGGAAACTCAGATGACAACGTACGTGAATCTTTTTTTTTATTTACACAGCAATGTGTATGGCATTTTTGTAAGACCAGCAACTTTACAAATAGATTTTTCAAGAAAATGATGTTATTTACATCTAAGAGGCAGGTTAATCGAGATGGGAGGTTGCACATCAAGGTTGGTTGGAACGCTTTTTTCGATCACGTTTGGCTATCCGTTTTCCTATTTTGTAACATTGATCTACAAGAATATTACATTTTACAACCAGTAGAGAGAGACTGGTTTACTATTAATTAAATTAAAGGCGACGGATGAGATAGAGCGAATTACCACTCAAAATCAAAATTAAATTAAAATAAAGATAAGCAAAAAATGTTTTTAAAAATATACAAGTAAATAAGTTAAAATAATTAGAATTAGTAAACAATACCAAATATATTTAGATAGTTGAAAAAACAGAAACTCAGCATGTACAAAAACTATCTATCTGTCTATCTACCTATCTATCTATCTCTCTCTCTCTCTCTGTATCTATATATATATATATATAATTTATATATATATATATAATTATATATATATATATATATATAATTATATATATATATATATATAATTGTATATATATATATATAATTTTATATATATATATATATATATATATATATATATATATATATATATATATATATATATATATATATATATATAGCATACATGTATTACTCGAAAAATACGCCCTATAAAGGTCAGGGCGACTAATAATGCAATTCCATGCATCTTAATCAATCAGGAAGTAGAAATAATCGAAATAGTAGTAAGACAAGTAGTAAACAAGAAAAGCTGCAATCAGCAACAAAAATAACATAACAATACATGAAATATTAAGGTTATTAAAATCGTACATATTTCTAGACAAGGCGTCTTGGCCCAATGAGTAGATGCTGGACTAGAGACATAGCTATGGAATGTTCGATTATTGTCTGCGTAAGTCATGCTAATGACGGCTGTGAGCCAAAAACACTAGTCCATAGATTACTTTTATGCACGTATAAACTATATATATATATATATATATATATATATATATATATATATATAAATATATATATATATATATATTTATTAATATATATATATATATAAAATATATATATTAACTAAGATTACGTCCTATAAATTAAGAGTGACTAATTATACGGTTTTCTGCTTCTTAATCACTTAGGAAGTGAAACAATTTAGAATAGTAGTAAGCAATAAAAACAACGAACGCTGCAATGACAGTAAAATAATAAAATAAAAATATATTATATATATATATATATATATATATATATATATATATAGTTAGTCACATAGAATGTATTAAGCTACACTATAGCTTTTGCGTGTGAATAGACTGCTAAGTTCCTCAAGTAAGTACTAAACCGTCGAGTAAATTCTCAGTGTTACCATCAATTATGGTATATATATATATATATATATATATATATATATATATATATATATATATATATATATATATATATGTATATATATATATATTTATATATCTATATATGTATATATATATAGAGAGAGAAATAGAGAGAGAGAGAGAGAAAGAGAGAGAGAGACGTATGTATATTGTATACATTTATTAAGTATGTGAAACTACATTTAGAATATGCTCGAATATTTGCGTAGTAAATATTGTGTGTTTTAATTACAACCCTCTTCCTATACGAGAACTACCGTATTTAAATTATAATAATATATCCTATGATGAAACATATACAGTAATGTTTAGAACATTAGCAAGTGAGTGTTTGACGGCACTGTTTTAATACAAGCTCACTGTCATATATATTTACGTTTTGTAAAGACCCAAACATTGATGTAATTCATCGTTTGAATTATTTTTAAATACTTAACACTATACATTCAATGGCTATGATCAGCGAATACGGTGACGTAACTATAGTAATTTAACATTTTTGTCAAATCTTATCGTAAAAATTCATTGAAGCATACAGCTAACCGATAACAGTTGAAAAGGAAAATTGAAGATGGCAGGATATATTGATGTTTCCACTTACAGCAGAGACTATACCATATGGTGCAGTGTGAAGGAAAAAAAATGTTGACATCATGTTAGAACTAACTGTACCCTGGGAGGATCATTTTGTAATTAAAAAAAATATGAAAGAAGTCGTATAGAGTTATGTATTGACTTTGTGCTCTGAAGTAGTATGGATACATCGTTATATCTAATAACCTTATGCGATGGGAATAGCTGCTCTCTTAATTTTCGCGGGCCAACTTATCCACGTAGTTTCAAATAAATAATCCACAGTGAATATAATATACTACGCTCTTTTCTCCAAGATAAATTACACCTAAGTGGTAACTTGAGAGTAAGCAAACATTCTAAGTGTTGTAATATGATGAAGATGCAGTGTGTTGTAATTCAGCATGTATATATAAGGGTAGAATCACCTAATACAATATTAGCTGATCAGCAGAACTGTGTTGTGATATATACTTTTTGATTAGTCGATAGAGTATATAAGTAAGGCAAGCAGAAGAGAATATTAATATGCATTAAATATAAAGTGCTGTATTAGACGACTTATGCTATAGTAGAATGTGTTCACGTCTACTGTAGGGGGTATATACCCATTTCCCTGCGTTTTTAGAGGCATTTCAATGTATTTCACGGACCGCGTGTTATTCTCTTTGTACACCGCCGATACATTTCTCATTATCGTTCTATTATCTGTTTGTTTCTTTCGTTTACTAGTTTTCTTTCTTGTAAGTTTTTATTTATTCATAAATGATGAATAAATCACACTGACTGATAGATCATTTGCCTTGATGCAGTAAGAATATTTATGTTCCACCATAAATTTCGTTTTTTGTTGCCTTAACTTAAATTATGTAATCTCCATTGACTCAACGCTTATGCAGCGGCTTTGATAATCATATTAATGAGTGTTTTATTGACAGCATAATCAATTGCTTCTAGGCATATTTCCGATGTATTCGCCTATGTACAAGCGAGCAGGTCTATAAAGGCGTTCCTCTGTAGTATTTATACGGAAACCTATAAGTAATATTCCTTCCATAGGCACATTTACACGTAACAGCAATGACAAGATTTCTTCCTACTAATCGCCAAAGTTGCTTTCCGAAAATATGACAGTTCATATTAATACTTACTCATTAAGTCTCGAGACTAAATTTTAAAAGAAATAGTATTTGTAAGAAAATGTACTTTATTCATAAACAGTCTCTTTGCAGTACGATTAACTTATTCTTACGTATCTATAACAATTCGATACCTTTCATTGTAGAATGTTTTTAGTTTGTGATTTCAACTTTTGCTGTTAAACTCAGTTGACAGCCAGATTTTCTCTGGAGTGATGTGACGGTTCCAATCTCTTATATATTATCACATATTGTGGATAAACAACAGTTTTATGGCGCCGCAAACAGCCCTCATAATCGTCGACACGTTGTTTATTTTGATTGTCGGTGAGCAAACAATGCACCAAGTTTAAATACAAGTTGCTTATTGAAAAATGGGTATGGAAATAGGAAATACACTGTCTTCTGACATCGAAAACACCCCTTATATGTTACGCAGTTTCAATTCATGATCGACTTAAATGAGTTTGTCGAAATCTATGATTTTATCCGGTTTAGCTGCCGAATTTCAACGACCTATTTGTGTGTTTACGACCGTGTTTAAACACTAGCTGTAAACCTATGTGCCAGATTTTGAAAGCTAATTATTCAACTTTTCAACCCATTGTTTTTAAACAGCAATTCCCTACCAAAAAGCAATGCTTAATCAACACACCCAATTAAGATTTAAGCGATTGTTTTGAATATTGTCAACATTTGCTTCACTAAAAAAAGCGAAAATTTTAAAACTAAACATCTGATTTGGCTAAAATTTTGACATTTGTTATTTGAAGGGAATAAATCTATGAGTGTCATTTGTATTCCCCTGGGTTCATGCCCGGCATGTAATTCTAGTATATGCGAGAGCGAGTATTTAGTGAATAATATGCTCCAGGGAAACCACAAAATATTTGAATTTCATTTCATATAGACTGCATATTTCTTGTATGATTCTACCGATTTCAAGGTATGATGTAGTTTTTACGTAATCCTCGATATGGTCTTGTTTAAATCGTGTCCACTCGAATAACGCATATTTTTATTTGGCAAAGTTAGATGTTATATTGGAGGACAAACAATATTCTCTGTAGAATACTCGTTCTGATTGAGTGAATCTGATCAATGATAGTGATACACACATATGATGCTCTACATACAACTTGTGTATTCTTACTCTTCATATATATATATATATATATATATATATATATATATATATATATATATATATATATAAAGTAAAAGGAACATTCTCATTCTATTATAATCATTACAAAACAATTACAAAAATGTGGTAATAGTCTCCTTTTTCATGCAATGAAGTTTAAAGCCATGTTTGATGTGTTAATCATTGGTGCAATATAAATTACCAACTCTTACTACCATATAACATCATATATTGGGAGTATATAACTGTAACTATATCTTCCTGCAATTATTGTAACTTTTGCATTACAACTCAGTTATGCTCCTGGTTTTAAGCACTCATGTTGTTCTGCCCACCACGCTTTTGGTATGTTGTTGGTGTCAGCAAATATGAACATCTATGTAGCGATGCACAATCTTGATTTACTGTATCTTGCGAAGTAACATTCGTCAATAATGCCGTAATAACAAATGTTAAGCGAGGGCCTGTGGACGAGTGGTTATAGTACTTGTCTTTGAGCTTAACGACCCGGGTTCGATCCCATTCACGGCATGCGAATTTTCGGGTCTGAAAACTCCCTCTGTCCACCCTGCAGTAAATGGGTACCTGACTAAAACTCAGGGAAGGTCCAAGATGAGCTTCGACTTCCATATGCTGTGCCCTTGACACGGTGATTCTTAACAAATCACCGCCGTTACCTCAAGTAGCATATCTCTATTGTCCTGGAAATCGGTAACACTAATACACTACAATAAAGATATACTATAACATAGTAAACTGACCAATAAGGGATTAGAACAGTAAGTCTCTAAAAGTATTTATTAACTCTATGTTTTACAGCTAAATAAGAAATTAATGGAATACTCGAAAACTTATGTATTTCATATAAATATCAAGCGTTTACCCCTGGAAGGTGCCCTTGATTAGTGAGAACTTCTACTGAAAGTAGAATGAAACAGACAAGGAAAATATTTAAATATATATATATATATATATATATACACATATCTATATCTATCTATCTATCGATCGATCGATCTATCTATATATATATATATAGATATAGATGTATATATATATATATATATGCATAAAGATATATTCACGAAAAGTGTGATAAATGCCTCAAAGTATGATATGGGTATCGATTAATCTACTATTTTTATGTAAATCTCGTGTTATTCTTTTTACCATGTGTTTTCCATAAACATCATACATCTTACACATGTAAGTACATGGAAAAGTGTGTAGGTTTACGTGCACACATCATAAAATATTATCAATAGATTATTTATGAGTAAGACATGACATTTAAAAATCAATAAGGCACATGTGAGGGCTTCATATTATGATGGACGTTGGCACAGACAATCCTATATTTTCTCTTCAAGATAATTATAATATTTGTATCGAAATGCAGGATTTAAATACATGGACGCATATTGTAGATCTGCACTTGTAATTGAAAGGGAAATTCAGATCATAAAATAAAGACCCAGAGTGAGATATATCCTTGATTAATCGGATAACGTATATACATAACTGCCTGTGTTTTGATAAAGACCTCTCACAGAGAGTCGCATTTAGAAAGCAGCAATTAACTTGATATAACATATGTGAGAGAAACTCCTCAGTCGGCCAAAAATCTGATAATAGGTCATAGTTATAGTGAAAGAAAACTCTAATAGTGAGTGTAATGTTTACCATTGAAAAGAAAGCGCACCGAACGGTTGAGTTGAATGAACTATTAGTTTGTTCGGCTGTTAATTGTACTAAGTTGATTAAGATTGTTATTGATTTTATATATTTGATAATTCATGTATATACTTTAACAGTTTATTTTTCAATAATCGTTTAGATTCATAAAATATATACTTTCGATTGTGAAAAAAAGACGCGATACACATACCATTTTTCATGAGATAAAACTCGATCTCAACTCTTTCCAAACAGCTGACAATATATAGAATACGTAAATAGATGTGTTCTCATCTTTTCACACACTTATATGATGACTTTATGAATTTTGTAGCCTTGAATATTAATGAAGTAAAACAGAACTATGCTCGCTACTTGATACTAAACACTTGAAAGCAATTTTTTGAAGAAAACCTACGTCAACTATCGGAGAAATATCTGAAACACTTGCGTTCACCTATTATTGGAAGTTAATTGTTGAGCTTACAATGATAGATCAATGTATTCCTGATTAAGTCAATAGTAAACACGTATATTTGCAAAATTGGGTATAGATTTCTGAAGCGACTAATGCATTATTATTGATCCATAAGTGATGAAAAAGGAAAAGCGAAAAAGGAAAAAGGAAAAAAGAAAACAGAAAAAAGAAAAAAGGATTATTGAAAAACTAAAAAGAAACATTGAAAAAAACACGAAAAACGGTCGTAGTTGTAATGTATGATACGCTATTAATTTGTATTTAAAACATTACAAGTGAATGAAGAGTTGTTTTAATATGTAAAGGTGATAAAGGAAATTCAGCTGTATGTTAAACATCTACAAGACACTATGTTTACACACGCATTAAACTTTGCCAATTGTAAAATCACTTGTATTTTTGTATACGTTATAATATCAGAAATCATGCACTAACACATTGCATCTGTGTGTGTATATTATCGTCTTAGCTATTTTTCTTTAACGCATTTCTGTTTTATAAAAAAATAGTTTTGGGAGGACAACAAATTATATCGTGGAACAAGACATGTAAAAATAGAGGTCAACGGTATTTACATCCAAATTTTGTCTAAATCTTTGCCCCTCCGCTTTAAACAAGGCTACGTTAATATTCTACACTAAAATAAAGTCTCCCGCTGTTTAAGTGAGGATAACTTTAATTTTCCGAGCTGCCCTTTATAGTTAAGTGTGGAGAGTCCTGTCACTATCTCGGTTCTAAATCGTTGAAAACGATCTCGGTTTACGGAATCATTTTGTAGAGAATAATTTATTTCTCGGATGGCATACGCAAAATGGGCTGTACCAGAGTTATATATAAGGAATGGAAAGCGGCTTCTGTTCAATTGACCAACGTTAGTAGCAACTATATAATCATACGTAAGAAGCGGGGGGGCACGTTTAAACATGCAGTAGATACAGACGAAACACTAAATACATATTTAGTCATCATGATTTGTGAAAGCTAGTGTGTTATCATAGGCTATATCAATAAATAAAAGAAATGGGTATGAGCCCCCAATGGTGTAAATTTAGAAGCACAAGAGACACTAAGATGGAGGGAAAGTGATGACAGTAGAATAACATAGCCAATATAATTTCCTTTATTTATTGATTGAATAGCTAAGTTTGTTTTTAAATCGTGTCCACGAGAAATTGTTTAAAATAATGTAAATATAGAATATCTATATACTACTAAAACTCTATTGTCTTGTATGTTTGCAATCAGCTTTCAGCTTTCCGGTTTTCAACATCCGGTTGCGCATGCGTAAATAACATCGTCTTCCAATCTGTTATTCCAATTCCGTTGAACTCTTATTATTAACGAACGCATGAAATTTTTCATTCTGGAAATGTTTATATCGCTTTAAATATAAAACAATTACATTTAATTTCATCAAATAGTTTTTTTGTTTTCTCCACGGCTAAAAACATTCAACGGCAGGACTTTGTAAAGTCTGTCGCAGTTTCAAAAAAGCTCCACCCTTTTAAAAAACAAAAACAAACAAACAAAACAACAACAATCATTATTAATATCAATAGCGGCGGTGAACGAAACCACCTCCCACTTTTCCTCTCACAGATTTCACAACTCCTACTCCCTCTGTTTTCGTTACGTACGCGAGACAGCCGGTTGTACCCCCTTCCTTCCTCAAATCGCCCTTTTATTATTCTGTACTTTCAACTAACAATTTCATTTAAAAGATTATATATAAAAATTTGAATTTAACTATAATAAGTATTATGGTACCTGTTCAGTGCATATTTACCTATAAGTATGGCCAACCACTTATAATTCAGTAACTATAATTTAAAAAAAAACAATTATAATAAACAGAACGACGCATAGAAATCTATCTATATTCTTTTTTCAACAATTACATTTAATTTCATCAAATAGTTTTTTTGTTTTCTCCACAAGTGTCACGCACATACATGAATTCCATAGCTAATATAACAAACTGACCCAACGGGTCACGGGTGGTCTAGTATATTATAAATGTAGAGTTTCTCTCCCCGCATATTCAATTAGAAACATAAAACATCATATCAAAAACAAAGACCGTTTACTTTTAGAAAACTGTTAGAAGAAATCCAATGGTGGTATTATATTATGGTAATTGTCTTATCATAATAAAATTGTAGTGCCTCCGTTTGCACCAGCCACCCATTAACAGAAATGCAACGGTTTGCTGTATTACATTTCATGTTACTTCATGGAAAATTGACAATTGGAATTAAGATTCATATAATTGTTTCAATATTTAAAAAATAATACTTAATCAAAATACAAAATCAATAACGAACATAGGGAATCATTCACCCTGAAAACATCTGGTGAGTGATAACAAAATACAAAGATAGCATTAACTTATTGTCTTGAATTAACCATGGAATTGAAAAAAAAACTGGATATTCTATTACTAATCGAGTTTAAGTATATGTGTGTATGAAGTTTGAACTATACTATTACTTCTATGAAGTATTAATGCACTATATTTTAACGCTCAACCTAGTTTATAGTGCTATTTAATACTAATTTACACATTTCAGTTTTAACTTAAAAGGGGTAGTATCTGTTCTGTTCTACTGACATAATCATACCAGACGCTACTTTTTTCCATATTGTTGGAAGTAAGGTAGTTTAGCATTGTTTTTGTTGACAGACGCATTTTATCGGAGGCATTGCCTCTTAATTTGACTGGTAGTTTAGTATATATTTTTACGTTGATATCATTCCCCAAGGCATGAGTGCATCCGTCTTGCGGGAGGGGTAGTATATGTTCTGTTCATTACCTCCTGTGCGTTGAGGAGTAATGTAGTTTATGCTTTCATGAGCCCATCTATCTGGGGATTACCGCCTCGCTGTGGTTGCAGTTGTGTATATGTTTGTTGATAATGATAACATATTCCAAATATATAAAAAGTATGCGAGCGCTAAGTATATAAAAGTGTCGCGTACAATAACAATTATTATCATGGATCACTTTGTACACGATCTTGTGAGCTGGTTGTAATTCTTACAACATAGTAACATAACACGAAGAATATCAACGCAATATACGATTGCAATTATACCGTCATAGAAATTATTTTTGTTTATTTTTAAATGATCAGCTCTTTAGAGTTAAGAGTTTAATAATTATCATAACTTTCTGATAATGTCGGTGTATTTTGATAAAAGCAAGCATTTTCATGAATTGGGGTGAAAAGTTGGCAAATGACGCACAGGTCTGAAACAGAAAATTTTATCTGGAATACTATTGTGTGTTACACAGCGAAAGCATACGACTGGCGAACATCATGCTATAGTAAATGTATTCAGTAAAATTCTCAGTTCGAATAACGAGAAACTGATCTTTCTCTGAAATAATACAAATCCTTGAAGTGTACTACTCGTGAAATAACCTCCAAGACAATTTTCAACATAATATTGCTTTTGTAATGGCTATGATATAATTTGAAAGAATAATCGAAGTCAGCAAAAATGCGTCTCACCGAAAGTTTAATGCAAGAAATTAAGATGCATTGTTCGTGTTGCTTACGACACATAATGACGTTATAGAAAACAATTTAAAAGTATGTAAACTTTCAAATTAACATATTGTATTTCAATTTAATCTCTGCATTTACTTTGATGTTGCAATGTGCCTAATATGCTACGCACGAGTCGTCCTACTTTCTCTATAAACTAGTCTATTTTCTTAAACTTGCTTAATTGTGTATATTAATGTATTTTTATTTCATGAAAATAACCTGTTTCTACGAAAGCAAAATGCGCTATTTATAAGGGAAACAAAATGGGTTTATCGAATATTATTTCCGGGGAATAAATAAAGGAAACGCATTTCTACTAAAATGAAATACAGTTTCCCTTTAAATAATCATTCGGAATTGAAAACTATAGCAATACACGATCGATGAACAAGCTAGTAATTATTCAAATACTTTTGTTTGTCTTTAATATTCGTCACGAATCACTGGGAGCGATCTGTAAATACCGCCAGCAAAATCCTGATTTAGAAATCTTTTAACATTCGGTCGATTGCCTATCTCGTTTAACATTATATCACTCGGAATCGTGGCGTAATGCCTCAGGAATATAAAACACAGAATATCTCAAATGAATAGTGATTGTTACAGAAACAAAAACTGCTCTGCTATGACATTTTATGATGAGAAAATGAAGCTGACAGCAAGATATTCAGTTAAGAAATGAAACATGGGAAGTACTGCATGTGGGTCAAAATAAACCACGTGTCATTTCTTCAAAGGCCTGGTGTTCTATCAGTGACGAATTTGCTTTCAGCTGTATTTCCGTTTATGAAATGTCATAAACGTGCAGTGCTTGTCTTTTTAAAAATTGTTGTTAATATTATTTGGGAGTAATTGAATGTAGTTATTCATACATTTAAATTATCTATTTGAATTGCGACAGAGCAGTTATCTTTATTTACAACTATTACATATTTACTCGGAGACCTTTTTTTCTCAGAATGTGTTGTCCCAGTCTATTCAAAGTTATTTTGTTGTCACTATGTAGATTGTAACGAGACACCAATTTTACAATTGTTTGCTGCTGAAATTAGAGAAACAATTCAAACACATTTAAAGTAGTGAAAAAAAAAGTTTAATACGGATTCCAATATAATACACTTTAAAATAGTCTATTAAAGTGTTAATTCGATTACTAAGTATATATTTGCAATATGTAAATGCATTGAAAAAATCCTATCAAATGAATCACCATGACATGATCGGTGAGTGTCGTTTACGGTGAGGGATAGGTGGAGGGAAAGGGTTGATGGGATTTGATGATATTTTTACTATTTTTACTACATCTTATCATGCTACCACAAAATATATACATTACTTTGCTTCGCGGTTTTCATCTTATATTTTCGTGTTGATAAATATATTTGGTTAAATTTGAATATTTACACAATATAATGTAAATATGCCAAGTATTTCGACCACCACGAGATACATTATCGATACTGGAACAATACATCCTAAGTTATTAATATTATACTTGAGCGTTCTCCTATATGTAAATCCATGGTCAGTTAATAAGTGTAAAACTCCAAAACTAATCGATGAAACATATTCACGTCTCGTCTTATCACTACTGATATCCTTTCTGTTACTCTTACTTCTACAATTACCCTTGCTCTATTTGCTTGCACAAACACTGAACGAAACGATAATATGACTGGAAGTTATTGGGCAGTATTGCACAAATATGCCATAGGTAAAAGATGAACTTTGGAGTGTGCCATACAGGATAAAATAGTATTTAATACTAATAATAATGTCGCTACTGGTATTACATAAATAATTACTAAAACGTATTGAGGTTTTCAAATTAGTTGCACTAAATTAAGTGTATTTAAACGTGTGCTAGTGAGGTAATCACCACATTTAGTACTATACATATAGATACGCTTGTTCGCACTAATATACACCGACAATATTGTTTCAATTACTCCGATTTAGTCATGGAGAGCACTTAGGTTACGGTATATAATAACATTATGAATCTAAATTAGAATGCCTGAACACAACTCAAAAATACTTCGGAAGTGCTGAAGTAAATATGTTCTTTGAGTTGGTTTGTCTAGTATATATTAGAGGAATTTAGACAAATGTAATTTCTCACCGTTTTATTTAAATTATCTTACGCAAAACAGACGTATATTCTACATTGCTTTATGTTAATATCAATTATTACCGTTCTTCTAAGTACAATATTTTGTTTTCTTAAATGATAATGATTCGTAAGGAAAATGTATTCAATCAAAAGAATATTAACTAGTATCATCAAGTTACTGAAATACGTTGTCAGCTATTTTAAATGATAAAGTTATATTTATTTTAATAATTAGCGATTGATCCTTTTGTATTAAAACGGCAATGTAGATTTGTCCCCAATAACATCGCATATACAATTTATTTATCATGTTTAACGCTGGAAACTAAGCATGATTGTGGCTGCTTCGTACTATTAAAGATATACAGTGTAGCCAGTCAGATACATTTAGTCGGCTCTCGTTAGAGTATATAATACCGTTTTTGATATTTAATTCTGAAACTATAACGGTATAACCAGTTTGTTGTATGTGATTAGCTTAAATCAATGTAGTGTAAACCAATGCACTGCTGGAGGAAATTGCCGGGTCAATACATATATTAATATTATTCTTCCGTAAATTATAACAATTATTATGTTATAATGTGAACATTAAAAAAAATATTTTTATACTTCGCGTTTGTATTTAAATAATCTAATACAACGTAAACCCCTAATAAGTAGATAATATATATTTTCCTACATATATATATATATATATATATATTTATATATATAAGTTAATCAGGTTTACACCCAAATGCCCAAACACCAATCGTTTGCACTTATTTACACTTCTTCTAAGTACGACTTCTACTACTCGTTTTACTTGGATTTCTACAACTACTATTCTTATACGGAGTGTTACTTTTAACGTTCACATTGTGTTTTCGTTGGTACGTCAACTAGAATTGGAAATACTAATCTTTTAATGTGTAAACATATATCATACGAATATCAATTCGTATATGGTTTCGTGCATGGATCGGTAGCACTGAACTCTGAAATAGAATATCGTTTGCTAACTGTAGATACAATGGACTAATTTAAAGAATGCCCATTCGTTTTGAATATCAATTAAATTACTTCAGTGAAACTGGAACTTTCTTTTAGAGTAAAAAGCGTCAGTGCATCACCAAATGTATTGAAAATGAATTAAAATGTGTAATTTAATTAAATGTAATAATATTTATATACAAAACGTTAACAGATCAAGAATTGTTATCTGATGATTTGCCATGGGTTATTTCACTGACTCCGGTCTGAATTTGAGTACAATGATCTCTCTCTCACACTCGCTATTTCTCTCTCTCTCTCTCTCTCTCTCTCTCTCTCTCTCTCTCTATATATATATATATATATATATATATATATATATATATATATATATATAACAAAGGATATTATCATGGCAATGGAAGACACACTGGACGAACATGCGATTTCGACTATGATACCGCCATGTACATATACAGTGGCCACATCCATAGTATAACTGTTCACTCGCTGGCGCTAAACACACATACTACATGCATTCAAGATAACAACAATGCCTTTGAGTTGCCCTAAAATGTATTGTATTAATATGAATAAAAATTGAAAACATAAAGATGTTCATACTCATAATTGTATTCTAAACTAGTACATATTTATATATATATATATATATATATATATATATGCTCTCATCCTTCCTTTCTCATACATATATATATATATATATATATATATATATATATATATATATATATATATATATATATATATATACAGTTTTATATATGTGTATGTTTATATATTTATGTATATGGAATCAAATCACTCATAAATTATATAATCCGTCAAGATTAATTCTGAGACACGTATTATTTGTGTTAACGTAGATAATGAGTTCTACATTTAGTTTAATTTCGTTACAGTCAATAGGGAAATAAAAGGTGATCACATTTATGAAAATCCAGATATCTCAGACTATGTTAAACTTTAATAATTAACAAATACAATATTTTGTGGGGTAGATTAAGATGTGTTAGACTAAATATTATGGATACAACAGTGGATTTGAAAGCAAAAATATTTCAAATGGCCATTGGATTAGATCGGTAGTTATTGTACACACATGAAACAATATTTTTGAACTGCAATTTCTATTTATGACACCAATAAGTTAAATCCTCAATCGTAGATATCCTCATTATCGAAATACTGTAATTGATAATGATAAAAATGGAACAAGTATTCTAGACATAAGGATCAGTGTCATTATATATTGACTATAATCTTAAAACGAAGACATACACTTGATGCAAATAATTGTTGTTATGGGGTGAATTTATATTACACGTCTAAGGAGGTGTATTATTACAGTACTATATCAAATTAAGTCACTCGTAATGTCTACGTCGGTCCCCATAGCAGTCCGTCTGACATAATAGTATTTGATTCGATCTTGAATATTTTGTTTGTTTTTTATATTGTATTATTGTCTCGAATATGATTCCTTTTTATTCAGTGTTTCCCTATACTATTCAGGTCGGGTAGGAGTAATGTAACACTTGTTTTATTTTTCCTCACTGCCAACGATAGGAGTCTAATGTGAATCCATGCATACAACATTACCGCAAAATTGTATTTATAATTTGTCTATGCGATAACCAGTGAATTCCTGCATAAAATAAGCATTACAATATTTCCTCTGAAAAACTATAATCTACACACATCTTCGCTTTTAATGATATAGTTCATTATACTAAAATTTCGACCGAAGGAAGAAGGGGAAACAAGCCGCGCGTGCGTGGTCCCCCTCTGTATGTGACTCGATGTGGCGAGTGTAAAATGCAATAAATTTGGGCAATTTGGGCATTTTTGACCCCTAGGGGGCGCTAACCAGAATGTATATGAGGTCAAAGATGCGCATCTCATATCCAGAACAATAGCCTCTACATTTTGGCCAAGTCTCAGAAAAAATTGAATGGATGGATCAAACGTTATGGGAGAAACAATTATGTTTTGCCATTTAGGAGGCTTCTTACCGCCTGGGGGCGCGAACCAGATGTTTTCCAAGGTCAGCGATATTTATTTTCTATTAGGGACAATTGCCTCCATATTTTGGCCAAATTTAAGAGAAATGATGAAAGGTTATGGGGCAAACAATGTCATTTTTTTGGCATTTCGGGGCCTTTTAACCCCCTGGAGGGGCTAACCAGATGTTTATTCAAAAATCGGAGAATGCCACTATTTAACCTGACCAAAGTTACAACTTCATGCAAAATTTCAGAGGAATTCAATGGAGGGTTGCGGAGAAAAATCCGGACGGACGGACTGACGGACGGATATGCCTTAAAACATAAGTCCTCCTATTTTATAAATCGGGGGAACAATAATCAATGTTCAACACTCGTATAATAATTTGTAACATATGTTGCTTATTATTTACAGTTACACTTTAAACACTTTACCTCATATCGCATGTAATTACAGGCGATGTGAGGTACCATTTTTACATCCTTTATTTTTACGAGTATAAGATACTTCTTTATGTATTCATGGAAATCCTGCATTAATGACATTTTTACTTCTCCATGTATGACGTTTTTCGACTAGTTGGCGGAAATAACAACACCGCTAAAATTACTACTTTGTTTCCGTTCAGTATTTAAAAAAACTTACTTTGCATAACACACTACTTTTATTAAAACATGGGGAACCCCTTCCAGAGACAGTGAGTTGGGTTCAACTAAAGTAAATGAAATAATAACACTAGCTATTATGTATTCATACCAAATACATTTATTACAAACCGAGACAACATTACACTTTTTAACCTTTTTAATTAATAAATAATAAGAGAGAGAAGAGATATAATGATAGACAGAAAAACAGATTGAGAGTTACACATTCTCCGATCAAAGATTATATATTTACATGTTTATAAAAATAAATATTCGTTTCGCACATGTTTATGATTCATTACGGTGCGAAATAATGCAACTCTATTTAAACTGACGGTGTTTATACTTTTTTCTCACTTAAATAAAGCAATGCCCATTTCGACAAGAGTACTACTTCAACCGTCGAGGATTTATTTCTATTGCTTTTAATGTTATTTAGCTGAAGTTTATTTCAAACTTTGTTGTGCTGCCAGGAAAATTAAGTTAATCAAAAGATATCTTCATTAATCGAAATAATCAAAAGCGTCATTGAGATGAACTAGTTTTATTTTTGTTAGTATATAAAATAAGTTGTCTTCATTACAGTAAAACTATTATTTTTTCTTTATATGATTAGATAATTAATTAATTCAGCACTATTCAGAATCAATATCCATTATCCTGATGTGTGGGACAATATAATTTTGTGAAGTACACCAACGGTTTGGAGATTAGACCGTCTGATTATTATTTGTAACGCGTGAAATATATCCACAGGGATAAAAAAAACACTTCTCTAATATTAAAGTGTAAGTCCTGTATGTGAAAACGTAGAAAACTGTGAACAAGCGGAAATAAAATCTCTGAAAAGCTTATTTATCACGGTTATTACTATATATATATATATATATATATATATATATATATATATATATATTTCATTATTTTTTTTGGGGGTACACAATTTTATTAGTGCAATAATGAAGGGAAGACGTGTTGAATTGTTCATAATTAAAAAGATTTAAGCGATGAAAAAAAAATTGCCAGTCGACTAGTTTCGCCCACACTTTACAAGACTGATATCGTGGGATTTTAAATATGGGTGAGAATGTAGGATAGAATTTAAAAAAACAAAAAAACCTTTCATATTAAAAATGTAATTGACGTTATGTTATGAAGGGAAAAACAAGTTCGAATTTGGAATAAAATAAGCGTGATGTTATATGGAATGGAGGTTGTGTCTGAGAGACTAATCACACTCAACCCCAAGAGACACCCCCTTCTGTTTGCAGAGGGAGGGCCTCTTGAGGCGTATGTGGATAGTCTCTAAGATTTTTAAATGATAAGATAAGTGGGCACGGTTTAAGATGGAAAATGAATATGTGCTGAAGTTCGTTGCGCACGACCGGTTATTTATCAGATGGTCGATTATGGAAGAACCGTATGTATTTCTTAGAACGTCCCGTGAACAGAAGGTTCCATTCCTGATTTTACCTCGGATGTTTTGTTGTTCTCTGTTGTTTAATCTCAACGTTGTCCGGCCCACGTAATTGGCACTGCAATTACATTTAAAATGATAAATACCGTTATTTTTATGATAGGGGGGGGCGTCTTTTCGAGAGGATGGTAACAGCGGTTTTGTACAGAACACAACCCGCACATTAGATGAAAAATAACAATTTCCCACCGCTGAGCTGATTTGTTTGGCGAACTTCTCACTTACTGTACCTAACCAAGGCAAACGAATATAAATCGGACATTTAGCAATTGTACTTGTTTTTTCCGAGGAAAAATTGGCCACTTTGCTATTGATGAAAAACCTAATCACATCCAGGGGATAGCCATTATTGGAAAAAAGTATCAATAATTATTTGTATTTCTTCGTCCAATTTTGATGTTGAAGAAATCATAAGAGCTCTGTGTGTTAGGGCCCAAATAAGATCTAAGTCGACTGGCAATCTTTTCTTTTCTTTTTTTCATCCCCTAAATCTTTTAATTATGAAAAAATCAACACGTCTTCCTCCATTATTGCACTAATTAATATATATATATATATATATATATATATATATATATATATATATATATATATATATATATATATATATATATATATATATATATATATGTATATATATATATTATGGCTATACCCAGAGGATAGCTATTTTAACATAATTACTACGAACATTTTACAAATTCAATGCTATAACTAACCGTTGTCAAACCTGGCTCAACATATCTAAATCAATCGATGTCCTTCCAACGTAAAACAAACTGCAACTACATTTAAATACACAAATAATACAATTATAAGGAAAGGGATGCCATACTTTAAGAGTAATGTCAAGATCGGGCCGGTGAAAATCGCAATTATTTGAAGAAAACTAACATTGTTGTACAGATCAATATATTTGTCTGACGAATCTATCACAAATAAAAATTACATGCATAGTCGAATACACATGTAACATGCTACGATATATATTGGTTATACATTTTGATATAACTTGATCAGTAGTTATTAATAACACAATTACCAAGAGTGTAACATTTAAAAAAATAGACGTTATTTTTCATCGTCCATATCTTGTTAAAACAATAGTTACTACATGTACTCCAATAGAATTTAACAGAATACAATCGAATACCCCATACTTCTGTTCGGGGTCGTATTTAGTGTCCAGACTGGTTCGCGTATTTAGTGACTGAGGGGAGTATAGTATCCCATCACCACACCATTTATAAAACTTCGAAATTTTATTTCTCATAGAAGATTTAACAATGGCTAATGGATAGCCATTAATGCAGAGGGTTTTAGTGAAGATATTTAATTTCATCATTAAACTAGTTCTTAAATGAAATCATTAAGAGTAATGTCCTAATAAAATTAAACATTTTTTCGTGTGAAAAATGAAGTACCAACACGTATATGCACCAGTAAACTTGGTTTCTGGTATGCTGAAGAGAAGAAAAAAACGGAAAAAAGGTGTGAAAATTTGGACATCGAGCAACGTTACTAAAATTATCTTTCTTATCAATATATTTAACAACTCATGTATCGTTTCATTCACGTATATTGTGTTTAATAAACACATTTGAGAAATATACCAATAAAAAACTAACAGCCACACAGCCACACACACATATCTCTCTCTCTCTCTCTCTCTCTCTCTCTCTCTCTCTCTCTCGCTCTCTCTCTCTCTCTCTATATATATATATATATATATGCACACGTGTATGTGGGTGTTTGTGTGCATGCGATACGAGTGAAGCATACACTTTCTATTTGTGTTAATCCAATTAAATCTACTAGTTTATATGAGCTGCCCTTTCGCGAAGAACATATGTATGATAGAATGTTACTAGGTGTTTGCAATAGTAACATATAATAGACAGACAAAGATGGAACTTTAGAACGCATAATGTCGCATGCGCTTCTGGCACACACACTATTTCCATCGCGTACATTTTTTGAACCAATATATCGGTTCATTTTTAGTTGATTATCGTTTTGTGGTTCTAAAGTCAAGATTAATACTTTATAATCGACTTTGTCAGTAATTTTAAATTCATTAAACAGTACATAATGCTGACTATCAACCGAGACGCTGCATACATTAAGTGAGATTAGAAACCCATTTAACCTAAAATGAAAGATTATATTAGCGTTCTACCAAGAAACGCAAACATGTTTACTTATTTATATGCTTGATAAATCATTAACCGTTTTGTAATAATTTGTTACAAATAGTATACAAACTATTAGGAACGCAACATATCTAAGGAAGTATTTTGTAAGTTTAACTTAATATTATATGGCATTTAATTAAATAATAAGCATTGTAACAAATGATTTTTAGTGTTTGCTATTTTCTTTGTTAGTTCGATTTTTAACATCAGAAGCTGAATAAACAATTTCGTGTAATATTTTCTGCAATGTTTGTTGATTTTTTAAAGTGTGTCACACAGGTTTTACGCTTTATATATATTTATTATGTAGTTTAAAAATAATAGAAACATTCAGCCATAAGATTTATAAAGCGCATGATGAGGTTTTGTAAAATTTCATGTAAAGGGTGGTGGTAATGTAAGCATGTTAAGGCTATTCAAAATATACGTTCAAGCAGTAATTCAAGGAGGAAATGTGGGTGTGTATTCTGAAGCTAGCGGCGAACAAGTTGAATAATAAAAAGGTGTATATTGATGGGAAACGAATACTAACAGAAATTGAGTATATGCATGTCTGGAGCCGAACATATATTAGTATTTATGTTAATTGTATTTCCTGTTAAAGCTCACTTAAGGTTACTATTATATTACACTGAAGTTATTAATTTTAAATGCTCATTTCAGAGAGTAGCGTTGTGTCATATATGTGCTGTTGTAATGGACTACATTCCTAGGCATAACCTCAATTTTTGTAGAGGGATAAAGTATCTGTAGTGAAGTATCGTAAGGCTGATTTTTTTTCAGATTAGCGGTCAGCGAATGATGAATAAAAGAAATTCGAAAACAAAAAAGCTAAGGGAGAACATGACACCACTCAGTTGGATAAAAAAGATTTGTTCGTATTTATTTGTTTTTGTGTGTGTTCTCTTATTCGGAAGATCAGATGTAGGTCCTTAGTAAACACAGCACATCTTTATTTTCGAGTGTCTTTTGAAGTTGCTCGCATTTATATATATATATATATATATATATATATATATATATATATCCATATAAATTAGATTTGTCTTCTAAAGATTATCCCTTAAGTTATGTCGGTAATTTGCTTTTTTATGTACTAACCGTTATTGATTAATTTAAAAGACTATTTTTTATTCATTAATTAGCAAGAGAAAATGGTGTTAAGTAATAGTCAATCTCTGTGTTTAAGCAAACGCGGGATATTCATTAAACTTTATAATACATTATTATATGCATACATATATATATATATATATATATATATATATATATATATATATATATATATATATATATATATATTGCTTCTCTTAATTAGAATGTATATATATATACATATATACATATACATATATATATATACATATATATATATATATATATAAACACACATATACATATATATATATACATATATATATATACATATATATATACATATATATATATATATTTACTTCAAAATGAAATAATAAATCGGTTCATTTTTAATTGTATAACTTGAAAATATGTGCACAGAACTTGATTTCAATACGTTACTTACATCATTAACTTTCACACACCGCATATTATTTGTATATGGACGTGAACTTTGGGTCATTTTATGGTGTTTGTCTATCAACTACTTTAACGGATTTGTTCAACTTCAAATGCCATTATTTTTCTTAAATTAAACTGGGTGTGACCTTATTTTACATCCGCCCTAACGAACCTTTATGGTAGCTTCAACTGTGATTTTTTACAGTTCATATCATTTCTATTTGTATATGAAATTTTGACTATAAGTAATTTCCCCTTTACCAACGAATATATTTATATTTCTCAGACA
Organism: Sepiola atlantica; assembly: GCA_963556195.1. Lineage (NCBI taxonomy): Eukaryota > Metazoa > Mollusca > Cephalopoda > Sepiida > Sepiolidae > Sepiola > Sepiola atlantica. Next base: position 98,942,736 of record OY744523.1, read on the forward strand.
ATAATATACCATACTTTAAAAAGACATGGCTTAAGGACGAAATAATAACATTTTTTTCCTTTAAACGTCTTGTCTTAAACAACTGATGACTTAATAGATGTTGTACTTTGAACAATGTGTATTTCAATTCTAGACTTGTTTATTTAATTGATCTATCTCGTATGTCGAGCGTCAATGTTTTACGATAAGTTTTGTTGCAAAGGTATACATCATATCTGTATTCTTCAGTTCCTTATACACAGACACATATATTCATATATATATATATATATATATATATATATATATATATATATATATATATATATATATAGATATATATATATATATATATATATATATATATATATATATATATGTATATAAAAATATATACATATATATATATATGCGAAATATATTTTTTCTTAAAAATATTATTTATTCAAATTATTTTTTTCGTACACGTGTTTCACTACCAAGCAAGTACTAGCTTGCCAGATAATTAGGGAAATTAAATGTCTGGAATAAGGGTACTGCCGACAATACACAATGTGGTGTTGCAATAGTTGAGGTCACTTAAGAAGAAAAGAGGAAAAAATAAAAATAAAAATAAAAGTTTAAATTAAAAAAACAAGTAACAACAACGATAAAAAAGAAAGGTCTAGAAAATGTCATAGAAAAGTATCTCGTGCATTATTTCTGCCACCAAGCCAACAAGCAAATAATTGGAATTATGCACCTGGAACAAGAATTACAACGACTGACAATACCCAATGTGACCCTAATTAGGGCAACACCACATGTAGAAAATCAAACAATCCTGCAATTTCATTTTAATACATTCTAATCCGTGCTTGAAAGATGTTGATTTCCTTACTTTAAAAAAGTGCCAATATTCGCATAACATCGCCAGGACTTAACTTATAACGTCTTAAAAACTTGAAGAATATTCGACCCCCAGGGCTTATACCACCTATATGAGTAGCAATAAAATAAAATAAAACTAAAACCTATCAGACAGTCTCGCCTGACAAACATATAGTATCTAACTGCCATTTAAGGAAATGGGTGAGAGAAGAAATAAATTATATTTTCTTTTGTTTTGAGGGGAAAACAACAAATGAGAACCTACGGTACCAGTCCGCGCGCGAGCAGTTTTACAAGGTGGATGTCTTTGTTTGTTTCAGTGCTGGCGACAAAACATGGTTGGTCGGAATTAAGGCGTCTTAAAGCGGCTACATTTTTTAAAGTATTTCGGGCATTAATTTTCAAAAGAATGTAAGATTTCTACTGGCCAATGAATTCAAACCAGTTTTGTATATCAAATATTTTGGGCAAACATATATTATATGACTTGCATTTAAAGCATTAATCAGAGAAGAAATAAATGGCAATTTTTTAAAGTAAAAATTGACAAGTTACGTTACGCGTGCCTGCAGATTTATTATCATTATTATTATTAGTAGTAGTAGTATCAGTAGTTGTGTTGCTGTGTTGTTGTTGTCGACATTGTTGTCGTTATTATGCTAATGATGTGACATTTTACTTTAAAAAAACTTGCTGCCAAATTATCTGATCTACCTTTAATGGTTACACCGTTCTATTAGCTGACAGTTGTGCCACATATTACAATTTCTACAAAAGCCACTGACTTTTCATCTGGTGCATTTTCCTTTTCTTTTGTCACACTATATATGGACATGCACTATTTCCAGTTAATACGCTTTTTTGTTAGAAAATAGTATGCGAATTTCGGTTTTCCTAATCATGATAACAAGTTGTATAAAATCACAATGGCCTTTGTCATTTTCAATAACTATCGTAGGTTCAGGATAATGAAATGTGTCATTTTGCAACAACACTATCTGTTTTCATGCAACTTGGCCCTGTTGATGTTGTTTTGTGCTCGGTGACCGATAGGTAAAATTGATCGTGAAGATCGAACGTTCTCCACTGCTTGTATTATACACCATTTCGTTTCCGGCTTCTTCAGCTTTGGACATTCTGTATTTGTAAGCATTGTTCTATTGCTATACATATAATTATTATTTTTTGTCTAATTGCTATTCTAATTATCATTATTATTATTATCATTATTATTATTTTAATCATTATTTCTTACATATATTCATCTCTGATTGATAAATGCGAGTGATCTTCTTTGGAATAACAGTGACACCAAATATTCTCATGATTCGATTTTTCTTTGCTTCGGTCCAACCACGTAACAATTGATTAATATTTAAGGACCGATCGTTTACCATCCTGTCTCATCCATGGAATTTAAATAAAAAGTAACCACAGCAAAAATGAAGTACTATTGTTTAGAACGCTTGATCGTTGGACGAGACGAGTCCTCTTCAGCATGCTCTTGCTCTCAGACCCTGAAGAGGTGTTATGAACTCTAGGTTGTGCTACTGCATTTTATAGCGTTCATATGGCGTTACATTTTTTATCAGTATTTTTCTATAATTATTTGTATTATTATTATTAAAATATAATAATAATTATATAAATAATATTAAAACACTAATAATAATAATAATAATAATAATAATAATAATAATAATAATAATAATAATAATAATAATAATAATAATAATAAATTATGGTAGAAAAGCTACATAAAAATGTTACATTATGACGGGCCCTGTATTTTGAAAACGGGTAAAGTAGCTAGTATGAATTATGAACTGGGTGAAAGAAATAGGAAGAAGTACAAATTAAGTGAATATGTGATTTGGGACAAACAGACATGTCTAAGAGTGAGTTATTCTGGGAATCATAACATACTGGCCGAGAGGAAACGCTCGGATCAAAAAGGTTCGACACAAAAGCGATATTCAGTTCAGTTATGACATTCGTTGAAGGGTCAAAGGGATCTGACGTCACAGATCCCTGGTGAGAAATTAGCGTTTAGACAGTTCACCATGGAAGCGCGTCATGGATAGACGTCCATAAACTGAGCTCTGCAATACGTAGTCTTGGTGACATCGCCAGATATGTAGAAGAAAATAGCCGATTGCATCCGTCACATTTCCACATAACAGTATTAAAGAAAGACAGAGTTTGAATGAACGAACCGACGAATGTAAATCTCTCCGATGGAAGTGTGAAATAAAAGAATAGAACTATCTCTCTCCAAAAGTCTCGTCTTCAAATGTTTCTGTCTCCGTGCATGAAAACAGAATTTGCCCACAAAACAGGTACACCGCTGCAGTAACGAGCCATCGACGGAGATGAGTGTGCCAGCAAACCCACGACCAGCGGAGGCAGAAATATGTAAGGTAACTTTGTTTGTGCATGATATTTTGGGTCCTCATCTGTAAAACGAAAAGAACTAAAAATCGAATATGCCTAACGAACAATGTTTAAAATGCGTAAGTTGAAATCTTTAAAGAGCAGATGTTTTAACGAGAATTGTTGAAAATAGGTTGACAGTTTAAAAGTGCCATAAAATCGCCCTTAGGAAATATGTATTAGAAGTGCCTGTTAAAAATGTCGCTATGAGAGTGCTTTACGGAAAGTGTTTAAAAAGATTGAAACCGCTTAATAATCTTCTCATGAACTTTCGTATTGTTTTCGGTTACGAGAGGATTAATTCACAAGCGGTATGTAACAAAAACATAAAGAACAAAACAAATCAAAGCAGCAATAAAGCACTATTGATACAGGTACAAATAAAAACAGCACACAGAAAACAATAATTTTGAAAACAATGTTAGCTGATTTAAAAAAAAAAACATTAACTGTGAAAGACAAATCACCGGATGTGACAGAGACAAATACATTCTGGAGTAACATATCGTTAAATAGTCAAAAACACTAAGACTCCTTGTGATGGCTACTATTAATCATAGCCATGATGCCACTAAACTAGATACTCAGGATACAGGTTTACATACACAGAATAAAGAATAGACAACCATCATGTACATTGACGACCTTAAGCTATTTGCGAAAAGCAAAGCAGTACTGGAATAACTGATAAATACAACCAGAATATTAACCCAGAACATTCAAATATAAGTGCGCACTGCTACCAATCAACAGATGACAACTGGAGACGACATAGCTCATGAGACTGCCCAAATAACAGAGGATGGTGGCAGTAGGCGAATAAAATAGCTATAACCATTTAGGAGTTCTGGAGGAAAAAAAGGTGAGCCAACCCTCGACATACAAGCTCCCCCCCACATTCAAAAGATTCCTTCACCATCATTAGATGTACACGATATGACTTAGTTTAAAGGGTCCTTTGCAAAGTAGCCCGACTTAAATGAATGCCAATAGGGCTGCCGAAATGAAAGACTCCCCAAAGTTTTCAGTTGAGTTTTCTGTTCTTTGACTATCTTAAATGTATTTGAAATTTTTACTAATTTCGCACAATGCTACCAAACTTAATGTGTTTTCTTAAACTTTTGTTTTATTATTCTTTATTATTTTTATTGTTTTTGTTTTCCGTATTCTTGGCTACTCACATACCATTATTACGAACTTTGAATGCCTTATATCAATGTACTAAATTCTGTGTTTTACTTAAATGTGATTAATTATTGATATACACTGTTTTATTGCCTGTCTATTGAGTTCTCACTGAAGAAATTCTTGAAATATCATAGCCTTAAGTTTAGCCTCTCTTTCTTATTTTTTTTATTTGCACTTGCTTGCGAGAGGGAAACCTATCTCCAACTTCCTGTTTCCTCTTTAGTATACAATTAGCTTATTATCCTCGTATACACATATTTATATAAATATATATGGAAGTCTTTTTTAACCTGCGGGGGCTACAAAATACCCGACTAGTACACGGGTGCAGGCTATTTTTACCCCTCTCGGAATATTTGACCCGTAATATTTTGTAAGGCTATCCATCTAAGAGAAGGAACTCTCTGACAATAACACTTTGCTACCAACTACCTACGATGGGACAGTCAACCGTTGGGGATAGAGGTTTCCTTAGTCTTGATCGACAACGTTCCTAGAGTTGGAATTTCGAATAAAATATCCGGTTCGCAAACCTACAATTGCTTAAGGAGTAGATAGGTTCTGCCTATCGCTGGCCCTTGCACTCCTTCCTTGTCTATTAGCCAGCTGCAGAGGTACCAGCGCTGGGACGCCTCTAAACACTCAGTGCTTAGCCATGTTTCTTTACTAGGACAATGAACGCTGTTCTCTTTCTCTCTATTTGGGAAACTTGGGGAAAGTTTTTTCGTCACTAAGTCGTACATGACCAGTCTGAATCTGTCGAAGGTACAGGTTGAGGGTACAGGTAAGAGAGATTCGGTGGCTACTGTATCCAACGGACAGCACAGAAGCCCATACTCTTGGGTAGCGCTAAGAACGGCTGCTCCATCGGCAGTTGCATAATACCGTGGGTAGTTTTATGTGCCATGTCGCGCATGGAAAGTGACCCTGCAATTATCTCAGGTGGGCTTTCCCAAGGCCACAACCGCCATGGACCAGGTCGTGACTAATGGACTGGTTGTGTGAGCATATTATCACCAAACAAGGATCCACCTTGGCAAACCCACTCTATGATCAAAACAAACATGTCATTAATAAAAATAAAATAAAACATAAACCACACACACAACAAAAACACTTTCGCCTACGCCCTTGAGGCTCGCATTCACAATTATCCGGGGACTTAAAACCAACATCAACGACGTAGAAAGCTTTCTCCTCACAAACTCCCCGGATACCCTAGCTCTAAGTGAAACTAACCTTCAATCCTCCATCTCCTCTCATCACGTTGACATGCCTGACTACCTACCACTCTAGCACAAAGACTCTGACACACATATGTACTGGCTAGAAGTTTATGTTCGGAACCCCCACCCCTGATTAGAGAACATAGGTTAGAATCAGATAACCAACACTGCATGTGCTTTAGATTGACTTTACATCACAGCGTCAGTTACTTATATTTTTTATACCGCTCCCCGTCGACCCAGGACTGTACTCTGCTAAACTCTGTCTCTGAAAGCATAGGTACAGCACTCTTAATTGACACGAATTTCCAGATACATGTATTTGGGGATTTTAATGCCCACCACCGCGACTGGTTGGGATTCTCTAGCCTTACTGACGCAGCTCTACGTCAGCCGGCAACTCTACGTATAATTTCTCCTTAGCTCACTTCCTCTCTTAGACTGGCGATTTTCCGAGCCGCATCCTCCATCGAGTAGACCAACAGGCCTCACTTCTAGACCTTTTTTTGACCTCAATTCCCGAGGCGTGTGTGACGAGAGCTCATAGCCCACTCGGGAATGCTGATCACATATCTTCCTAAAAATAGCCCAAAAGCTTATGAACCGTTGCTCAAAACAAGGAGATACTACACACAGGCTGATTTTGAGTCAATCAGATATCACATCAGCGACGCCCCATGGAGGGAAACCTTCCAACTCGCTGCCGAGCAGTGTACAAATGAATTAACTGAATGGGTCAAAGCAGGCATTGAAGCCTATGTCCCCATACGTAAATTATTTAGCAACTCCAAGTCTACGCAATAGTTCACCTCGGAATGTACAGCTGTCATTGCTGAGAGGCAACAAGCATTCCGTAAATTTGGCCGCCATAAGTCAGTTACTAATTGACATTAATTTATAGAGTCAAGCAATAATTTCAAGGCTGTTATAGGCGAAGCAAAAGAAGGTTTCATGAGTTAACACAAACACGCATTCAGTCACAGAAACTAGGTACTCGTGATTTCTGGAAAATCTACAATAGTGTAGTGAACAATGGTAAACCAACGATTACCCCACTATCAAACCACAATGATGTCGTTTGCACGGTCACTGATTAGGCCGATCTACTTGTCCAACGTTTCGCCACTAACTCCTCTTTTGACTAAGAAAACCACTCCCTCCCCAAACCCCCTTTGCGGACGGAAGCCACCCTTGATAATATGGTAATCACCCCATCCCAGGTCAGATACATCATAAAAACACATTGACACCTCCAAAGCTTGTGGGCCTGATCTTATACCTGTAATAGTAATAAAGAAATGCTCTGCTGAACTGGCCACTGTCCGCTCCAAACTCTACAATAAATGCCTAGATGAATCTTCCTCCCCCGATAAATGGAACATTGCCTATGTGGTACCAGTCTATAATAATTCTGGGAAAAGAACCGATCCTAAGAACTACCGCCCAATCAGCCTACTGCTAAAATATTAGTATCCTTAATCAATCTAGCGATAGTACGGCCTTTAGTCAATGCTAAAATTCTATATGATCGCCAGTATGGATTTAGACAAGCACGATATATTGCAGATATCCTAACCGTCATACATGATCGCATGTATCATACATTCGACAAGGCAGGAGAAGCTAGGGCAGTAGCGCTTGATAGATCCAAGGCCTTTGACAAGGTATGGAACAAAAGGCTTCTGAAAATACGCTCATACGGTATTACTGGGCAATTGCTTCATATAATTATATCCTTCCTAAACAAAAGAAAAATCCAGGTTGCCCCTGATGGCCGTTCATCTAAGCAACATGACATAAATGCTGGTGTACCCCAGGGATCTATCCTTAGATTTGTATTGTTCCTGATCTATATAAACGATCTCTCTGATGACATAGAGTCTGAGATTGGTTTATTTGTTGACGACACCACGCTTTACTCTCGCAATGTGGGCAAAACAGAGGCGATCATATCCGAGGCAATGGCTGAATCCTTAGAAAATTACCTCAAGGCTGTAGTGAATTGGAGTCATAAATGGTTGATAACTTTTAATGCCGCAAAGACAAAGCTCATTTCCTTCAATCACTACAAGAAACCTCTCAAACCACCGATTGGCATGGCAAATAACACCCTACCTGAGAGTTCATCATTCAAACTCCTCGGCCTAACCTTCGCAGGTAACATGAATTAGAACAAATACATTGAAGACATTGCCAAGACTGCCGCAAAGAAGGTGGGTCCTTCTACTGTACTAGTAAACTCCTCACACCTGACATTTTCCTGTATCTCTACAAAGCCACCATCCGCCCATGCATGGAGTATTGTTGCCACATCTGGGCTGGTGCATCATCTACTAGTCTCCCCCTCCTTCACAAGGTCCAACAAAGAGTCGCCAAACTAATAGGTAACTCACTGTCAACCAAGCTCCAGTCCCTGTCCTATCGCCGCAATGCAGCATTCTTTTGCTGGTTTTACAAATACTTCAATGGATTGTGCTCCGATGAATTGGCTAGACCAACTTGACAATCGGCTAACTCCCATTCATTCACCGTGGAGGTCCCCAGATGCCGGAGAGCTTTCTACTCAAATAGCTTCTTTCCTCGTGCTGCTGGCCCCTGGAACTACCTCCCTGCCCCATGTTTCCCGACGGTACCGACATGCATAAATTTAAAACTAATGTAAACAGACATCTCGCTTCGCAAATCCCAATTTAGTTTGACCCCCCCAACCTTCTCACTTGTCTTTCTTCTCAGTAGCCCCTTACGTCTACAGTGGCGGTCTGCCTTGTCTGGGGTGAACTATGTTAAAAAAAGCGGGAACAATAAAATCTACAAAAATGAAAGAGAAGATTGGAAAATGATACATGAAAAAAATTATGACACCCTTAGAAACGAAGTTATATAACATATACCTTTTAAATAAAATAACCCTCTAGGCAGATAAGATATACTGAGGAATTCATAGACTGGAATAAAGAAGTACTCAGACACTTTGACCAGAGGACAAAAGAATTAATGATCATACACAACGTTCTACACGCAAAAGTCGATACAAACACTTTTTATGAAAATGTTGTGAAAAGGGAAGAGGACTAGTAAGTATAGAAGACTGTGTGAAAGACAGATGGAGAAATACATAACTCAGAACACAGAGAGACTGATCATCACAGCAAGAAATGAATTATCTGGAGGCACCGAAGCTAGAAACAAAGGGCAATGTAAAAAGTGGGAAGAAAAACAGTTACATTTACATTTCATAAGAAGTCCTAGCGAATAGGCAACCATATTCGTGAGCATGGTTTAAAAAAAGGACAGCTCAACAGAGAAACGGAATGTATAAGTACAGCTGCACAGAACAATCGATTAGGACTAACTACATTAAGTAAAATAGTAAAACCCATGAAAAATGCAGAGTGTGTGGACACAGGGACGAATCCGTAAATTACATTGTAAGTGAATGTCGCAAACTAGCCCAAACAGAATAGGAGAATAAACGACTGTGTTGAGATACCAGTACATTGGGAACGATGCAAACGACTGCACTTGGAACACTCGGACAAATTATACAAATAGAAACCAGAGACAATTGAAAATCACACAATTATCTTGGACATAGAGGTTCAAACTGATAAACTCATAAAATCAAGGAGACCGGATCTCACAATAGTCAACAGTAAAGAAAAACATCTGACAAATCGTAGACATCGGTGTTCCAGGAAACCACAGAGTTATGATCAATGAGACAGAAGAACGAAGCAACTATACGGAACTTGCCGTATAACTGAAACGGATATGGAGCATGAAGAAAGTCAATAAAATACCAATAATCGTAGGAGAAGTAGAATCAGTTAAAAAATAGAGTAAATACTGTGATAAATTGGAGTCGAAGAGATCACTGAGACCATACAAAAGCCGGTAATGATCAGCACAGCTGGACACTCCTCGAATGCGGAAACCACCCGCATGAGCTACGGACGGTAACCAGTCACTAGTAAGTTAACATAGGACTAAAATAAAACCACAGGAAGAATATAACTGCACGAACCAAGGAGCACACACTTAAAGAACTGTAATAATCTGCACGCTCCTCAGATGTGATGTTACAAGCCTCAGCTGACACCACACACAATAGTCGTAATCGGTCACGGAGTACAAGAAGATGGAAGAAAAAAGGCAATAACAAGATCTCCACTCGAAGAGTATTGAGAGTGCTGGGACTTTGGGGAGGCGTATTGCCACACAAATTCAACAGGAGATCAATGGTCGTTATCAGCGATACATTTATGGTGCGGCTGTTTCGATATCACAAGGTCATTTGCAGTGGTGATCAAAAGGAGGTGAAGCGTACTTAAAATATGGACATACATGTTGTCACTCAGACTCCAGGGAACACCCGCGGTTGTGGTCGGTGAGCAACAACTGACGAAGACGTGTGTGATAACTCATAGTGAGTACAAATACTACTCCTATTCCTTGTACTACTCCTCCTCCTCTAACTACTACTATCACTACTACTACTACTACTACTACTACTACTACTACTACTACAACTAATAATAATTATAATCATAATAATAATAATAATCTTATTGAGTATTTTTCCTGTTCTTCTCACGAATGTTAAAACGAGTCTGAGAGCATAAAGTAAATAAATAATTACACGGCTCCGCCAATGAACACTATATTAGAGATAATTATACGTTTATACAATATAATTATTTTAAAACAAAGAACAATATTACTGACCAAAGGAAGGCCGGAAACATGGGCGTAGAATGTGCCTTTTGAGCTTTGTGTGTGTATCTGAAAATGTTTTTTTAAAACAAACATAACACCCATTGGAAAATGCTTTGCGCATGTAGATCTTGAGAAACAGAAACACTGCTATAACAAACGTGAGTGCGGCAGACATAGCACTGAGCAGAATTTCTGATAGAAAGTATTCAACGTATTTAAAAAAATATTCCATTCAACCTGCATATGTAACGAGAGAAATTCTATATCCAAGTAAACAATTGTTTCAATTCAGTCTGGGCGCAAGGAGATATGCACAGTGTCGGAAAATGAAGATTGACATGCCTTTTCACGATAGTTGGGTACGTCTGCGACCACAAAAATGCCTGAGCAACCCCGTCACAATACGTCGGTATTTAGACTTTTTAGGGAGTTGTTTTAAACAGATATCTACATGTTAGAATTCCTGGAGTGGTAAACTTTTCTGAACATCACAAAATTACACCTTAATCTGACAGAGCAGAGAAAGTTGTGGCTAAGCGGCCTACTTACAAGACAACTAGTCGATGAGATGTACACAACTGATATAAAATATCAAAACGAATGTTGGTATGTTCAAATTGATGATTGATCAAATGTCCGACGGACTAAACTTAATATATACATCCGAAGACGAACCAAAAAATCTGACCAGAAATTTCCATATCATCGAAGACATCTTGATATCTCGACAGCAGACTCAATCATCCGTTAATTTCCACACCTAACGCAACTTCGATCTTTTATTATCCCAGCTCTGGGCCGAGGTTAATGGATCTTTAAAAGCAGATCTTCGTATCATCTTTAGTCTTTTAAAATGCCTGTAACAAAACACAGGATTTAACCGAGACTGCACTTGGGCGGTCGGTTAGCATGAACATGGTTGGCGTGGGTGTGGCCGACTAAAGACGGGCTGAGTGCGTTGATATATGGCGTGATTAAGCGAGATAAAGTAACTCTCCGTCTGATATACGGCCTTTAGCTTTTCATTCGTGTCTAGATTACTGAAGGAAAACACGGAACAGGAAAAGTTGAAATAAAAGAAGGTCGATCAGTAATATGGGGTAGATTAAAAAGATACAAAAAATAAAATAGCGGACTTATAAATTGAGAAGTTTAGCTAGCAAAGCAAACACAACAACACATCTAGCATATACACATACATAATAGGGTTGACTGTATTCGTGTAAACATTTCTGTGTAGATTATTCGATGCTGGGAAGTGGTTGGTTATTTATATGTTCATACTAATAAGTCACCACGTACCAATTTCTGAATCTAATCGGTGTAAAAAGCTAATGGATATGAACGTTATTCGAAATATAACGAATTCTGAGAAAGGAACTCTCTATATGGAATTCAGAAACACAGAAATATCCTGGTCTGTAATGCATGTTGCATGCTACATTTCTTAGTTAAAATATGTATTACCGTTTAGAACGTATAATCATATGCCTCTAGCAGAAAAAAATACCGAGATAAATCTAAAGAAACATCATATCGTTTCACTTACTTGGACACAAAATGTACATACACATGTGGATATCATTTTGCTCAAACTAATACATCCATATTTCCCGATATAGGACCGAAATACACCAAATATTTACAGATGTAGCACTTAAACTTATCTACAGTTGTAATAAAAAAGATACTACAAATGCTACCAAAGACAGCAAAGCGGTGTATAGCACACTGCACTCATTTCGAAACGCACTACAACTCTAAAAGTAAATGAGGTTCCATAAAACATGAATCAACTTTTACATCAAGATAGAATAGCAAAGCATCATTATAACTGTACAAACTAAAAAATGTGTGCATTACATTGAGCCCACTTTGCGAACACACACCAAGGCTCATTTAACTGCGTAACATACGCACATAATACCAGCTTCTCTACCTACATATGCAATTGTATACAGTAGATAAGAAAAATAACATTGAAGATAAAAGATGCCATTTATTTACAAAAAACGTTTGACATATCGTAAACTGTGCCTAGAAAGATAATTAATTAGGGTGCTCACAAGAGTTTCTAACGCGCAAAGATCAGCACACAACATCATGAATGTGTACTAAGAGATTAAACATCTAAATATATGAATGACGAACACATGTATTTAAAAAAGTAAATAATTCAGATACCTCCGGTATTTGTTAAACTTTGGCGATATGTATTAGATAGTACCTAATACATATTCTCAGAATTTAATTTTCTTTGGGGAATTATACAGTAATTTAGAGGACATAATATTGAACGAACTTTCTATTTCAAATTCATGATAATCAAATTTGCATTTGATTTGATCCTCAGTAACTAAATCCGAATGAGAAAATATTTGTTTAATTTAATTTTCTTCTGAATACCACTTTAGCTTAAGCCATTAATTTCATACATTTCATAAAATGCAAATAAGATAATGGATTAAAATAGGATTTGTGAGGTAAGGTTTATTGCTACTTTATTGTGCAAAACGTTCAAGTAAGGGAATTTAATTACTCGGGTGACAACATATATTACTCTAGTATTTTATAAAAATGAAATAGGAATAAATATCTGTAATCTGAAAATAACTGCTCAGTTATAATTACAAAGTAGTCTGCAAAATTCAAACACCTAATGCAGAAAATAACTTAACATGATGTATGCTCATACAGGTGTTATAGTAGATATTTGAGAATATAAACCCAATAAATTAGTAAAAATAACCGTGAGTACGACACTCTGTTATTTGAAATCTATGATATTCAATACAATGTTATTATAAACAACATATTTACTCATTTACATGATCTTATGGGAATTCAATTATTTTAGTTTATTTAAAAAAAACACCACAACTGTTGTCTGTTTCTAATTGTCTTGAAATATGTGATCGTTTGATGTGTTATGTTATTAAGACTCCAAGGTGGTTTAATTAAAGATATCTCTTTTAAGACGAATAGTCCGCATATTATGTAACATACATGGCATCGTAATATGTCCGTATTCAATTAAATTGCATTGCTACAAGGTGTTATATTTGTGAGAGAAGTTGGTTGTGTACCAACAAAAACTCAAAACATGGATGTACAAAATTCAAATCTCGTCGGCTTCGTAGAACAAATATAGACCATATGTCCTTTCTGTGATAACACATTCAATAAACATTTGGTAAAAGTAATGATTGCTAAAAATTAGTAGGTTGAAACTAAATTCGTACCATTAAATTAAAGTAAGTTATTGTTTTTTTCTGTGGAAAACGTGACTCATATATACAACAAAGCTCACTTGAATCTGATTCATCCCAATGTGATAAACAGTAAGGCATAGTAAGAAAAATAATTCGATGCATCGCACACACAAAATTAGAGGTCTTCTCTCTTTTTTGACATTCTAATGTAGAACTTGGGGAAATACAGCTCTTAATTGGAATGAGAAAATGACATCCGTTCCAGTTACGAAACAAGTAAAATAACAGAAAGCTAATACGCCATTCTCTCGCTGTAATTATGTCCTATTATAATAATTTGAGAGGGGCGTTACCGTAGAGAGACAGCAGTGATCACTCACAAAACTGTTATTCTTATTGTAATTGCAGCTTTCCGTTATTTCTGAGGATTGTGAAGAATCATAGCCAACTTGGAAACAAAGACAAGGCGATAAACAAGAAATGAAAATAACTATTGAAAATTTCTTTGCCAAAAAGAATTGACATCAATAATTGTAGTGGAGAGGCTATGTCTGATATGAGCAGAGGTATACTCTACGTCAGATCAACATATTTCATACTACTCTATATGAGATGTGAACATAGACTAGACATCATATTTTTAAGATCTTATTCAATAGCAGTGTGAATCAGATGTACATATGTATATATATATATATATATATATATATATATATATATATATATATATATATATATATATACTAAACTTATAGCGGCAACGTTTTACTGCTTTAAAACCTTATGTTATGTTATGCATGTGTTGAAAACAAGCACTTGCAAATATTGTAAAAATAATTTGATCGTCTTCGAATTAAAATTGCGGTCTGTGTTTCAAGTATGTTCAGACCGATCCGGTTTCATCTCCAGGGGAATGAAGATAATCAGGTACCTACGAACATAATTAACTTAATCGTTAGTAATAATATACTAAAATGCCTATAATTCTCACTATAGTTTCGTACTTATAACACTGTTCCCGCCAAGCCCATATATAATTCTAGCACATGACTTGTACTTGATTAACTTAATTTACCAGGAAATGGACCCGGATGCGTCTGAAAGTACTTGATACACAAATCAAAACTATTGCAAATTCATCAGCCAATTCCCCTCCGAAACTAAGATCGTGATTCGAACTATTAAAAGGATCTACCAAATGATATCCAGACATAAGTTGTCTCTTATATTCAACAATACTTGTCTGCAAGATAAAATGCTGCTTATATATATATATATATATATATATATATATATATATATATATATATATATATATATATATATACATATATGTAAAGGAGTAAGGCTGCACACATTTGTAAAATGTTTTTTACATTTATTCATTCTTTTGTTGTGTTATCATTTCATAATTTTATATAACGCGTTTCAAGCGGCGGTCCGCTATATTCACATATGTTAACCCATTTGAAGAAATGTCTTTCGGTTTGAAAGAATGTTGTTTCATTTGAGGAAATGTGTTATTGTTTGGCGTTTTTTCGCATGTGTGCGTTTGCGGGTGTGTGAGTACGTGTTTTGATAATTTTATATCATTTATTTTTCATCTTACCTGCTTCTCCCGGTCAAAGTCGTGTGTGTTTATTAAGTACGTGTTCTTTTAACCTTTATTTTATCGGCCATCTTAAGTTCTTGGTGTGCGTAGATTTTTTTTTGAAATGCATTACTTTTTAATTGCCCAGTCTCCAAAATTGTTGTAGTGCCCGCTTGTGTGTATGCGTGTGTGCGCGCACGTGTGTGGTCAGTTCTAAATCTTGAACATAGGTGAGTGACACATACATCCACATACACACACACGCACACCCCCACCCATCTGCGCGAACACACACAGGCGTATAATTAGATAGATTGATAGCGAGAGATAGAGAAATGTTATTAGAAGTGTGGTTCGTATTATGTGTTGTTAGAGTTATGATCTGTTCAATGCTGGATTGAATTAAAATATGAAGTGTTTTTCTTGTGTTAGTAAGTTGGTGTAATTCTGCCTTTAGAAAATTTGCATTATTTTAAATTTTACCTCCGCTGCCTGAGTGCACATGTTGGGAGACGAATAATTTACGGGTTTCTTTGATGTTAATTAGGCTTTTATGTAAAAATACTGTTATAAAATGGTTTGGTCGCACCTATATAAGCTTCGTTACTCTAAAAAAACATGTTTCTTCGTGTCCAAAACTATTAGTATGAACAATGTTCTAACTATGACTTAAAAATAGAAATATAGTAAAATTTAAAATTCAGATAATGTTTGTTACTATCCTTTTAAAATATAAATATCTCTTTTCTAGAACTATTTCAAATATCTAAAGATACTGAACTAAAGAAAATTACGTACATTTTACTAAAAAGTAAATAATTATCCCAAAAATATACGTGCGATCAAAAAAATGTCAGCGCGATACGAATAGCAACATTTAGTTTTCCGACAGAAGACTATGTATGGAAACTAATAATAATATCTAAAATATTTCATTTTATTTATTGTATCATTACTTTTAATTTTATATTAAAAGAATGCATTTTTAATATAATATTATTAGAAAACCGTCTGTCAGAGTGGGTTCTTATAATTTTCCCTAAGTTATCTACAGTTTTATTACAAGTTCTAAAAAAAGGTAATCTATTTTTATTAAGAAATATTTTTACAGTTTTTATTAATCTCAAGAAGATTTAATTTCCCTATCTGATATTTAATGATCTAAAAATGATTTAATTACTGACGAATACGTTTTAGTTTCAACCTTTCTACTTTTAAAAATTAAAACAATATAAACTTTAATGGTGGGAATTAGATTTTATTTTCTCTAAGTGCCACTGGAAACTGAATGAGTTTCTGTAATTCAACTTACATATTTAATGACATCGTGTAGAACGTGGTGTCTATAAATCAAAATAAACATTTTCACGCGTGCCGTTCTAATATTAAGACTATAAAACTATAAATATCCTAAAATAATTACTTTTTAATTTGTTTCGGGGTAGAGGGGTACGCCCATGATACAACCATGTATTTCTTAATATCGTGTTGGGGGGGGGCGGCTTTTTGAACATGAAGATTTGTTAATGAATGTAAAAGAAGTGTAAATGATTTTCTATTCGATAGTTGAAACCCTTTCAAATTCATCTCAAATGTCAAACACGAACCAATAGATTTATTTTTTAAACTATTAACAAAATATTAAAATGGCTGACTTTTTTACGAATACACCACGTGCATTATGACTGATTTAATTTCGTAATATGATTATAATTTACTACGTTGTTAGTAATATAATATAATATTTACATAAGAAAAGAAATGACAATACAGTAAAACACCGATCAGAAAAAAAAACCTTCACGTAGACTAACTAATAAAATGTATGTAATAAAGCTAATCGTTATTACAATTAAAAACAACATATTAGTTCATCACTAAATGAGTCATAAACATAATTATTAAATAAAAAGTCACATCCCGGCATAAAATAGCCATTTCTCAGGAATATTTTATTTGTAAAACTGACCCAACTGCATTACAATAAGTTATTATACATCAGA
Organism: Sepiola atlantica; assembly: GCA_963556195.1. Taxonomy (NCBI): domain Eukaryota; kingdom Metazoa; phylum Mollusca; class Cephalopoda; order Sepiida; family Sepiolidae; genus Sepiola; species Sepiola atlantica. The sequence continues at coordinate 98,959,954 of OY744523.1, forward strand.
TGTAATTAATTCAACACGGACTAAACTAATGAGACATATATTTATTTGATTGACTAAAAATATGATGAATAAGCGACAAAAAGTGTTGTTTAATAGTTAAGGAAATATTGTGTTACTCTAGTCAAAAATAAATCAAGTAAAGCATATGCCAATAGGTTTATATATATATATATATATATATATATATATATATATATATATACATAAACAATTTAATATTTATGAATAAATATTTATTAATTATTTTAATACCTACAGACATCGATGTTTAATGCTAACACAATCTTCAGTGTAGGAAGTAATTCTAAACGGTCGGTGGGCGCGAACCCCGATCACACATCGCATCTGATTCGTAGCCGAGGGTCTTATCCATCGGCCATAGCCAATTAGTTAGTAAATATAGAGGCATTCTAAATGTAAATAGCGAATCGGCGGCTAGATACTAGGCAGTATAGAGTGATCTACGAAACGGCGTTCGGATCGTGCATATAGCTATCTGCACTGCTTGTTATTAAAGTTACTCGAGAGTGCCCAGCATTTGTGGGAGGGGCTGATAAACAATAATATTTATGAAGAAATATTTATTAATTATTTTAATACCTACACACATAGATGTTTTATGCTAACGCAATTTTCAGTGTAGAAACTAATTCTCAACGGTCGGTGGGCGCGTACCCCGATCACAAATCGCACCTTGTTCGTAGTCGAGGGTCTTATGCATCGGGCAAAGCCAATTAGTTAGTAAATATAGAGGAATTTGAAATGTAAATAGCGAATCGGCGGCTAGATACCAAGCAGTATAGAGTGATCTACGAAACGGCGTTCGGATCGTGCATATAGCTATTTGCACTGCTTGTTATTAAAGTTACTCGAGAGTGCCCAGCCTTTGTGGGATGGGGATGATAAACAATAATATTTATGAATAAATATTTATTAATTATTTTAATACATACAGACATTTATGCTTCATGCTAACGCAATTTTCAGTGTAGAAACTAATTCTCAACGGTCGGTGGGCGCGAACCCCGATCACAAATCGCCACTGATTCGTAGTCGAGGGTCTTATATATCGGCTATAGCCAATTGCACATATATATACATACACACACACACACACACACACACACATATATATATATATATATATATATATATATATGTATATATAAGACACCCAGGCCTGAATAGACAATCACATACTCACACACACCCATATATATATATATATATATATATATATATATATATATATATATATATATATATATATATATATATATATGTATATATATATATATATATATATATAATCGGTTGTTGAGTACGATAGTATGTTTAGATATTAATGGTCGTCGCTTTCAGTGTAAACATCAATTCATTTTTCCGTTTTGAAATACAATCCGTCGTATCCTAATGTGACTAAGTGAACACTCACAGAGTCGATGTGTCTCTGTGAACCGGGTCGCGTCATATGACTGCTTTAGATTGTTACTTCCCTGCGCTGAGAGCCGTGAGCTCGAAACGATGTCGTAGGTAGGGGGAACAATTAAAAAATTATGTAATACTATTATAAGCCCTTTCAAGTAAAAATAAATATTAACCTAAAAATCTCAGTGGAATGCTCACACTCTGTTGTTAAGTGCTATAGAATAATAAGATTAACGGGGTCTATATCAATCATGTTCGTGGTCTATGACTGTCTGAAAGTGTTACTTTCCGGCACTGGTTATAGCCATAAGCTCTAAACGACGTCGTACGTAGGTAAACACATTAAAAATGATACAATATTATATATATATATATATATATATATATATATATATATATATATACGTATATGTATATATAAATATACATATGTATATATATATGTACTAGACCACCCGTGACCCGTTGGGTCAGTTTGTTATATTAGCTATGGAATTCATGTATGTGCGTGACACTTGTGGAGAAAACAAAAAAACTATTTGATGAAATTAAATGTAATTGTTTAAAAAAGAATATAGATAGATTTCTATGCGTCGTTCTGTTTATTATAATTGTTTTTTTTTTTAATTATAGTTACTGAATTATAAGTGGTTGGCCATACTTATAGGTAAATATGCACTGAACAGGTGAGAAAGGAAGGGGCTGTCTCGCGTACGTAACGAAATCAAAGGGAGTAGGAGTGGTGAAATCTGTGAGAGGAAAAGTGGGAGGTGGTTTCGTCACCGTCGCTATTGATATTAATAATGATTGTTGTTGTTTTGTTTGTTTGTTTTTGTTTTTTAAAAGGGTGGAGCTTTTTTGAAACTGCGACAGACTTTACAAAGTCCTGCCGTTGAATGTTTTTAGCCGTGGAGAAAACAAAAAAACTATTTGATGAAATTAAATGTAATTGTTTTATATTTAAAGCGATATAAACATTTCCAGAATGAAAAATTTCATGCGTTCGTTAATAAAAGAAGTTCAACGGAATTAGAATAACAGATTGGAAGACGATGCTATTTACGCATGCGCAACCGGATGTTGAAAACCGGAAAGCTGAAAGCTGATTGCAAACATACAAGACCCATAGACTTTTAGTAGTATATAGATAGGTATATATATTATTGTATATATATATATATGTATATATATATGTATATACACATATATATATATATGTATATATATATATATATATATATATATATATATATATATATATATATATATATATGTATATACACACACACACACACACATATATATATATATATATCTATATATATATATGTATGTACAAGTATTTGCCCATTTGTGCATGTAATACAGTTCGGTCTCATTAAATGCATACAAATACACACACGCACACCCCCACCCACGCACGCACACACCCACACACATATATTAATATATATATATATATACATATACACACACACATATATATATATATATATACATGTATATATATATGCAAATATTATATGTACGTATATACTTTTTTGTATATAAATAAACATATATATATAGATATATAATAAGTGATGAATATATATATAGATATACATATATATATATATACAAGTATTTATATACTATATATATATATATATATATATACACAAGTATTTGCCCATTTGTGCATGTAATACAGTTCGGTCTCATTAAATGCATACAAATACACACACGCACACACACACACACGCACACACGCACACACGCACGCACACACATACACACCCATATATTAATATATATATATATACATATACACACACCCACATATATATATACATATATATATATATATATATAATAAGTGATGAATATATATATATATATGTATATATATATATATATATATATATATATATATATATATATATATATATATATATACATGGCATTAAAGCTTCACATGTTAACCCCACGTAGAGAATTGTCAGACTAAAAAATGTAGCCAACGGGGTTAGTACGCGAACACCGCTGAATAGCTTAATTGCAATACATATAGTTTCATACATTAAAACCTAGCTATCCTTACGCTGTCGAAGTAAATATTGACAATCGATACATAGTATATTATATCTCCTTATAATATATGTGGATACATGAAAAATTATATATATACACAGACACGCACGCACGCATCAACACACCCATACCCCCACCCCCACCCCCATATATATATATATATATATATATATATATATATATATATATATATATATATATATATATATATATATATGTGTGTGTGTGTGTGTGTGTGTGTGTGTTTGTGTGTGTCTTTCAAAAACACATCATATTTCAATCGGATGAATCATTCGAATGTCTCCTTAGAGATTTAATAAGTCTGGACACAATTCCGGGAACATCACGTAATATTCATCGACTCCATAGAAATTAGGTTCAGGTTTTTTCAACACTTATAAATAATGTCTTCAGAAAATTCGTAGACATCGCTATTATGAGATCTTCAATCAGGAAGTCACTATAAATGACTCTCTCAGACTTTCGGATAACAGTTCACAATGGGACTCATTTTCGAGCCGTCTGGCTACTAGTTTATAGGTCGAACTTTATTAGATTATGAATAAATACTATACAAACACTATAATCTATATATATATGATTAGGTCTTCATACATATATAAACATTTATCTCTCTCTCACTCTCTCTCTCTCTCTCTCTCTCTATATATATATATATATATATATATATATATATATATATATATTTATACATATAAATATATATATATATAATGTTGTGTAATAATGAAATAATTCCAGGAGGAAATCCGAGTATGAGAGCTCAATGTAATAAACAGAGCAATAATAAAATAAAATGTAGTTACTCGAAATTACATAATCATCGATGCAATAATTTATTTGAACCTTGCGTTATTGGCAAGCATCCAATTTAGATGATTACTTTTTTGAAACTGTTTCAAAAATGTAATCATCTAAATTAGATACTTCAAAATATCACTAGGTTGAAATAAATAATTGCATCGATTATTATGTAATTTCGTGTGTGTACATTTTATTTTATTTTATATATATATATATATACATATATATATATATATATATATATATACAGTAACATTTGGCTCAGTGTAACACTTAATTTTTTCTTGCAGTTTTACGGCACATCCTCCTGAGCGTCAGTTCATAGAAATACTATTTCTAGCGTTACCATACAGATCGTAGTAGTCTTTACAGCGACTAATGAGGGGATGACCACACTCTAACAACATGGCAGCAGGAAAGCGGGTGTTTCTCATAGAGACGAAATTAAACAAATCAATGGCTGAGAAATGAGATGCCATAATTATACCTTTAGCATGGCTGAGTCATACTGGGCGGCAGCGAACAGTCAACTGAGATGACATTGCGAAAACATCCTCAACGTTAGACAAGTATGTATGTAATGGTGCAAAGGCGGATAAAGGGTTGCAAACTGTCATGGCTTTGGCCGTCTCGATTTCTATGCAACATCACACAAACATGACTGCCCAATATGTTTGGTCTGTTTTTGTGCATCAACCTATCTATGTGAAACAAACCCCCTCACAGGTATCTTCAGTTTGATAAAATATCGAAGAGAAGAATGGAAGGATGTCTGGCGGCGATCTGAAGAGCGCGCTGGATTGTTATATATGGAGGTATTTAGTGTTTAGCGGCGGATTATTAGTTCAGTGGCTTCGCTCTTTGCCCCGAAGCAATAGAATGATTCGGCAGTGACATCCGTAACTGAGCAGTCTTTTTCTAGGATCCACGCTGTTCAACCCGAATGGGGAGGAACTAGCAAAGGTGACCAAAATAGTTTGCTTTACCGAAACCTGCCTGGAAACCAGCTTTCAATTGGTTTCACCTTAATGGTTGTCGAAACAATGAAGAAAACATTAAAATGGTATCATGGAATATCCGTACATTTCTGAACTTAAATCCTTCAAGATTTGTAAGTAAGACTGCTCTTGTCGCACACAGACTCCAGAGACTCAACATCTATATTGTAGCACCTACAGAAAACCAACTTTTCAGGTGAAGAAGGTGGTGGCTACACAATTTTCTGTAGGGTTACGAGCCTGATCATTCGCAACTACATGGGGTCGGATTCGCTATAAAGACCACATTGATATTGAGACTCAGTCAATTACCAGTCGGCATTATGACTCTTATACTTCATGCTGGGGACAATATGTATTACAGTAATCAGCGCATATGCCCCACACTCGGAGCCGATGAACACACAAAGGAGGCGTTCTATAATGCCATTGACACACTGCTTTCCGCTGTTCGATTGAAAGTTAAATCATTCTTCTTAGTGATTTGAATGCGAGTGATTCTTAAATTTGGAACGGTCCCATTGGCAACACTTGAGATAGAAGCATGCACATTTTATAGACTATATTATTGTTCGCGCAAGTGATAGGATATATGCTCTAATTAGAAAAACTGCTCAACTCAGGACTGCTGGGCAGACCATCGTTTAGTTTACTCAATAATGAGAATCAAGCTGCAGCGGAGGAAAAAAAGCAAGACACTTAAGAGGCTCTCTTAGCCTTTTGGCCAGGATCAAAGTGTAGTATATGTACCGATGGATACTACACCCTATAGACCGGTATCTTCTTGGCCTTCAAGGCTTCATTTACGCCGGTCTATTGGTTTGTCCTGTGCAATTCTAGGAAGTCCACCCTTCCAGACTTTGCCTTCTCACCCTTTGAGAAGGGGTTAGTTTATTACTAATCGCCTGCGGCGCCTATACCGGTGAATGCCGACGGGGCTGCCCGGACAATTTGTAAATATGATAAGTGCTCAACCTCTAGGGGGCTTACTTATCTAATCCCACTTTCCGACCTTGTGTCACATTTTACTCTGTAGGAGGTAGATAACTACCTACACTTAAGAGGCTCAAATTCAACGTAAAATTGCTGCGCGATTCGACTAAGCAGCTTCAGCTACAACAATTACTTCTTAAGCACCTAGCTGGCCAACACCCCGCCAGTGCCGAAGAACATTGTTATTTTGGGTCCATGCGCGGAGTGTATTGGTTAGAAGAAATATAAGAAATATGAGGACTGGTTTGACGAAAATGACAATGAAATAAAGGATCTAATCAAACACACAAGAAAAGCGTTCGCATCACATCTTAATGACCCGATCTTAAAAGCCAGAAGAGAAAACCTTGACAATTAAAAGCCCAAGTACACACATCTATATAACCCATTAACACAACTGGTAGATGAACAAATGTAAAGAAATACAACTATATTTTGATAAAAAACGACATAAATACTTTATTTAGTGCAACTAGAATTATCTATGGTCCCAGCACACAAAGGCTACATCCTTCATGAAGTAAGTATGGCGCCTAATTTTTAAAAAGTAGTAGATAAATCCTTGCCCGGTAAAAGGGACACTTTAAAGATCTGTCAAACCGACATCCTGTCGTCGACGACAATGCGATACATCAAATCATGCAATGACCTGTATACACTTTACTGAGCATAATGCCCTCCCATGAAAAGGTCAAGACAGCCGTCGATGCTTTGAAAAATAATGAGACTGCTGGTGTAGACAAAATATCTGCCAAAATCTATAAATCGGGTGGATCACTCCTGTATTTACAACTGCATCCACTTTTTGTGGAAATATAGGTACAGGAGGAAATACCAAGTGATTTTAAAGGATGGTCTAATTTCAACCATTTTCTAAGGAAAAGGGTTACAAGAACTGAAGGTAGTATTTATAGAGATATTACACTACTATTAATATCTAGACAAATCTTGCCTCGTATTTTAACAAATAGACAAACACAACGAGATGTGTCTTTTTTAATCCGAGTAACAATGTCGCTTTCAACCAGCTCCTGGCACTAACGGCATGATATTTAGTATAAGGCAGCTTCAGGACAAATGGACAGAACAACAGCAAAAACAACATCTATGCATAGCTTTCATCGATCTAACAACTACCTTTGATAGTGTACGCCGTGAACTTCTCTGGGAAATGTTATCAAAAGCTTGCTTTCAAGACAAGTTCATCAACATAATTAAACTGTTTCACAACTGCAACAATAATCGGAAATCACAGCTCTAAAGCTCTATTCAAAGTAAATATATGGGCAAACATGGATGTATCGCTTCACCGACTTTGTTTTCAATCTATATTACGGTGGCATTGCGACAGCTAGATGGTCAACTTCGACCTGGTATATCTATAACCGACGGAATCAATGGTGGACTTTACAACGTGACAAGTCTGAAGGCCAGCACTAGAATTAATGTTGATTATCTCACTAAATTTCAATATGCAGTTGAAGGATTTACAAACCTCCATTACTTCCTTTGCTGATTCAAATCTAAAGAAGAACAAAAAACTAATGTTCGAAAAACGGTGTCATGTAAGACTTCATCTTAAGATAACAACACAAAAACACCTCCTAATATATAACTAGGCGGCGAATTGCTAGAATACGTGGATCGCTTCGAGTACCTGTGTAGCCACCTTGCTTCCAATGTCCCCATTGATGACGACACCCAATATCGTATTAGGTGTGCAAGTTCTGCTTTCTGTAAACTTCGTCTCAGAGTGTTTGATTATCACGATTAAAGGAATGATACCAAAATACTAGTGTATCAAGCTATTGTTCTTCTGACACCTTTGTATGCATCGGAGATCTGGACGACATATTGTCGACATATTATAGCCCTCGAAAAACTACACCAACTACTTTTAAGAAACATTTTAACATCAGTGTTCTGGAAGAGTCTGGTTGCTCTAGTATGGAGACTTTAAGGTTTACACATATTTGATTTGAGAATGAGCGAACAGTACTACTCTATGGAAATATGTTATTCCTAACTGAATGTGGGAACTAGTAAATTTGGAGAAGAGAAGAAACTGAAAAATGATTGTTTGAATAGATGTGGGGTTGACAGATTTGAAAGTTAACGGCGTCATCACGTTGAAGAACTAAAAGCAGCAAGTAATTGCCAAACGATAATGCCTGTCCGATCTGTGATACGATGTGTGGATCTCGAATTGTATTGTTTTCCAACATGATAACCCAGTAATAAAGCACTTAGTGATCCGTATACTCGATTAGAGTGACGGCAATAAGTAACAAGTGCTGTAATTAGTGACCAATTAGATTAATTGTAAAATGTAGCAACACCTAATATTGTATACTTTACCTAAGAATGTAGATTGGCTATTATAATCTCTGAATTTAGTTTAATAATTACACACTCATAATGTGTGTTTTTATCATTAGAGTTGATTGATTAAGTAAAAATTAATGTAAACTCCAGGATAAATTATTAGTAGTGCCATTTACATGACAAACTTTTTAACTCTCATCTCATGTGTAACTAATTTAATTTTTTTTTACCTTAAACGTTTGCTGTATTTCATGCGTATTTTACTTTTATCATCATTTTTATCAAATTTAGACTTTAGCTTAAATATTTAAAGAAATTTTCCGAAGTTACTTTACTTTTCTAAGTGTAATAACCGTCCTTTACTTTTCTAAGTTAATTAATTAATGAATATTTATTTGCTGCGTCCGCATTTTCTATGTAATGTATATATATATATACATATATATATATATATATATATATATATATGTATATATACCATGATAATTTTGTAATATGAATTTTTTATAAAATTAAACAATAATTGATGTCACTATCTACCAAAGATTAAGATATAACTATTGACATCGCTAGAAAGATCTTCACAAACATACTTATTTCGTGTTCGGCTAAAGATGCAATAATCTGTAATCTAAAATAAAATTATGGCAAGCGAACAACTGTCCATTTTTAACGATAAGTTTCTTCTATATACATATTGCATATTTCTATAACTTACTATCTAGCTATGCTGACGTATCGAGCTCTGTTGAAGTAGATACCGAAAATCGATACATAACAGAGCAGCTTTACTTATATAATTTCATGTCGATACATGAAATAATATATATATATATATATATGTATATATATATATATGTGTATATATATATATATGTGTGTGTGTATATATAGATAGACATAGAGAAAACTAGATAGATAGATAGAAAGATAGATAGATCTAAAACGAAATAGAGAGATATAGAGAGTAAGAGATATAGTGTGTGAAATAGAGTAAAGTAGATAGATAAATAACACAGTATTAAATTAGTCCCTGCGCTTACATATAGTTGTCGCAATTTATAAAAAAGCCTATATTATGGTTTGCAGAACTAACCGTCAAACGGCACGTGCCAACACCTTAGCCACATAGATTTCAAAGTTTCAAAATTCTCAAAACAGTGTAACAATCTGAAGTGTGTATGTTGAAAACGCGTTGCTTTCTGATAAGGAAACATTCTGTTAAAGCATAGCAATGGCGTTATAAGTGTTTATCGGAATCTGCTGGAAATAACGGGTAAGAGATGGCATTCTTACAATAAACATGACCACATAAGGACTAATGAACGTTCAGGTTCACCATATTAGCGAGTTGTTCCAGATACTAACAACAACACTGGCACGTGCGTTTTGGCCGATCGTTAATTGTAGTCATTTGTAAAAGCATAACAGATAAATACATAAGTAGGCAGTGTATTCACAATGTTCCTTTAACACATTTCGATTAGTAAAGCTCCGTTCAAAAGGTTTCCGCGGTTTCTAACATGAATCGAAAACAACCACGCGTAATCTACTCATAGCCTTGTATGCAACTGCTTTTAATGAGTAGTTGCGTAAGAACGTGACAATGAGTGCAATACTTAATTCAAGAAATGAATGAGCATTTAGCTATATGAACTAAATCTTGTGAAATAGTCTAATACCGCAAAGATAAGCATGCAAGGTATTGCCCCTCTTTATTGTTGACACGCCATGTATCTTCAAGCAAATACCTTAGTTAAAGTGGAACCATCAATAATGAATATATATATATATATATATATATATATATATATATATATATATATATATATGTATATATAAGTGTACATATGTATATATATATATATATATATATATATATACATATATATATATATACATATATATATATATATATATATATATATATATATATATATGTAGCATTATTGGTGCATTCGAAGGAATACATCGTCAATAGACAGCAAAACATGAAGACGAAAATGCGCAATTACATATATATATATATAACTGTGTCCAAGTCGATTGTAACGATAGCAAAATTACATAAATTTCAATTCACCACCCATCTTATTCTTGGGATCTTACCCCCACCGGTTTATGACTGTTTGGAGACCTCAAACGGATGCTGAAAAATTAAAAAAAATTTAATCTAATGAAAAGTGATATCGAAAACAGATGCGTATTTTAAAGTCAAAATAGAATGATTCTACAAAAAAGTTCAACAGAAGAGGTGCAATCAGTTTATCACCTAGAAGGACTCTATGTAGATGGATGAAGTCGAATTTAGCATATAAGTCTCGTGTTTGATAGACATAGATGTGTTTGATGTTTATACATAGTTTTACATACATCAATCAGGATGCATGAAACATTCATAATCAAATGATATTCATACGAGGTTTTGTCATTAAATTTAAATACAACATTTTCTCCATAAAACTCATTATATTTTTTCTAGTTAACCGTTATGATAATAATGCACGTGTTACAGATTATCCATTAAAGTTAATTATGACATGGCTAATAGAAGCTTATGGGAAATATATATTAAACGTAAGTGCAAAGGAATGTCTAATATAATTCAGTCCCGAAGTATACAAAACATATCAATCAGTGCAAACCACTCTTGCTTGTCATTAGTTAAGAATCTCGTTAACATGCGCATTTATAATTCGATAAGATTTGTTCAGATCATGCGATAAGATTAATAATATCCATTAAGGGGGTGCATGTATGTATGCGTGCGTTTGTGTGCGTGCATTAATTAATGTTCCTATATACTTAGCTAACTATTTGCGTACCTGTCCATATGTCTAATACCCCATTAATATCTCTAATAACCCTTTTTATGTGTAGTTTACTGTATATATATTCTATCAATTGCATATTATGTGGATTATTTCATATATATCCATCTCTTCATACATTGATAAACGTGGAAGTGAAATAGGCAACTATTAGTTAGTATAATACAAAGTGCTTTATGAATGTATAAAACATTGAAGTACATACGAGTATTGAGGCATGCACACATACATACATATATATATATATATATATATATATATATATATATATATATATATATATATATGATATAACAATTGTTTTTCTTTTCTTGTGTTAGATCGACGCACACACACGTTCATATATATATATATATATATATATATATATATATATATATATATATATATGGATAAATAAATGCGAAAGTGTTTATTTTGCTGTCACTTTTATATTCAAGCATCAAAACGGGTTACTGTTATTTATATCAATTATACAACATAATTCTTTGTAAATACGGTATATATAATAATGATGAAATACACATATATTTCAATATATTTCTCTAATGTGCATAACTATTTCTAAAACCGTCTATAATAAAATAATGTTTGGTGCTATTTATTTCTCTTTTTATTGTTTTATGTTTTATAGACGTATCTCTGCAAATGATTCGTCGACACAACAAGTAATTAATGAGCGTTTTCTTTTTAACCTTAAATATGCTACCTTAAAATATGCTTATTATTTTTAAGAAAGGTAGTTGTGTCAACAAGGGCATTTAAATGTAACTATACACCTACACATAAGTTAATTGTTCAGACATAATGGCAGAGTCTGACTGCTCTCTATCCTTCAATTTCTCTATTTCCCCGCCATCTTTCACTTAGTGACCTTCACTTGCTCTCAAGCTAAATTTACTTTTCGTTGTTTTTAAATCATCTCTATGCATCATCGCCTAGTCGAATTATTCTTCTTTTATTTATGTATATCGTATTTAAAAGATGGATACATTTATATCAAAATTACAAAAATAGTTATATTTGTCTATTCATACGAATAACTATTGATGTTTATCAATTTATAAAAATAAATGTGAACGTGTTTGCCCCGTGTTTACAAGACCATGTGAATGAAATGTGTATTATTTAGATGTGTGGCTTCAAGTAACCAACATTGCGAAGCTATAAAGAGGCTGTCAAAGCTAGCTGCTATATATATATATATATATATATATATATATATATATAGTAAACCACATACATGTGTTTGATCGACTCTCAATTACTGTCGGCCGGCGCTCTACTTATTGAGCCAACAATCTACTGGTAGTCGGATACATTGTATCGCACTATACAGTAAGTTATTGAATTACATTTCTATTTCTGATAATTATTATTGATAAGTATTCAATGATATTTACGTGAGAGCATTGCCTCAATGCTAATTCTAAATAATATTTACCTTCACAATTGCTCCACAAATAGGAGAGCATATATGTATAAATAAATAAATAAAAATTATCCACACACACTCCCTTTCATCGTCTCTAGGACTTTTAATTTCGTATTGATTTGGTTAGATCTACTTTGATCGCAACATATATGATGTTATACATAAATAAAATCATATATGTTGCGATATCATTTCTCTATACATATATATATATATATATATGTGTGTATATATATATATATAAACACATTTAATATATATATATATATATATATATATATATGTTATATATATTATATATATCATAAATATAATACACATATATATATATATATTCATTATTTACATGATTTATTTTGCGTCTAATGGCGATGCATCAATTATAAATGATCAGATTTTAAAATTTGTCAAATTAATACAGCGTGTTCTCGAATAAATTGCGATGTTTTTAAAGAAAGAAAATAATCATCGTATATTGGGTAATTGAAAATGAATTCTCACAATTCATAGTCCGTATCTTACAGCTCGTGCAAAACAACCGCGCTAAGCCTCTTGCACAGCTCTCACACGAGATATGAATCTGTCACCGGGCCGCACAGTGTCTTTCGGAAGACGTCTGAAAACCAGTTTGATTCCGGCAATCAATGCCACTAAGACGCATAGGGATTCTGTAAATTAGATTTGTTTGTACAATTACATGTTCTCCTAGGATTTCAGGTTATTGAGGTGTTTAGTATTTTACTGTTGTGCCATTTTTATTGTTTTTGTCCAAGTTGTCGCCACAACAATAGCTGAGTTTCAGTGTGTGTATTATGAGTATACTATAATTACTATTAACAAATATTATCATCGCGAGAATTACTACTATTACTGATATTAATATCATTATAAATGTCATCACTAGTAATATTATTAGATAGTAACGACTAATTAATATAGAAATTGTTGTTATATTATAGAGATTTGAGCAGTGAATTTTGAAAATGCCTGATGATGTTATGCTTATTTTAAGCGTTAATGGAACAATATATATTATGTAGCAATTTGGAATAAAACCATCAACAGAATATATATATATATATATATATATATATATGTGTGTGTGTGTGTGTGGGTGTGTGTGTGGGTGGGTGTGTGTGTGTGTGTATGGGTGTGTGTGATTTTTTTAAGGGTTACCAAAGCATTGCGTTTAGGAGCCCAATCATCACCACAAAATACCTTTTCATTTGAAGATTATTATTAATCATTTTCAAATTAAAGAGTGTTTTCCTTTGGTCAGCCTTAAGAAAATCACATATAAATGCTCAGTACCCTGTAATTGAGTATGATCGAGCTTTTTTTATTGGGCAAATCCCGGTCGTAACTGAATAATGTATCTTCTAAGTGAAAAATCCAAATATATATATATATATATACATATATATATATATATATATATATATATATATATATATAGTCTGACATGTTTTATTATTGACTACGTCCTGTATTGAGTTTAAGTGAAGATTATATCTAATATAAAATGTGTCTTTATTATGTACACTTAATCCTTTAATTTAAACTTCATTTATTTGATGGCCAGTCGAGATTACATCTGCTTAGGAGACAATTTAGTTAACTGTTACACGTAGCTTTACTAGCCCGGGAGGCTTTCCTTTAAGTATATTTTACTATGTTATTTTGTGACAAAATTATCATACTTTTTAACATTAGTTTATAACTACATTTAATTATCACATGATTGTGTCTAATTAACACCGTTGCGTGACCTAAAATAAAATAAAACTATGACTAATGCTTTCATGTTTATAAATGTTTCTCAAACGATTGAATGGCAATGCATTTTACATTTTTAAATCATTCACTAAATGAAGACATGTTAATATTTAAAGCCAGAAATTAGATAATTATTACAACTTAAATACTTCCGAATTCGATTACAATGGTTTAGCTTCACAGAATAATTAATTCTTTTTTAACTATACACTTAATACAATTGATGTTTAAGGAGAAACCAAAATTCATAATGATAGATTTTACTTCTGAAGTAGATTATCTATTTAAATATATTAAAGATTTTAGCGTAATTTAACGTTGGTGCATTTAATTTCAATTTCAATAAATAATTTATTAATAGCAAATATTTTAATAAATAATTTATTAATAGCAAATATTTTAATAAATAATTTATTAATAGCAAATAAACAATAAAATGTAAGTAACGTAGAGGCGATAAATACACACATACATACGCAATGTAGTTTCATAATTTTACTGATAAAGACATAAAATAACCGTTTCAATAAATTTTACACCAATACAGTGTGGTAAAATAATAATGAATAACATGTTATATTTCTCTGAAAATAGCAGACATTGTAATTAAATTGATTTCTATATATAAAAGGGAGAATGAAAGGCAAGAGTAATAATACGTTATTTCGATTCTGAAGAATTTGGCCGATGGCTGCAAATGTTTGTTTTTCAGAAAACACCTTAAAATAAATGAATCAAGTAATAAATAAATCACAAATTAAACCAAAATTTGACATTTCTGGATTGAAGTGTAAAGAAAAAAAAGAAAGTCTGAGCAGCTTGTCATTTATTACAAACAATTGGAAAGTGTGATATTTTTCTCGTATTTTACCCGAAAATGAATTCCTTTCTCTCTCTCTCTCTCTCTCTCTCTCTCTCTCTCTCTCTCTCTCTCTCTCTCTCTTAGTACTTTACATGGTTACACAGTGAACTTTTCTCTTCTGGTCCCAGGAGCAAAGTGTCTACTTTTATTATGACAACGAGAATTAGCTACGGCAAAACAAGGCTCATTTACATACGTGAACTCTCGTCGCATGACACAAGTTACAAGTTTTAAGTTTGTAACTGGAACACTCTGAGTTCAACTTGCGATGGACAATACATGACTCGTTTTCCTTGTGGACCTGCATGGTGGCTGCTACACGTGTTATTTTAAAAAAGGAATGTCGGAAATAGATTTATGAGTTCATTATTAAAGACGTACGGCTGTGGAATTCGTGAAAATAATGTGTATATAACTAAGCAAGTAAAGTAACATTGCATCACACCCTTAATTCATACGAGTACGAACATTGTAATATGGTCCGGATTTAATATTTTTTTAGTAACATTCAATCGGAAGAGATTTTACTTAATGAAAGAATAGTGTTCAATGACAAAACACAACTGTTGATCTCGTATCGTTTACAGAAAGTGTCGGCATGGATTTTCACAGTTGGCTTGCCCTATTGTATATATAAGATATGTATGTTATTAATATCCATGTGGAGTTTAAACACCAATGCCATTTCTGCTGGAAATAACCGATAAATAGAGAGAGAGAAAGAGACCGAGAGAGAGAGGGGGGCAATAGAGAGATAAATTAGAGTAGATCAACATATGTATTGCACCGTGATGTGCGTTATATGTTTTGCATACATCCATTAGCGGATAATGTAATTTGCTTTCAATTCAGTGATGTTTATATTAAGTTATGCTATGAGTTATTTGAATTTGGATCTTGTTGATTCACCCACAATATAATAATGCGTGTTATGAGATATCTGCCGACTTTCCCGTAAGTAATTGAAACTGTCATTGTATTTGAATAACAAAGGTTTTCTGATTCGTGTTGCAAACCAAGAAAAGGCGATAACAATGAAGCAGAACATATTTTTAAAATATCAATGCATATCGATGATATTTTTAATAATGTAATTACCTTTATATTTTTAATTAAATTTCAAAGAAAGCGTATTTGTAATTTACATTACCTGTATATATATATATATATATATATATATATATATATATATATTATATGACTTCTCTAAAACGGTAAATATATACATTCATATTCATACATTGTAACACCTGTCCATGGGATATATGCAATTGGTCAATCGGTCACGCTTCACTATGACAATCTTAAGTGTTAACTGCTATTTTCATCGAAAACCGTGCAGATTAAATCTACGTATCTTCAAAATGGTGTTGTCTGTTGGTATGCTAATTTGCTTATACGCTCTTAAAGTCGTTGACTCATTCCACATGTTCTTCTATAAAATGTCTGCAGTAAATTGAACGTCAAAATGTTATTATTTACTTTAGACTCCGTGTTTAACATATGTGTTCCTGAGCCATCTTTATCCATCTCAAAATAGTCTCTTTCAGTAGGACTTATTTGAAGCTTTATATAATTTTAAACAAATGAATGGGCAATATTGTTATATCTTGTTATCCTAGCATATGCTCTCTTAAAGCAGATTGAATACAGTGTTACTAAATGTTATCTACATGACACTCGAATATATTAAGCAATAACCAATTCTGCACTAGCTTCTCATGCAGTGTGTTGGGGTAATATTTCTCTACAGTGCGTGGGCTTGCTTCTTTTCTTCTAAGCTCTATAAATGAACAGTACACATTTTAAATGGAAAAAAAAACATATGTTTAGATATAGAGTAATTAGTCTTTACAAATGCGAATATTTTAACTATAAAATCTGACCGTAAAATCTTAATTTAATTAAACTCACGAATATCAAGTATTACTTGTACAAAATGATTTGGAGTGTTGAAATGCGACATTTTTCGTAGTCATAATCTAACAAGTTTCAACATGGGGTTAATCGCGTTGTGCAGTTGAATACTTTATATGTTTCTCAAGTATCATAGCCACATTTTGTAAAAATAATGAATGTTTGTGTTTTATGTATACACAATATATTACATTAAACTATTTAGAAATATGTATTGTTTTATTATATTCCCATAATTTAATTCTAATGTAAAACAATAATTTTCCAATATATCTAAACACACATTTACATATTAGTATCTTGCTTTTTCCGGTGTTTCAAGATAAACGTTGATTTCTTTTATGCCCTGGGCTTCAATATATTCATGTTACGTCGTGTTTTAAAGTACTTCTTTTTGAGTCATAACTGCTATAAACTAAAAAAAAAAAATCAATATAATTGCTGAGCACGAACATTGCTTTTATTCCTTGCTGACTGTTCTTATGAATTATTTATCATAAAAAAAACATATCGAATACAAAGAATCATGTGTATTATGTGGCATGTCTATTCCAAATGTAATAAAGACATGTATAATTATTAATGAAATGTTTATCAGATAAAATTCCAATATTAGAAATTCGCAGATACTATTCAAACGAAAACGAAATATGTTTATATTACTTTACTTGAAATTCGAGCTTATTCCCCAGGTAATAAGATATTTAACAACGTTTGCATGAGGTATATTTGTTTGCATTGTGTATTTTTATTCGTTGTTTAGTGATTCGATAGATTATCCTTCCTACTATATTTTTCAATTGAGATGCCATCATTATTTGAATAAGTTTACGGTATAGTTCGTGCACCAAAAAGGTTTCACTATACTTTGTCGAATAGTGTTGTGTTTTTTTTTCCATAACAATCAATAAATGAGTTTTCTGAGCTATTGCTGCTATGGAGCTATATATAATATAGAATAAAATAAAATGGAGATCGAATTTATACAGGTCTTTTAATAATGTTCTTATGTATGAGATTAACAGTGCAATTATATTACTTGTTTCACTATCTTTGTTTACTTTATCATTTTTGTTTACGCCCAACGATATGCGTAACGTTACAGTACGCCTGATTGTAATGATTTGTTTAATGATATCAGGATATCCAACAGTACGTATAAATTAGCAACGGTAACACATAAATTACATTAAATCCGTTGAGAGTACACAAATTTAAAATGATCAAATATATATAATCTTTTACATTTAATGTGTTATTAAATCACATTCACAAAACTGATGTGTAAAAACGAACCTTTTATATTGTTTAACTAATTAAAAGATTAGTCGACCTATCATAATAAGTTGATCAATATTTACACATATTTCTTCATTGAATTATATTTCCAAGAATGTTAAAATCAATTTTATTTTTGTTACACTTACAGATGTTGTTATTAGAATTAGTCAATATCTTTGAACAATAGATAAAGCGTTTGCTATGCTTAAATATACATTAAATTTGTATTTAAAATACTATCTCTTCTATCTTTATTTATACCGAATGGTGTTTATAATTAGCGAAAGCCTAATATCACTTCGACCAATATCATGTGAAAAGCAAGCAGACTACGAACCTTACATAAACGAGTGTTTACATTACTGATTGAAGCTTACTGTTTGATATTACATATATCATAGCATCTCTGTATTTGAATGCACTTTATATAAGACTATTTGTTTATCAGCAATGAAATGTTGTCGCATTTTTTGCAGTGTCTGTTGTGTATACGATGCTTCTACATTTCGGCTGTTAATGACATTTTTGATGGTGCATGATGCAGTTTAGCTCATCAAAATTCGTAGTTTAATAAATAAATATAAATTAAGTTAGAA
>OY744523.1:98981793-99049293 GCA_963556195.1 Sepiola atlantica
AAAAAAATGCAAATCAGTCGCTAAAATTAAATTGTTAATTACATCAGAGGGAGGCTTAGATAATGGGTGTTCATAATTTATAGACGCACATTCTAGGGAAATTCATGTACTGGCCTTGATTCTGTCGGTATGAGACGAGTTCTAGTAAGGACGATTGCTCACTCTCCCAGGATTTACTTTAATAACTATTTCATTCCTAAAACTAATCCGAAAATTACGTCATAGGAAGTTGGAGAGGAGCGTCTTTAAACTTAAAGTCATTTTGTACAACAGGGCAGCGTCTGTACACATTTAGTTCATGGTACAACAGGTGTGCATTTGTACACTTTTAATTCTTTGGAAAAACAGGGGCGCGTCTCTGAATGGTTAGCTGTGTTGTATAACAGGCGTGCGTGTCTATACTGTTAGTTCTTTACTACAACAGTATTGCGTATCTATACTTTTAGTTATTTGGTACGACAGGGCCCCGTCTCTAAACTTTAAGTTCATTTGATACAACAGGGGCGCGTCTAAAAGTGTTAGTTATTTTCTACAATAGGGGCGCGTCTTTTAACTTTTAGTTGTTTGTGTTATACCAATATATATATGGTGCGTTTTACGCTTTTACTTCTTTGGTTCAACAGTTTCGCGTCTCTAAACTATTTAGTTATTTTGTACGACAGGGCATTCTTCTAAATTGTTAGTTTTTTGGTACAAGGGCGCATCTATAAACTGTTACTTCTTTAATACAACAGGGCGCGTCTCTTAACTTTTGGAGATGAATCAGGTGAGAAAAAGGAAAATAGAATATTACGGAGAAAAGGAAAATAATGGGGGCGAGGGAAAGAGAGACGGCTAGAGAAAGAAATAGAGATTGAAATGTTTATTTGAAGATTGTGCACACCCTATTTTATTTCTACTACTGTATTCTTTTTTATCTCCCATCTAGGGCGGATAGCCATGCTTTTATTAATATGAACAAAACAGTTAGTATATGAATTTACAATTACCCCTTCCAAAATATATAAAAGAATACAAAAAATTAATAATAATAACACTAATCACCATAATAGGATAATATACTGTAAGTCAAATTGACATTTACCGCTGTATGCAGCTATAGAGGATTATCGTTCCAAAAACTAAGATTATATAAAACAAATAGAATAATAATAACATTAAACAAATTATCTTGTTATATATAAATAGAATAATGAATTTAATAAACAGATCCACATTTAAACCTCCCCCTTTACAAATAATTATGATATAATAATTAAAACCTTTTCCTTCTTAATTAAGTAAAACAATAATGATGAAAAAATAACAAATTAAACAAATTAGAAAATATATACAATGATGATGATAATAATAATAACATTAACAATTATCTTGTTACATATTAATAGAATAACGAATATATATATATATATATATATATATGTATACATGTAAGCCTCTCTTTCTATAAAATACTTATAATGATATAATTAAAATATTTTCCTCTTAAATAAAGTGAAACAATTAATGACGAAAAAAATATTTTAAATCAATTAGAAAAAATATATAATAATACTATTAAATAACAGATTTAGTATATAGATTCACTATTACTTTTCAATAATATCATACATATATGTATACACATGTATATGGGTATATGTATACTTTTATATATGGTGATACTTCTCTATCAATATATTGTTAGAGTTACACACTTTTACAAGAATAAGTTACTATACAACAAAATTGTTAAAATGTAATACGTGATTGCCCATACAATTTGCTAACCAGTTAGGTGTTAGATATTCATAACAATTTACGAAAACTAAATTAAAGCTACTAAATAATGTAAAAGTAATTAGATAACTTGAAGAGTTTTCTAATGATGTAACAAGAACCACCCAATCATGTGAAATAATCAGAATAAAACAATAATAATAATAAATTATATATATATGTATATGTATATATATATAGCTTATAGATTTAGGATATTACTGCAGTCAAATTTTTGTTTGGGATATATAATACTTTTCTGTTTTGCACTACGGAGGTTTTGATAAATGGGTCATCTTAATTTTTCACAATCTTTGTTTATTTTTTAAGTTAATTTCTAGTTGAACTCGAGATTTGCAAAGTGTTATCATGTATATAGTGAGTTGAGCTAATAACGTAAACTATTATCAAGTCTATAACTCTTATTATAGATAAACTACATATTTTTATTATAATACTAAGAAATACTGTGCATATATTTAGGTTTAAAATCAACATCCTAATATAAATATTCGGAACAATATATATAAAAACTTAACATATTGGACTATTCGTGGTAAACCCTTTGTTATTTATCGTTCTGATTTTCTTGTTAAGTAAATATCATGAAGGAACTAGTAAAATATATATTAAATAAATCATACATTTTTTAACATAGTTCACCCAAAATAAGGCAGGTCGCCACTGTAGACGTAATGGGCACTTGAAAAAAGAGGGTGTCAGTTTTTTTTTGGGGGGGGGTCAACCTAAATTGGAAGCTGCGCAGTGAGATGTCTGTTTACATTAGTTTTAAATGTATGCATGCACGTACCGTCAGGAAAACAAGGAAGCAGGGAGGGAGGTCTACAGTCCAACGGCACGAAGAAAAAAAACTTTTGAAGTAGAAAGCTATTCAGCATCTGGGGAGATCCACAGTGCGTGGATAGGATTTGGCAGATAATCGTGTTGGTCTAGTGAATTTACGTCGTTGAAGGTACCAGAGAAGCAAGCTCATCACAGCACATTCCATTACAGTACTTGTAAAACAGGCTCAATCAAGCTACATTGCAGCGATGGGACAGGTGCTAGAGCTTTGTGGATAGTGAACGACCTATCAAGTTGGCAACTTTTTGTCCAAGGAAAAAACTATTAGATGGTGGCCTATACCAGGTGTAACCACAATACTCCATGTATGGCCGGATGGTGGCTTTGTAGAGATGTATGAACATGTCATGGGTGAAAGGTTTACTAGCAAGGTAGAGGGGGCCCAACATCTTTGCAGCAGCCCTGGCAATATTTTCAATGTATTTATTATAATTCATGTTATCTGTGTAAGTTTGGCCAAGGAGTGTGAATGAGTAATTCTCAAATAGGGTATTATTAGCCATGACAATCGGTGGTTGAAGAGGTTTCTTACACTTATTGAAGGACAGTTGAATTGTATTTGCGGCATAAAAAGTTACCATCACAGTTTTACCCCATTCAACTATAGACTGGAGAAAATGTTCTAATGATTCAGCAATTGCCTCAGATATGAGCGCGCCGGATTTACCCACATGACGAGAGTAGAGCGTGGCGTCGTCAACAAATATTCCTATATCAGTCTAAATTACATCAGGGAGGTCATTTATTACAATCAGGAACAGTGGAGGTCCAAGGATACATCCGTAGGGTACACCAGCATTTATGTAATGTTGCTTGGAAATCACGGCCATCGAGGACAACCTGGATCTTTCTTTAAAGATGTAATTCAATAAAATATTTGTGCAGTGATACCATATGAGTACAGTTTCAGGGGAGGCGCTTCATGCTAGACGTTGTCAAAAGACTTTGGATATATCAAGCGCTACCGCGCTAGCTTCACCTATCTTGTCCAGTGTATGGTTTATGCGTTCAGAGATGACCGTTAGGATATCTGCATTAGAGCTTGCTTGTATAAATCCGTACTTCTAATAAGAAAAATGTTTAGCATTAACTAGGTGCCGGACTATCGCTAGATTGATTAATGATTAACAAATTTTAGCAAATACGGTAGTTTAGAGCATCACTTCTATCTTAAGAATTCTTGAGGATTGGTAAGAAACAGAAGTAAGTTTACAACTTTCAGGGAAACAAGATTCAGCAATGTATTTGTTGTATAGTTTTGAATGGACAGGGGCCAGATTAGCAGAACATTTCTTTATTACTATTACTAGTATAAGATCAGGCCAAAAGGCTTTGGATGTGTCAAGGTTTTTATGATGTCTCTGAATTGAGATAGGGAGATAACCATGTTCTCAAGTGTAGCTTCAGTCCGCAATGGAAATTTAAGGAGGGGGTTGTTTGCTGGGTCCAAAGTTCAGTTAAAGGCAACACACTGGGCAAGTAGTCCAGCCTCATCAGTTGCCATACAAACAACACCGTTGTGGGTTGATACTGGGAGAATTGTCGATTGCCAATTGTTCATCACACTATAGTAGATTTTCCAGAAATCGCGAGTACCTAGTTTCTGTGACGTAATGCGGTTCTTGATTATCATTGTATACCTTCTCTTTGATTAATCTATAACTACTTTGCACTAATGTATTGCTTCTATGAAGTTTTATCTATTCGCAGTTGACTTATGTCGGCCGAATTTTCAGAATGCCTTCCGCCTCTTAGCAATAGCTACTGAACATTATGAGGAGAACCATTGATGAGATTAGGGGTTGCTGAAGAATTTTCGCGTGTGTACATAAGCATCAATGCCTGCTTTGGTGCATTCGGTTTGCTCATTTCACACTGGTCAGTAGGGAGTGAGAAGGTTGTATACAACGGGGCGTCGCTGATGTGATCCCTGAGAGATTCAAAATCAGCCTACTTACAGTTTCTCGTCGTTTTAAGCAACGGCTCTTCAGCTGTTGGAAGAGTTTTTAAAGTTATAAATATCATTACCACCACCTGGTCACAGTTTCCGAGCGGGCTATGGGCATTCACCAAACAAACTTTGGGTAGTGAGGTCAAGAACAGGTCGAGAAGTGAGGCTTGCTGGTCCGCACTATCAGGAAGACGAGTCAGAAAAGTGACAGTCTATGATAAGCCGTGAGCTGAGGAGAAATAAAACGTAGAGTGCCCATCTGCATTAGTAAAGCTACAGAATGCAAACCAGTCACGGTTGTGCGCATTAAAATCCTTAAATAAATGTATTATGATATTTGTTTATTATTAATTGTAATAAAATAGTTTAAGCAAATTCTTAATTGATTTAAAATGAGTGAGTTTCTATGTTAAACATATAAAAAAGAAATATACTAATTATATTACTGCTCGTTTATTTTAATGGTATTGTCAATTAAAGTCTCTGAGTAGAGTAACTTATTTTCTTTTGTAAGTGTTTATTTGAATAAAAATAGTTATTCCTTCTATATACTTTCTTATCCATTAACTTTAATATATTTATTTATTCAATTTCCTTGATTATCTTCCACATTAAATTTCATAATTCTCTATATGTATTGCACGTTTTTGTTTTGACATTTACATTAATTTATACGTATTTTCCTGGCTCAATCTGAAAATAGTTCTATTAACTATGCATGTAATTCTCTTGTTTTTAATAAAATAGGCATTCTCCATTGTCCGACGTATTTGACCATTATTTATTAATTTACATAAACAGGTGTGTCGATATGCTACTTCATGAAGAAGAATAAAAGATAAAGACAAGAACAATAAACATATGGTCTGTATTTCTATGAATAGGGTTTCATAAAACCAAACATTAAAGTAGAAAAAATGATTTACTAAATATTTAATTTATTTGACAAAATCACGCGTCCATCTGTCTTGTTTCTCAATTTTCGAGGTTTATCGTTTTAACGAAGTTTCTAAATGTAGTAACATTAATTTCATTATCATACATATATTCCTATATAAACATATATATATATATATATATATATATAGAGAGAGAGAGAGAGAGACAGAGAGAGAGAGAAAGAGAGAAGATATATAGAGAGAGAATGGTAGTTTGCTTGAAACATTGCTGGGAATAGTAGTAGTATGTTTAAGGCAATGCAGAGTGCCGGGTAGGTTGTAAGCTTTATGGAACAAAAATAATAAATCGAAGTGGGACTTACTATTTATTTTTTCTTAAAAAACTTACATAACATAACATAACATGGCTGTTTGCGTGTTGTCCGGATGATTACTAAAAATCATTTATTTAATATTTCAGGAAAGCATTCTCTTTGTCAAAAATAGTAAACACCAAAGGAAACATCCGTCTGTGTAGAGAATTCACCAACATGTTTAATTAATTTGTCTCTTTTTACTTACGGAAAACACACTCTATGGCGACCTTTATAAATACAGGCCCCTATTAATTTAGAATTACTTATTGAGGACAGCTAGTATATAAAGCTATGAAAACATTATTTTTTTACATAAAAAAATATTTAAGTATCGTAATCTGCCAAGACATGCTCTTCTTATCTTCACTTGCAAAAGTGATCTCTAGTTTTTAAGGTGTATTGAGTTACGCTTATTTCGTACAAAAAATTGAATGAGCTGTTTAAAGAAATTTAAGTAACAAAAAATTATTTTTTCCGGCCCTTGATATACATCCATGAACACATTAGTTACATACCTAAACATAATAAGCATCTTTCCTTTCGAAATATCCATCATCAATCTGTTACTTTCCGGGCGATAAAAGCAACAGATTTAATGTTAGTCTTCAATTTACGGTTGGAAGTAAAACCCGTGTTAACGGCAAAAAACGACTTTTCTACCATTAAATGCCGTACTCCACGTCGACACAGTGTATCACTAAGATTTCACCACCAATGTCTTTGCAAGAGCAGGCATACGCAGTTGTGTGATGTACATTTATGTACGGTATTTGTTGAAATTAAGAAATTAAAATAACTTGCTGGTCATTAAGATCTTACAATTAATTTGATTGTTAATATATATTCTTGCCCGTGGCTCTTGTTCAGCAGAACAGTAGTAGCGAGTTAAATATTTCTGAAAATCGGTTTTCCATGAATGAAAATTCAATTTATTATAATGTATTAATAAAGTAGGTCATTATTTTAGTGTATGTATTTAATACATGTATTTGTAGATCTATTTAAAACGCTAAACAATTTTGATGTTCTACTATTTATTTAGAGGAGAATTCAATTTGTATTAAATAATAGTCAATGACTATTGTTATATGCAGATATTACAATTACAGAACATTGTCGTAAGTATTTATCAGCGCAATTTCTAAAAGTGTGTGGTTTTAGTTAAAAACAACGTATACTCAAGTTGTGAGTATATTTTCGAGTTCAACCTTTTTTTATAAAACACATAACATCAGATGTAATATATTTAAATGTTTTATTTTGCCAAGAACTCGACAGTAGCGTGTATGTAATTTTCTCGTAGTGTGCATTTATTTTATATAACGAAATTTTTTTTTATTATTGTATTATGAAAATAACTACTCAATCTTATTGTACTAGTTTAAGGAATAAGAACTGGCAAATTTTATCACGATCAAGTAACTTACTTAATATTTCATTAGTTTACCTAATGTATATAAACATGTGCACACTCCATAAGTTTCCCTCAGATAACAAATAATTTCCCAACAATTTACGAATACGATATTGTATCATCTTCATCGAACGAAAACTATGCGCATTTTGTGTAATCGGAGTATAGTAAATAAATATCAATGGCAAATTGAAAATATGGTGAGCACATAATCGAACTATTAAATACATCGACATATTAACGAATTCAACATGTTAATCTCATACCCACATCCTACAATATTCAAAATCGCTTTATACATCAAATAAACGTAACTAAATTGAATCAGACGCTTGGAATATGTGTCAACAGCTCTACACATTGAGTAAGACTATTAAATATCGACTTTAACGAAAACTAGATGAGTAGAAGTGTAAATAAAATTAGTTGTGAAAAAATTGACTCAAATGAATAATTAGTGTTCTAATAATTTACTGTGTGGAGTTGTAAGAGGGAACATTTACTAGATATTTTATTTCCAGGTCACGAGTTATGAAGGAAATATTAAATACATGACAACATGAAGTTATACAAGTCCAATAGATGCTAATCAATATTGTCGGTTAAGTTGCAAAGTAGATTTTATGGGGATATCCCGTCGGTACAAGTAAATACTATGAACTATCCGTGCCTTATAAAATTCTTATGAAGTAGTCAGGCAATTCGTCCCGTGGCAGTAAAGTAATGCCGGTTGGATATCAGCCACTATCTATCTGAGTGCACACTAGTGTGAAAATATAGTACAAAGCTGGTTGAAAGTGGAGAAAAAAAGTATCTTTAACAAGAAGCAGTTTTGAAGCATAGCGGTGAATAAACACGCCGTTATTCCACGTCGAAGGAACATCTAAACTGCTCACACACACTGAAGTACAAGTAAATGTCTGGGAAGATGACCTGCGACATAGCAGGCAAGCAATACATTTTAATTTAGTCTTATGTCTTACGTAAATTACTTGTTTCTCTTATCGATATAGCAACCTACTATCTGTTTATTCTAGATTCAAAATTCATGTTATTTATGTGATATAATACAACAAATGTAGTATGTTCTGCAACACCACTTTTAATCTAACAACTCTATATTTGTACTCAGTAGTAATATATGTTGATCCTATTTTCTGAATTTGTTGTATTTATACCCGTTTTATCTTCACTTGTATTGTATTATGGACTAATCTGGTTAATCTGCAGTTTTCATGAATGATTTTCTCTTAGAAATAATTAGCTTTTTTGGTCGTATGTATACAGTTAATTTTTAAAAATTTGTTTGCATGTTAATTATTCTATTTTCTTGTGTATGACATTGTCGATATCGCTTAATCATTCCGTCAGTTCTGCCCTGATTTTACGCCATTTATTATAATGCTAGTACGTCTTACGTTATTAAAAATGTTTATATATAAATATATGCTTTAAGACATATTACAGTTCATGATATGTTTTTTTTATTAAAAAAATGACAGAAGGACAGCACCAGACCGGGCTACTACCATCAAGGACATGCACATTCCCGAAAACGCCTGTCCATTACAAAGGTTCTTAACACTGGTTAACTACGACTAAGTGTAGAACGAGATAATGCTTGGGCGTAAACCTTGGACTTTGTCTAGAAGAGTATTCCTCAGACAAATACACCCCAGGCAAACAGACACCGTAGCCCAAATACTCTACCAACCTGTAGCTATTTTTAACGAAAGTTTCAGGATTATGTGATACTAATGTTCCTTGAAAATTGATAAACTAGTAAAAACGTTAGTAAATATTATCTACTTAATTTAAGTTATCCAGTTCATTTACAAGATACATTTTAATCGAGTCAGAAAACACCTCTCGGTAGATGCTGACAGCAGTCCTCCTTATGAGGAAGACGGCATAAATGTATTTTACGATAATTTTGTTATTGCATTGCTGCAAGCGGCCCGGAACAAAGCTATTTAAAAGAAACAAGAGAATAACAGAATTCATCGTCGTTAACCCAAATAACAGAAACGTATTTAAACACTTGCGGAGTTAATACATAATAATAGCTTTTATAGTAATTTACCCAAGCACGCATGATCTCCCTTATCTATACATCGGAGCAAGTAATTATTTATGAGGGAACCAATATTGCAAAAGACCATCCTGAGAGTCGGATCGAATATCTATTTTGTGCCTTTATTTCTGCACCTTAACAAGACAACACTTGTAGTTTTCTGCATATGTTTGTCTCGATTGCTGTCAGTTAATCCATCATGACCCCTATTCTAATATTGGTAAATTATTTATGTAGAATGCATCAGTGTTATCGTGTATTTTCTATATTTATACAAAGCTGAAATTACATAACATCAAGTTACTTCTTGAATAAAGAAAATACTTACATGATTAAGATGTGCATACTTTTCTTTTTAATTCCTTGCCTATATTTTATATTTGTATTGGGCATTCCCGTGTGAGTTCCAATATTTGTGGTTATACATTCATCTATATAGTTATTAGCATTCGAAACGAGCCAATATGGCGTACCTTTTTAAAGCTTAGAAAAAGGATAGTCACCATGAAAATCTTCATTGATCTTTAGAGTGTTTTAAGTTTTTACTGTACGATCTTCTGCAATTCATTACACACCGTTGCCTCTCCTATGCGTAATGGCTAGGTTTTTTTATATTTGATAAACGTAAAAATGATCAATGACCTACACTAAAATAATATACTTAGTGACAAGGAATTGGTGCAAAATTAAACGCTAACGTGCTGACTAAAATATCGAATAGGATCATTTAATCAGTCTCCAGGTTCTTTGTTTAAGGAGTAATTACCTTTTATATATATAGTGTTCGTCTTACCTAGTATAGTATACTTCTGTGATAATTTACATGGAGATAACGGTATGAAGCTGTGAAGTTAGCTTACATTGGCCCCAGGTAGAGAAAACTTGCTCAATGAATTAGCTTAAAATGTGATCGTAACAAATACATGACAGTAGCCTTTTTATCTTGTACTAGAGAAGAAACGTCTAAACTATTTCCTCCATCGCGTCAACTACAATCTATCTATTGAATAAATCATCTAATAATTAGAGCCTTGTAAATTAGATAAATATGTGTAAATGCTTCTATTAATTCGGAGCAATTAGGCAGGTAATTAATATAGAGCTATTCGGGTGACCGTCGAAATTACTTAATGATTTGTAATGATGGACTTCGGAGGCTGAACGGACATTGCATATTACCATCGCAAACAGTAATGGCTCAACACTGGAGGCGCCATCAAAATAATTATTACGCATGTTACATTCATGGGAGAGAATTAAATAGAAGTAGACAGTAAGTGCGAGAAACAGGAAAGAGAGAGGCGAAAGAAAGTGTAATAAAATATATTTTTATACAGATACATCAATGTATACACTCTTTCTCTCACACACTCTTTCTCTCTCTCTCTATTTATATATAGATACATATATATATATATATATATATATATATATATATATACTAATGTGTGTATCGATTCCTAAACACGTACGTACAACTATGTAGGTTCTATGTCTGTATGTGTGTGCCAGTTGTGTTGTATATTTTTTAGTTTAGTAAGTATGTTAATTTCTCTCTACCACCTTCCTTAAGCGTCTCGCTATCTCTCTATGTATCTCTCTATATATCCCTCTCTCAATGTCTCTCTCCCTCCCTCTCTCTCTCTCTTTCTCTCCTACTCTCTCTCTCTATCTCTCTCCCTCTCTCTCTCTCTCTCTCTCTCTCTCTCTCTCTCTCTCTATATATATATATATATATATATATATATATATATATATATATATATATATATGAAACGCGATGAACCCTATTTTAAAAATTGAAAACCTATCACGACAAACCCTTTTTCATTTTGGCAGTCTACCACACTAAAACATATTTTATTTACATAATATAATGTTGGCATAGTTGTATTTCAGAATTATAAACACCAATGGAAACAAAATAGGTTTTGAAAATAACACTGTTAACATCTCTATTACTCGATAAGACAACACGAGTATAAGTATATTTATCTATATATCTTCTTATCTCTCATCCGCCTGCACTCTATGTGTATATGTATTTTTCGCTCTTTCTCACGCTCGTTAAGTATATAAATAGATATGTAGAAAGAGATAAACAAGATGGGTGAGTTTGGAGATGAATACAACACGCGTAGATTATTTCAATGATTGCGTTAACATTGTGCCTTGTCACTAAGAATTTTATTTTCCCTTTTATTTTATTGCTACAAATGTGTCGATATTCTCTGTATAGAATATTTTATACACATATTACCTGTTTAGTAGTTTACCAAACGCTGAATTAGTTCACAAAAGATTGAAGAATCACACTTTTTCATAGGTATGTTACACATCTGATTCTCTTTTTCTGTTTGTGTTTTTCTTTGAACAGAACAAGAAACGCGTCTTCGAATATATTGCCGAAAATTGGAAAGCCTACTTAAATAGGTTAATACATAAATGCATGCATATATACATACAATAATTGTCCACGTGTTATATTGAATATCGCACACTTTACACTTAATGTTATGTATTTACTGGTTTATCGTTAATTAAATTACTTACGTTTGAATACGTTGTTGCGTATAAAGTACTTCTTTAAGGATACTTACAAACGTCATATCAAATGGGGCACTCACCAACTAACTACTCCTTATTTAGAAGAAACTCTTAATGTGTAATCGTTTATTTACATATAAGAAGTACTGTAATGAGTGTTCTCATTAGACTATGACACTACCTCTCCCATTTTCTAAAGACACGACGTGCCTACTACATTAGCCGATTACACCGATTTTCTTCTAACTAAAATACAAGTTCCTACATTATCTAAGGTTCAAAAAAGA
Organism: Sepiola atlantica; assembly: GCA_963556195.1. Classification (NCBI taxonomy): domain Eukaryota; kingdom Metazoa; phylum Mollusca; class Cephalopoda; order Sepiida; family Sepiolidae; genus Sepiola; species Sepiola atlantica. Next base: position 98,993,944 of record OY744523.1, read on the forward strand.
CTGATTGCTTCAAACATGTTATAATGTTTGCAGGAACTATTCATACGCAATGTCAAGCTATTAAAATAATGTTCAAACTGCACAACACTGTTTTCATGAAGCACATTTATAAACAGAGAATATCAAATTAAAACAGTACTAGCAGCCAACTATTGGGAGTGCAATGAAAACGGACGCTCACCTATAATTGTGTGGAACATAATACGACAGGCCAGTAGACGAAGAAATTTAGACGACCCGTGTAGACTATGTGAAATGCTAAACTTTAAAGACAACCAAAATATATTAAACTGTAGAAATAAGATAGGAAACAGCTCCCTGCACATAAGTAATTTACCTTAGGTTAACAATATAGCAATAAATAAATAAATAATAAAAAAAAATTATAAAAAACCTAAACTAAACTAAAATTGAAAAACCTTAAAAAATAAAACCTAAAATAGAAATATCAGGAACCACGTGTTAAAATAAGATCACCCATTATATTGACACAACAAACAAACATGATATAAGCCACTCTATTATAGAAAATATAAGAATAGAATATGAAAAACGAAGTAAAAGTAACCGGATTTTTTTTGTGAGAATCTCAACGATCGGCTAAGAGAACAACAAATAATATGAGTCGTAAACTAGCTAGCCGTGTATATACAAATACTAGGCAAAACTTACTTCATGCATTTTAGGCATAAGATGCATCCCGGGGATGTAACACGGGAGCATCTGTGTTGCTTAATTGTCATAAATGTATTTTCCCGACTATATATATATATACTATTACTATTATTATTATAAACATTATCCTTATTAAGAATTGGTAATCGTATTAGGTGTCACCGTAACATTAATTCTAGCATTAATGTGCTTTTGTGATCATATTATCTTTTTTTAACATCGAGGGAGGTCATACACACTTAGTACTTCTTGTTATTCGGTCGTCTCTTGGCAAATATTTTGGATTGGTAAACGATACTTTTGGTTAGGCATTTACTTTTTAGTGGGAAAAGTGTACAATTTATGCAGTTACATATGTTATTTTAATTGGTAACTTTTTTCATTTTTATTCAGGTGATTACTATTAGGGTTTTGGTTATTTTAATTTGTAGTGTTTATATTTGTGTTCTTCTTAATGTTATTTTTGCTATATTTGTCATTTTTTTAATGAATTTTTTAATTTTTTTCTCTTTGTTGCTCTATTTCATATTTTGTTATTGTGTGCCTTAATTATCATTCGTAGGTTTTTTAAGACAATTTTAAGTTACTTTTAAAGAATATTTTCTGCAGGGGGTTTATTACGGGGAAGTGTTTTCAATCAGATTCAGGAATTTCTTCCTCGGTTTAGTTTGTAGCACCTGGTTATAAGGCCGTGTTTACGAGATAATATTTATTTTTCTTTTATTTTGAATGTTAGTATCATTATTGGTGCCCTGGTTCTTATATTTATTTTCGGTATTATGGTAACCATAATTTTATAGAGCTGTATTGTAAATGTGGATTGATTTTTTAAAAAAACATTTTCGTTACGAGAACTATGGATAAGCCTACGTTCGATAGAATACGAAATCTGTTTCATCTTTGATGGGGGGATTAGACTTTGGGTTTACGTATATTGGATTAGCGTTATCTTATAGGTATAGTTCGTAAGTATTTTTATTTAAGTGTAACGTTACATCTAGAAAGTGAGTTGCTTTTATGTTCGCCAATACTTCTGCTTTAAAGACTAGTGTTTTAATTTCCATATGCATAGTTTTCTTGAAGTGTTCTCCCTTGACTTTGTTAAGATCTCTTATTATCGCTATCCATCATCTCTATATAGGCCGATATTTTTATTATCAAATATATTTGTGAGAGTATATAAAATGAATAACCCTACAAAGTCTGATGTATCTGCAGAGTCAAAGGCACCATGGCGAAATCAAAGGAGTGTGCCATATTTGTTTTCATCCATTGTTCATCATTATTTATTAAAACTGATCTTTTACATTTTTTAATCATGTGGATTCCATCCTTGGATATATCGGTATACATCTCGGCAAAATCTAGGAAGATGTTGAAGAGTTATTCTGATATAGATGGATAGCAATTACTCATGTCAAATTGTAGAACGACACATTTGTTTTTATTTTCGATTATACCAAGTGATTTCTTCGGTAGTATTAACCTATTGAATTAATTCTAGTTCGTTTTTATTTGTTTGTTGATTTTAAGATATAATTGTTTTACTAATTTATCTTGTTTCTGGGTTGGTCGGATTAATAAATCGAGTGCTAGGTATATTGTACACATTACTTTTGTGGTATTTGAATAAGATAAGGCTTCCTTAGGTTTTAATTGACTAACTTTGCCGCTAATTTTTAGTTCATCGGTGATTTGTTTAGTGCCAATATTTATTATATAAATGCAATTATGTTCGCTTGTATCTAGTTCTTTTGTAGTGTTTTGTAATGTTTAATTTTGAGTAGTTTGTTATAGTTTTGTTTATCTATTTTATAAAAAATACATGTTTTATCGACTTATACTAAGATTTTGTTAGAGCAGTTTGTGTTTTTTAACGATACTGTGTAATTGTTTTTAAAATTTGTTATGTTGTTTATTAAATACTAAATCTTTAATGTAATTTAAGAGGTCATGTTCAAAGATAATCATGAGATCTATTCCTTTTTCGCTTTGAGACTTTTGACTCCGTAGGATTCTTTTGTATCTGGGTGCTTATCTTTAGTACTAAGGAATAAGTGTGCTCGCCATCGCTTCGGCCTATTACTTCGTCTGTTTTTTAAATTAATTTAATAATATATCCATGCTTGCTAGGTGTTAGAATATACTAAACTGATGTTTCTTAGTACACTTTTTACAAATTATTTTTCAGTAATGAAATAAACTTTCTGAAAGTGCTCAACTGCTTGAAGAGCTAAATATTACTATTTAATGTATCCACATAGAATTTTTTAAGGGCATATCATTTTTTATGTATCAATTTTCAGTAGTTAATTACAACAGTGCTCGATAGTTAGTAGAGCTAGGTAGTAAGTAATGAACATATGTTTCTGTCAATTAAGCTACACAGAGGATCCCACGTTTCATGCTCACGGGAATATTCAGGCTAAAATGCATGGAGTTTGTTTCGGCGGGTGCTGCTGTTGCTGCGAAAACCTAGAAATGATAATTAAGGCACACAATGACAAAATACTAAACGGAAACAGCAGTGAAAAACAGAAAATAACAAATTACATGAAAAAATGGCAAATATAGCAAGCAGAACACAAATATAAGCCCTACAAATAGCAATAACACAAACCCTAATAGTAATCCCCTGAATAGAAATGAAAAAGTTAGCAATGAAGAGAAAAGATGTACCAGCATAAATTGTACACTTTGCCAACTACAAAATAAATGCCTAACACAGTATTGTTTACCAAGCCAAAATATTTCCCACGAAAGATCGAATAAGAAGAAGTACTACGTGGGTATGACCTCTGTAGATTTTAAAACCAGATATTATGATCACAAAAGCACATTTATGAAACAGAGAACGTCAAATAATAACAGTACTAGCAAACAACTATTGAGCGCTAAAAAATGGACATTCACCTATAATTTAATAGGAAATGATACGACAGACCAGTAGATGTAAACATTTAGAGGACCCGTGTAGATTATGTCTGAATGAGAAATTTTAAATGCTTAACTTTAAAGACCCCAAAATCTATTGAACTGTAGAAGTGAGATAGGAAACATCTGCCTGCACAGAATAAATTTACCTTAAGCTTACAATAAATAAATAAATAAACAAACAAGTAAGTAAACACACTAAACTAAAAGCTTAAACGTAAAATAGAAATACAATGAACCAGATATAAAAATAAGATAATTATGTTGCATACCTAAGATGTGTCCTTCGCTTGTAGAAAGCAGTCGGGTCGTCTAATGGATGGATTCTTTCTTCTCTGTCGGGAATCACGTCGTCGGTTGTCTGCCACAAAAGCCATGACGCACTCCGAAGACAAACTCTTCCTTTAGATTTAATTCATTTTATTACAAGAGTTCTTATTTTAACTGTTAGTCATTCACCACGTCGGGAGAGAGGGAGAGAGCAAATCCTACTTCATCGTAGTTAGTTAACAATGTCTCTTAACGATTCATACAGAGGGGGGAAGGATTTCTCGCGCTTGTCTTCCCTTAACGGAAATATGTCCCTTAGTGTTACGTCGTGAATCGCACGTCCTCTCGGTTCGCCTTCCGAATCAGACTGACTGAAAACTCGCTTCTCGCGAGAACGAGTGACGTCACGGATCCTCTCTTTCCCACGCAAAGTCCGTGACTTCACAGAGCTTCTCACAGGTGTAGATTGACCCTTGATCTGAGGGCTCGTCACACTGTAACCTTGTAACGTCTGTTAGCTCTGGCTGTGAGAATAGGCCCTAATATGCACTCGACTGCACCCGCGTTAACTCACGCAAGTCAAACCAACGATTCCCAACAGATACTTCCATTCCCATGAGGCGATTATCCAACAAGTGTATTGACACAACAAAGAAACATAATGTGACTCACTCTATAGAAAACTAAACAATAGTATAGGGAATAAAACGATTGGTTAACGTTTTAGCCGTGTATATAAAAACCACGGCAACACTAACACCATGCATTTTAGCCTGAAAATCACCCCTCGCGGATTAAACACGGAAGCCTCTGTGTCGCTTAATTGCCATCAATATATTTCACGGCCTACTACCAAGCTGTGCCTACGTATGGAGCACTGTTGAAATAAATACAGAAAATCCATACACAAAAAAATGTTTCCCCTTGGTAACGTTTTTTTCTGGATAGAAGAATATATATATATATATATATATATATATATATATATATATATATATATATATATATATATATAACATTTTGAAACATTTTTAAATAAATTATGTATCTTTAAAAAAATATATCGTGATTATCGAAAGTGTACTATATGGGATATAGCTATATATTTAGGAAATGAATAATAGAAAATAAAGTTCTACAATTACAATATTTATTAAATCATCAACAATTCAAAAATCATACGGATTTTATTGTCTTTAATTCATTGATTTTTAAATTTAAAATATTATAATGGCAGTATATCAATCGTTAATAGAAGTATTACCATATACATAATATATAGACAATTGATACACATACTTATAACACTGTTCGGCTAAAGGAATCATAAATTAGAGCAATTAACTCCAACGGAAATACTCTCGCCGTTCTCGTTTCCTTCTTTTCTCCTACTATCTACCTCCTCGTAACGTTTTCTTCTGTACACTTTCTTCTTGCTCACCTTCTCTCCTCCACTTTATTCTTTTTCATATTTAAAAAATTAAATTTATTTATATGTTTGTCAATCTTTCTTACTCTAATAACTATTTTCTCTTTCTGTTTTCTCTTTTCTGGTATTAACTTCAAATTCGTTCATTTTCACACGACCAATGTTTAAAGGATAACTCTGTTCTAATTTTGTTTTAGCTTTCAAAGTGTTTACACTACTATTCAAAACACTTTATTTTTACCCGTTGAACTTTATTTCTCAGTATGACACCTGGTATCGTTAATTACTATTGTTAATAAATATGGCGTTGAACTTTAAGTTTTATTCTGGATCTCCCGGACGTGATATTCCAGTTTTCCCTTTTTTTCATATTAAACGTACCTTTACGCATGCAGACTACACGAACTTCTATTTATGGTATGCACCCCTTAACCTTTTATGGAGAACATCTGAACTTCTAAGTAATTTCATTATACATTTTTTTCCTATTTTTACATAAACAACATTTACATTAGGTGAATTACTTTTATTTAGAACTATTCGAGAGAAAAAAGCGGTTGGTATATATATATATATATATATATATATATATATATATATATATATACATATATATATATATATATATATATATATATATATATATATATATATATATTCATTTTCAAAGAGTAATGTTACCGATCATACTAAAATTACTGATTTTTATACTCCGATGAATATTATTTTTCTTTGAAAATTCATGTATTAAGAATACTTAGATTTCTCTTTGTGTTTGTACGTCTGATGATTTAATAAATATTTCAATTGTATTTTTTTTATTTTTTATAATTGATTTATTGTGCATATATATATATATATATATATATATATATATATATATATATAATATATATATATATATATATATATATATATATATATATATATATATATATATATATATATATATACACTTATAACTGACCCGATGAGCTTCACTATTTTAAAAATAATTTTGTCAATACTGTTGTTGGAGTAACTTTATTCATACAATATCTAATATTCTTCGGAGTCAGTGCCTGAGCTGAATATGCTATACATTGATAGGATTGCGTGTGTGTTCCTGCTCACGCTTACATCTAAAGCTCTGCGCATGCGTGGGGCACCTATATTTGTGAAAGTATTCAAGGTACCTAATTTTTGTAATATTAAAAGTATGTCCCTTTTGCGCAACGGTTAGCGACGTAGGATTTTTACATCGACCCGACTGTATTATAGTTCGATCTCAACCAACCTCTAAGTTGTGTTTTCCTACATCAAAGGTGGATGGGAGGTTAGAAGGGGACCACCATGAAGACACATATTTATACAATAACGTGTCTGTTATTTTGTGTGGCACGGTTACATCAAAAGCAACGTAGTATGCTACTCATGAATTGGAGCCAAATTTAATGTTATCTTAAGCATTTACAAAGTAAGATTTAGTCGTTGAAATATTACCTTCACTAGGAATATTGTATATAAAGATGTATTTTTAAATTCTTTCATTTATTGTTCATTTTTTAAAAATAAATATACAAGGTAAATATTATCATATTTTATTATAACATGTATAGGTTAGGTATAAGATAATAAGTATTGAAAACACGAGATTATGTAATTTACACGCCCCCCGCTAGTATATCTAAATAGTATAAAATTAAACCTAAAAAAATAAGCATTTCAGTAAAACCATAACGTAAGAGATAGGAATGAGATAAATTGAGTATAATCACAAATAAACCAACTTGAGCAAACCAAAAGGTTAACAATATGAACAAAAATGTAATGCTTTAAAAAGTTAGGTACAGGCTGTCCCACACCATAACAACGAGAAATGGTTCAAGGCTGAAAATGACAGGTTTTCGGCAGAGGAAATGAACCCGTACAAATGCGGCTAAAGATTAAAAGCAAAGAGCGTAAGTCTCTTTCCCAAAGAACAATAGTCAGACTATTGAATGAAAAAAAAAGTATCATCAAGACGATTTGCTAATGCCTTTGTTATCACAAGATAATATCATGAATAGAGTGAGATTTGTAACTTAATATGCCTCTTTCTCCTTGGAATAAGTTTATCGAATATTTGCCCGGATTAGTGGAGGTTTTCTCTTGTAAATCATGCTCTCGAGCAGTTTCTTCTAAAACGAGGTGACAGATTCAGGGTTCATGGTTATAAAATTAGAGTTCAGCATTGTAATGAGGGAATTATTGTTTGGGGTGCATTTCAACATGGAAAGTTAATTCTGTATGGTAAGATCATAGACCCCATAGAGAAATGTGTATTTTAACAAAAACTTACTCTCAACAATTTTATTTATGTTCTTCCTTTTCTCGGAAATTCTTGTTTTTGCACGGTAAAACTAACCAACCTTGTGTATGATGATAATTATTTTCAGACAATGCTCTAGCCCATACAAAAGCTAACCTTACTCAGTCAACCACGTGTAGAGCACACTTAACAGATAAATGGGCTTGTTGAAAATTTGAGTACAAAAATTGGTTTGGTAGTTTGGTATGGTAGTTTTGTTTTACGGCATATCAACCCTTTTTGGGTTATTTAATGCCGAATCTGGTCTTGTTTTCTTCTCTTTTTTGTTTCTTTCCCCTTTTAATATCTGTTTCTATTTATCCCATAGTTGGGACCCTAACAGGTACTACCACTCCGGGTCAGGGTGGACCTGGGAGCAATGGTAATTAAGAGGAGGATCCACATTCCCCAAAGTCCGTAAGCCGGATCTCACCATCGGATGTAGTTTAAGGTCATATCCAGAGCCGGGAGTAGGGTAGGAAAAATAAAAATAAAAAAGGGGAGGGAGAAAGGGAGAGGGGCTGTTGTTTTTGTTTTTGGTTTTGTAGAACATAATTAAGTTTTACAAAAAAAAAAAACTCAATGTAGGTGAATTTCGTCTCAGGGAGCCACAGGGCAGCCTGATCTGGTATCACCAGCAAAAATTGTGTCTGCGATTCAGTAAATACGGTTGGAATATATCAATTGACAACAATGTAGGTAGGACAAACAACATACCCAAACGAATAGTCTTGTAACAGTCGACTAATTGAGATGGTATCACGGCTTAGTTAAATGCAATAGAATAACATAATTATTTAAGAGTAATTCTATAATAGAAACAGGAAGAGTCATTTATGAGGATATGTTTAACAATATTGAATTGAGCGCTTTGCACCTACATCGTTATACTGTTTATTGTACAGATTAGCACATTAATGCGAATAAGATTTGCCTGTATTGTTTATTTATGTGGCTACTTTCGGAGTAAAAATATTTAACAATAGTGACACTTTGTAGAAAGCATATTCGGCTAGTACATGTGTTTTGTTTTGTTGGTTATATTATATTCATTATTTTAATCTTGTTAAAGTGAATTGTACAATATATGTATAATGATACATTGTCTGTATTCATGACAATAACTTGTGTAATTCGTACGAAAAATAATGCCTAGATTTGAACAACTATATGATAGTATGTCATCTTGTTCGGAAAAAAATATGAGCGTTTACACATTTTATCAAGTTTCTTTCAACTTATATTCCAATATTATACTATATCTGAAATGAGACATTGCTGTACTTTCATTGTGTTTACCTGTGCCGCACTGTTTTTCGACTTATATTCACAAAATCAATAGTTACGTTTTTTTTTGTTTTTTTTGAACCACTGTTGTCGTAGTTAGCCATATATTTATGTATGATGAGAAAAATGGTGAGCGAACATAGAAGGAACATTTATATATTAATGGTATATTCGCTATGTTTAATTCCTTTAAAATAATTATTCATATGATTATAAATATATATATATATATATATATATATATAACTTATGTAATAAGCACTGCTTATTAACTAGACTTACCGATACATATAACATACCTACTTACGATATATTCCCAAGACTTTTCCCAATACATAACTTCACAACCGCCCCACAAAATACTGACTTCCAGCCCGGAAAATCCTGCCAACTCTCACCCACTATGCATTTATAAAAAATAGGAATACCTATCTTAATATTTAAAACCAGCATATATCTACACCATAAGCAGTAAATGATACCATGTGAATATGTAACAAAAACCTTTTTTTTTCAATCACAATTTTTCCAGCTTTTAAGAGAGTAACCACCAGATTTCGCGAAAATAATTAAGCAAACCTTAGAAATCTTCGAAACAGCTTAAATATTGCCGACCTTACTCTTGACCTTCCTCTAGGTCAGACTTTATCAACATACTAATATCTTACTCCCATAAGCCTTTATTATACCTTAGTCAAAAATGTTAAATCTCCAGCACAGAATCATTAAACGCCTTGCAGAGTTACTCCCCTTAGACCGACTAGGGATATCGGAATAGAGTAAAATCTTTTTAACACTTTCTTTGGAATTAATTTAAAGTCCTTTAGTCCATGCCCTTAAATTTAAATTAATGAGTTTGAAAAAAAAATATTATTTACTCTCCACAGTTTAATCCTTAAATCCATATCCTCTCATCAGATCTTTCTAGACGGCTGCGGTCAAGACTTAAGGGGAAAAATAATAAGTTGGAATGTTTGTGTGTGGGGGTGTATGCAGAGAAAAGTGTGATGGGTAGAGAAGGAGGGGGCCTGTGATTTTGGTGGATGGGTGAAAGTTACGGTCTTAGAGAGCCACATGTTCAAACACCTCCTTCCTCCCTCTCCTCAACCCCTCCACTCCCTCACTCATTGCCATCAAAATTATTCCCGCTTATCACCCCACCTCTTTCTCTTACAACAAGCCACAGTATCGTTGATCACCCCATCTTTCCACTCCTCCCCACTCATGTTCATAAACATTCCTTTTTCATTCCTCATTAGTACTCCACGAAGCACTGACGTCCACCCTACTGTTTTCTCAATATGTCAACCCCACATGTGTTTGCACTTGCATTACATTTTTCTTTATATTATCATCCTGATAAAGTCTTATAAATAAAGACGAAACGTTGATGTATACATAAAAAAAACATCCCTTTTTGGTTTTCCTTTTTCATTTTCCCATTACGTCGGATTACCTTCATCCTTTTATTCCCATATATATATATATATATATATATATATATATATATATATATATATATATATATATGCTACAAATGTGAAGATAATTTTAAAAAATTAGTGCGGGTTACAGAATTTATCTCACGTGTTGTGATATGTTATGTAAGATGGGGTAGTTATTTCTAATGATGACATTCACATAATATAGTGTCTTAACTAGTATTAAGGGGTACTAAATAAATGACGCTAAACAACCGTAGGTTAGGAGTGAAAAATGTTTACTAAGCTAGTCTAATATATCATATTGACGAATTTGTTAGAAGGAAACTTAAAGTGTTTTTGGAATTCTATTTTGACTTTTCGGCGCAGAACGGACAAGTGTAGATCTTATTCAAAAATTAGATGCGAGAATATTATTTTGCAAACTATTGTACAAATATTAATTAAAGAATAATACTACGAATAGAAACATAATATAAATAAATCTGTTATTTTTTTTACTGGGACGGATAATAAAGGTAATGTCATAGCCAATCAATTCTCACGCCCCTACGACTACTGTTGTTACAACGTGTCATGATCACAAAACAGCATTTTTTGAAACCCAGCAACCGCATTTGCTGAAAAATTACGACAGAGTGTAATGCTATGCGCGCAGGATTTTTTAATTATGTTTGTTTTATCTCCATTATATGGTTCGTTCTCATGTAGTGTGTCGACACACTAATCCACATCATACATATAACAAACAAAGAATGTACGATTAATGTACTCTACACTGTTATGTTGTAAACATTAAAACTACGCTGTCATGTTTCGAACATTAAAGCAAGCTTCTAAAAATACCCGCTAATAGCCGCTCATTCTATAAATAGTTATCTGAACGTTATATTACCCAGGACTAATTGTATATAAGTCTTATAAATCGCAGTGTACAAGTTAATGATGACGCAGTTTTGAGTTTCTAAAATAATAGATTGTTTTTCTTCCAAAATGCTATGATACATTTAAAAAATAATTCATTTAAATATGTGTACATCCTTTCAAATTCATACAAACGTGGCCGTGCTAATACACACATCTACACGTTCACTTTCATCAGGCGAAAGTCTGAGAGGCATATATTTATGAAACATGGTTTTAATTATTTAATAAATATATATACATTAAAAAAATGTGTTTTTAAAGATGTGTACACTTCTTCAAATTCATATATATATATATATATACAGGGTGGGCCAAAATAAGGGTCCTATCTTTAAATTTGAATAACTTGAATTTGAATAACTTCCACAAAATAAAAGTTAAACTCATCAAACTTTATGTGTGTGTAGACTGACCCTTCCGAGATTTTTTGAAATAAACAAAACAAATTTTAGCCGAAAAACACTTCTTAAAACTTACAAAAACTAAAGTATTGTTTTTTACACTGTTTTGAGTTTTTTAAGCAAAAATAATGTTTTCTAAATGAGGGTACGTTCCTTAGGGCTAATACGGCTCATGCTTGCTTCGGAAGGGGTCCTTTACTTATTCTAAAAAAAAAAAATTAAAAAATCAATAAATAAAAAAGTTATGAATTTTTAAAAATAGGACCTTTATTTTTGCCCACCCTATATATATTAAGTTATTTATTTATTTTTGTATTAAACATTAGTACAAAATCAGTACCATTGGTTTCAAGCTCATAAAGTGTTTAGCTTCTGTAAGTTTTGTTGATATCTGGTAGAAAAATGGGTGGTTACCAGATGCCAACAAAGCTGACGTGACCCGGAAGTAAACGCCTCTTGACCTTGAAACCAATGGTACTGATGTTGTACTGATTTTTTGTACCAGAAAATAAATAAATATATGTCAAGCTCTTAATTTTTATTTTCTCAATTAATGGAGCACTCTGCTGGGGTTTTTCCTACTATTTAACAATGTACGTTATATATATATATATATATATATATATATATATATATATATATATATATATATATATATATATATATATATATATTGGTAGATAAAAGGATAAAACAATCCGCGGGATTAAATTAAAAATGGAACAGTCGAAGACTCATAAGCTCAACGTTTCGCCCGATGTGATGAGGGCATTTTCAAGCGTATTTATGAACATAAGAAAGCAATTAAAACAAACAACATGCTTCACGCATTATGTGCTCACACTATGGAGTATGGGCACATCTTTGACTTTAACAAATCTACTCTGATCAGGATGGTACATACAAAGACGATACGCCGTATAATAGAATATACAGTAATAGCCCTCTCCACAAACAACATCAGAATAAGAATGGGGGTCTACTGTATCTCCCCCAACCTCTCTAACACAATCTTAAACGAAAAGAAAAAATGTCCAGACACTGGATGATTCCCTGAATATCATTTTGTTTTTTTTCTTTTTTCTTCTTCTTTGCTTTTTTTTTCTTTTTTTCTTTTTCTTTCGCCCCCTATCTTATCTCTAGTTTCCCTCTTTTTTGTATTACTATGTACATTTGAAATTACAGGTTTATTTGTGCATACATATTATTATAAAATATATATATATATATATATATATGTATATATGTATATATGTATATATGTATGTATAATTATATGCTGACATTTTGCACACTTATTTCTGACACTTTACATATTTGCATATATCTCCCTCGATTCAAACCCTAGCACTACATATATTCCCCAGATATATTACCTTCCCGTCTTTTATAATTTTTAGCACACTTTTTCTCCGCTCTTGAAAAAGCTCACAATACATCGAGCGAAACGTTGAGCTTATGGGTCTTACACTGTTCCATTTTTGATTTCATAAATATATATATATATATATATATATATATATATATATATATATATATATATATATATATATATATATATATATTCAAAATCGTCATTGGTAATCATACAAAACATATTTTATATGACCATTATTATGTGTATTTGTAAGGGAGAAATAAGATAAATCAATGTAATAATCTGTTGTTTATATTTCCTAGTAATCTATTCAGAAAAATGATGTAAACTTGACTAGACGGACGAATCATCTTTTCCCTCTTACTGAAGAAAATACGTGCGTAAGTTCAGTTCCACTTCTACTATGGCCAATAGCTGTGGCAGGCAGAACAAAAATCATCATCGATTTAGTCAAGCGTTGTTCGAGGTGATGTCGATATAATTCAATTCTCTTTTGTATTTATTTTAATCATGAATATTTCCTGGCATCGCGAAGATTGGAAAGTAATTTAATTTCATTTGTATAATGGGCGCATCTTCTTTGATGTTAGCAATATGCCTGGCTTAAATATACTTAGATTGTTTCGAGAGATATTTCTTAGTGTACATTTTTTTTAATAATGTTTTGCATCGACTAAGTAATTGGTTTAAATATAACATCTAAATTTGCTAATTTTTAATTACACATCAGTGTTATCTTTCAATTAAATGATTGCGTGTATATATATATATATATATATATATATATATATATATATATATATATATATATATATGTATATGCGTATAGTATGTATTTAATTCTATGACATATGAATATAATGCGAACTTTTCTAAATATATGAATACGTATATTTCAATAGCGTCATGTTGGGATTTAAAGAGTATGGAGCATTTAGGTTAATTGTCTTCAAACTGAAACACACTGAGAAACACTCATACAATGATATGTATAGAAAAATGGATTTTCCTATTTCTTTCCATCCTTAAAAGGTTCAGAGTTTTCCGAGTGTGTACATGTAAATAAAATTACAGCTTCCCAAAAATAAGTTATCTCGAATTAGGAAACAATAAAAAGTGCGTCAATATAACAGGATGTCTCCTCTACTGACAAGAGACTAAATAGATACAGTGTAGTGGCTTATGCTACATATTGCTTCGAACAAAAAGACCAGTCAATTTTTGGTTGAATCAATTTCGTTGAATATCTCCCCCGAAAACTAAAAAAAACATCTAAGCGAAATTTGTTTTTTTTGGTATTTTTGGCAAACAAACAGGTTTTTGATTAACAAACAAAAATAAAATGTATTTTTATATTCCCTTGAACTTTGAATATATAATTACTTTCCTTTTACTCAACTGTAAAAAAATATCTTTCTTTTCATGAATATTTCGTTTTACTTTTTTTTTTTGAGTAATCAATATATGTCTATATCTATGTATATATATATATATATATATATATATATATATATATATATATATATATATATATATGTATATATATATATATATACCTTCTTTTGTCATATAGTAGCAAAAATCCCAGCAGAATGCTCGATTAATTAAAAATCAAAATTAAGACCTTTATATATATTAATTTATGTGTTGGTACATAAAAGGTAGTATAACATTAGTGCCATCGGTTTCAAGCTCAGAAGGGCTTAACCATCCGGCTCTCCTCAGCTTATGTTGCCACCTGTTTCAGAAATGTGAATTCACGTATCACTCTCGTTTGGAGTTTCTCTCCTGAACATTCTTTAGAAGACACATAATTAACACTCTAAACAGTAATGTCAAATATACGCTCTTTATAAACATTGACTCTCTGGATTTGTATAGAAATACTTTTTTTTAATTTTTGTAATATCTTAAAATTTGTTTCCATTTTTTAATCGCAACTATAACATTTCGCCCGCACCTTTTTTTAAACCTTATAAAACCTCCTTATCACTAATTTTACACAAATATATATTACACTCTAAAGCAAATAACACATCAAACCGAGAGTGATTCGTGAATTCACATCGCTTTAACAGGTGACAAAATAAGATGTAAATAGCCGGATGGATACGCTCTTTTGAGCTTGAAACCGACTGTACTAGTAGTGTACTAACTTTTCTGTACTAAAAAGAAATATATATATTTATAGATATGTATATATCAATATATATGTATATATATATATATGTGTGTGTGTATATATATATATATATATATATATATATATAGAGAGAGAGAGAGAGAGAGAGAGAGAGGTATGCATATATATATATATATATATATATATAGATATGTATATATATAGTTATATATATATATATATATATATATATATATACAGAGAGAGAGAGATACATTTCTCTCTCTGTCTCTCTCACTCTCTCTCTATATCTATACATATACAGGGTGGGCAACAATAAGGGTCCTATTTTTAAAAATTCACAACTTTTTTATTTATTGATTTTTGAAAAAAAATTTTTTTAGAATAAGTAAAGGACCCCTTCCGAAGCAAGCTTGAGCCGTATTAGCCCTAAGGAACGTACCCTCATTTAGAAAACATTATTTTTGCTTAAAAAACTCAAAACAGTGTAAAAAACAATACTTAAGTTTTTGTAAGTTTTAAGAAGTGTTTTTCGGCTAAAATTTGTTTTGTTTATTTCAAAAAATCTCGGAAGGGTCAGTCTACACACACATAAAGTTTGATGAGTTTAACTTTTATTTTGTGGAAGTTATTCAAATTCAAGTTATTCAAATTTAAAGATAAGACCCTTATTTTGGCCCAGCCTGTATATATATATATATATATATATATATATATATATATATATATATATATATATATATATATATACATATATATATATATAGAGAGAGAGAGATATTTATATTAGATAGAGAGAGAGAGTGTTCGATATTCATTTCGTAAGCTTAACTTAAAAAACAAACAAGTATCATTACCACTGAGACGTTAGCGGCTTCTATAAATTACGGGCGAAGTCAATAAGTTCATCCTAGGTCGGCAGTTATGCCGCGAGATAGTTTTTAACGTTACATTTTAAATGAGCAGAAGGGAAAAGAATTACAAAGTCAATCGCTTGAAGGAAAGGAATTGCCTTTTCATGTGTAAGGATGTGATGTTGCTGCTCGTCGGGTTTGTCGGTGGTATTTATGATGGGAGATGCTCAACTGAAGCATGTTTGCGAATACTATTCTGTTATAGTACTTGAAAAACACAGAATTGACTGTAACATTGCGTTGATGGGATAGAGCTTGCAGTTTGATAAACTTATACGAGACTCATTGTTGGTCTCTGTCAAAGAAGAAGAGGCAGTTGTTTGTGCACCAGAACATATTTCGAAACGATTCTCCATGCATAGTGGTTTTGCAGAGAAATAGGAAGCTGGAAAGTGTGATAATTTTTCAGACTCTGTATGGTGAGACAACTTACTTTGCAGCAGCTTTGGCATAATCTGATCTGAATTTGGCACAACTTATGTAACGATTGCATATTAAGCCGAATAGTTTAAATTATAGTATCTCGGGAGAGATTATATCAGCAATAGTAATCAGTAATTTGTATGTTTTTCATTATCGTTAAATTAAAGAAAAGTGTTTGTAGTAGCACACGGTGTACACATCAATTATAGACCTAATTTTACTCTAGACAAGAGATAAGTTCCTTAAAATTTAGTCATTGCTTTATATATATTTTCTTTCGATTTACACACATGCCATGAATACAGCATTGTTTTATCAGAAAATATACGAAGTTTGATATCAGTTGCACCGAAGGGTAATTTATGAAAATTATGAATAATAAAGATCGAATAATCGACCTCTGAGCACACCTGCAGTGATGCTATGTTGTATACATGTCTTGTAAACTAAGGCGACCTGTGTTTGTCTTTTCGCAAAACAGAGTATCATTATGTTAAATTACAGTCCAGATATGCCGCGCGGATTCATTTTCTTGTGAAGACTTTCATGGCAGACTTTGCTACCACTTTGGCTACACATGTTGCACCCAGTGTAGTGTATACGCGGTGAAAGATGACCATCAACATATCCGCAGTATAACGTGATTATCTAAATCCGTTATTTTGTCCAAGGGAAAGTAAGCATTAACGACAATATGGAACATTGCTTGATTGATTATTGGTTCAAATATATTTGCAAATATCAAGAGAAGACCTTTGAGGAGATCATTTCGCGGGTTAGTTTTTTCACCGGAGTTGAAGATAATTGGTTTAACAGACGTATTTTCTCAACTATCAGGGAAGCAAATCTTGCAAAACATTAATTGTAGAGTGTTAAAAAGACAGAGATTAACATTACTAAAGCGGGGATAACACGAATTACACACGTTTTGTAGGCGTCAATGTATTTGTGTGATATCAAGAAAATGAGAAAGAAGGTGATGATCAGATCATCAGGTGTGGTTTCTGTGTATTGTGGTGAATCTGAATATGTGGATTTTAATGGAGAATCAAAGGCGGAATTCTTGGTATCAAATTAATCTTATCCGTTGATGTGCAAACATCATCATGGTGGTCCGATAGTGGGAGAATACTTTACTGCCCATTAATCAGCACACTATTTTAATTGGCTAAAAAATCGAGATTTCTTACTTCATGTGGTGCAATGCGTTTTCTGGTTTTATAAGTATATCTACTTTTATATGCGGCTATTACACTGTTTTTATGATGTAATTATGCTATAAATGTTCATATATGTGTAGCTAACTCATAGCGGTGCAATAAGCAGCATGGTTACTGGTTATCTATACGAGCAGCTGCACAACGCGATGTTAACCATTCAGCAGAGTAGAGCTTTCTATAGAATCTCCGCGTGAACACCACCCCCTGAGAACAACCGATACTATGTTTGCCTTTGTTCCCAAGTGGGCTATGCCCAGTGTTGTTAAGAATAGGTAAACAAAATAAGCTTACTATTATTCATGATCTGAGAGGCGGGTCGAAAAAGCCACTCTTTTTCAAATGGAATGCGCAATGGGTTTACTACGTGTGTCTAATTACTAACATTTAACATCACCACATAAATTTATTTGGGCACTAACATCTATGGAAAGTTGTTATTCTACACTATAATGTACATAGTTTAGTAAAGTATAGTCCTGAGTAGAAGAACAGTAAAATACATTAAACATAAATAACGCTGCGTTGTAAGGTTAATATAAATTACATGTAAGATTGATCATCTGATTCAAGACTGCGTACCGTAGTTAATGGGAGAGTGTTACGTATATAACATCTCGGCCAATAGCCATGTTTTATGAGTTTTTACTAAGTGACGGTATCCTAGAATACAAAAATGATTAGAAGGGAATAATTGGCGTTGATTAGTTTTGCGAGGATATCTGTGAAGTTTAGCCGAAGAAATGATTCTACATCATCGAGTTCAGTTCTTAACCTTCAGATATTTAGATAGATCACTTCAGGGTTAGAGACGATTTTATTAGTTATTTTTTTGGGGTGAGACATCTGGTTACATAGTCATTTATATTTTTAACATATATAGAGTCCGTTGGAAAATGTTGGTGTTTATTTAATGTCAGAAAACAAACTCCACAAATATAGACGAATAGACGTTTACTTATTTGGTTTTTGCCTCGGGGAAGCCTACCAAATATACGTACAATGCGCGACATTGATCTACAGTTATTATACAACTGTTGAAAGTGCGGCCGCTTTGAACGCCCCCTAAGATTAAGGGTTATGCACTATATATAAGAAAAAAGCAGTCAGATAAGATGTCAATCTTGTTCTGTACATTTCTAGACCCGGTGACATATCTAACATTTGTTCGATCGGCATTCCTTTTCAGATCCGAGTAACATTCAGTTCTAAGAGTATAGCAAGGAAAGTTCAATTCTTTAAAAAGAAACTTATTCATTTTAAATTAGATCCGAGCGTTAGTAGTAGAAAGAGAAGTTAGATTTTAGAGATGTTTAAGTCCAAAGCAAATTGTTTCCATTACACCACGTGTACCAGGTCGGAAGATAATTAGTAGCCAATATATTGATCATCAATGCACTTTTACATGCTGCCATATACAGTTGTATATTCTGTATAAATGTCAATGAATGATCCTTCAATGTTATTTGGAAGGTTATTCATGGAGATAAAGAAGAGTGTTACGCCCAGAATAGACACTTGACTCACGCCGGTGAAGATCAGTTGGGCTAAATAATCTGCCCATCAACAACTGCATTTCTAGACTTATCAGAGAGAAAGTGTTTGATCACATCAAACACATTCCAATATATAAACTCCACAAGGTTCTGGAGTAAAGATGGTTTCTATGCCCTATCAAAAGGTGTTTAGCTATCAAAAACTATCATATAAAAACTGAGCTTTCATCGATAGTTACACTAAGTATCACACATATTACCGTAAACACGTCAGCTTTGTATTTTTTAGGAAAAAATGAATATCATTTCCGCTAAGTAAATTGCTTTTCTATGAAGTAATTAAGACCTTCATAGTAAACAGCAGAAAACGGAGTGTCGTCTTCCATTCCTGTTCTAACATAACTTGTATTATCGTTGTGGTCAACACGCACGTGTTTCCATCTACGTGGTTTGATAATGGCAATGATTTATTGAATGCCAACAAAACAAAAATATTAAACTATTACAAATAGTGACATTCTGATTAATTCGTATTGTGTATTTATTTAAGTATGATAGGTGAAGCAAAAGTGTACGTGTCTTAAATCAGATAATAGCTGATAATAAATTAACGACAGTCGGTTTCACAGTATAGTTTCCTCGAAATTTGTAAATTACGTCATTTTTCAAAGGACTCCCATTTGCGATGTTGTTGGTTATGACAGTTGTTTACACCTTAAGTTATTACCTCGACAAACAATGATCGATTAAGTTTGTCTTAGAAATATTAATAGGGATCCCCTCTGAGGAATGAATTATTTGTTCATGTTAAAGGTATCAATGAATAAGTCTAAGCTATTTCTACAGATTAGGACCCACTCTAAAATAGATGAGGCGTTGGTTATATTAAGCGTCCGGTTATCGTTATTGTGAAAGTTAGAGTGAATGTTAGATTGACTCTACATCTTCATAAGTACCTAAAGAAATGACACAAAATTAGTAAAATAATTTTAAATGAAAAACACAAAAAAGGAAAAAAGTAAGTGAGCAAGTCGAAACATAAATAGTTTAGTTTTAAATATCTTTGTAGGTACTTTGTATATATATTAATGTCGTCGAATATAACTTTACCCATATCCAACTATTAAGAAACATTACATTTGTAAATAGTTTGATACCATGAAACACTGTCTGTGGATGTATATTGTTTCCTCGCCCCCAGTAACTCGATAACTTATTGTACGAGTTCATTTACAGTACTATCGCCTCCAACATGTCAGATAAAAAGAACCCCCAAAATCATAAAATCTACAGACAGTCCAAACAACTAAAAAACACAAAAATCATTCTATAATTGTATGCTTCGTATATATATATATATATATATATATATATATATATATATATATATATATATATATATATATACGACCTTGAGTTATAATCTTCGGTAAATCCGGTGTGTGTCTACGATTAGTTGATTCTGAGATTATTATTCAATATGCGACTTTTTGAACTTTGTGGATGGTCGACGTGAAACGACTTTCAATCAGTCAAAGCAAAACGTATCCACTCGAATGTAAGAAGGGGGGGGGGGGGCGCTACACTAAACTTTGATAGAAACCGATTTTCTTTTTTCTCTCACTGTCTATTTTCTGACTATTAGTGACTGACTTACTTCGTTTTCTGCAACACGTTATGTACACAGGCGGGGTATTTCGGAGTCGCCCAGGCAATTATTTTATTTAGTGGTCATAATGCCTTTTGATTTGTCGTAATTAGCATTTGCTGAAGTAAATTACTTATGGTTTGGTTTAGTTTTAAGTAAAAATGTGCATGCACTCACATTTTCGCGCCGATATATTTGTGACTTATGACATACTTTACACTAACTGTATTTTCTTACGGTCACACATGGAATATCTGCTTTAGAAGTTTATTTCCTAATCAGAGACTAATATATACTTTTTTACTAGTTCTTTTCTTTTTAAACTTGCACGGAATTATAATTGTGGATGTTCTCGGTTCACTCTTCCAAGTATATACTAAAGACTTGTATCACTCCACATCCTTCGTAGGGCCTCAGCACATTGCCACATCCGCCAGGTCGTCTATTAAGTATTATGGATTCCATTTTCAGAAAACCAGACAACACTCTAAGAAATAGAAAACAAAATAATTATTAATAATCTACAAAATTACAATAAGAAACACGCAACATCAATGTAATTATTTGTTCAGTTCGTGAGTAAATGTCACTTATCTTCGCTTCGGGCTGTCAACATTTTTGTTTAATGAGCAAAACTATACATGTAACGAAGAGTGCATTCGGCTATAAAATCACTTGTTCGTAACGTCTCTAATGAGTGTTTACCATTCTCTGACCTTTCGATATGTGTAAACAACTCAGTATTTGGTAAGTCTGGATTAAACACGGATGCTCACTCCCTCGGTGAGTTCGTTTATTTTCTCTTGTTGAGGTGTGTCTCACCTTATCTTCGTTGTAAGTTTCTGTAGCATCACATGTATTAATCCCGGTTCTCTAACGCTATACAAACCTATGTGGAGGGCATACTTAAGGATTTCATAGTCCTTGCCAGCACCCATATTGCCAAACGTACCAGTATAGCCACTATTATCACGAGGACTACTGGTGAAACTTACCTAGGGTTTACTTTACCAATCCAGCTTCAATCGCCATTTTCTAATCTTGTTTACTCGAATACAAACTCGCTCAATATTTGCACTTTCCATCAATAAGCTCGCCATTTTCCGTAGCGTAATATTAGTGTACCCCGTAATTAACGGAACATACAGATTTATTAAATTATGAGCATTTTTCTTTACCAGTCTAAGAAAGTTCGTCTTCGCCTCCAATATCATTGTCTTCAAAGTAAAGAAGAAGATAAATCGTGGCTGTACATCCTATGTGCCATTCTATCACTGAAATCGTATACGTTATCTTTATATGTTTTATTGCCCTCCTTCTCATACACTGGTGACAGTTATATCCCATTTTAACAGCCGATGTGCATATTCCACCCGCTAAACCTACTGCCAACGACAATATAATGTTGGTAAGGACTTCTACCTTGAAATTTCTCTTCATCTTAGCCTTGTCCTTATTTTAACAGTCCAAGCGCAGTTCTCTGGTTGTCATCTGTCAACTAGACATGATTCATGTACGGCTGCCTCATACTTCTTTGTCTCATTTTGACCGAGCAGTTTGCGACAAATTAAAGGCTAAGAACTCCGCCTGTAGCTTAAACATTCGCCACTACGGCTGACTTCTTTTTTTATAATTTTCTTGGTAATTTTGTTGTTTCTGCGGATGGCAGACATTCACCGGCTATTTCAGACACTCCAGCAGAGAGTGATTTTTAAGATTCTAACCGTCTCTTTAAATGCAATTGTTTGCATATATCATGTACCCGATTCACCGGTTATATTCGCCAGATAGTTTTTGAAATTCTATTTTATTAGTCCTGTTGCTCTTATAATTACTGGGATGATGGAGATCTTCGTAAGATTCCAGTTTCTTTTAATGTCGTACATCAGCTTAAGAGTATAAATGAGAAAGCAAATAGCTTTACAGCTCTCAAACGCGCTGCCCATGTCCGACAAACTGACATTCGCCAACACAAGCAGTTTGTTCTTTTTTTATCAACCCAACGTATGCAAACATTTTATAATACTACCACAATTGTCCGGTCGGGTCTACTGGTAATCTCAATTCATAATGTGACTAGGTTTCTATCCCCAGCAGGACTTCACCCGATCGTTCGGCGATCACTATGTTCGATAGTATCGATCCTGACGACGAGAAAAAAATGTCGATTGAAAGATAGTAGCCACTACCACACACCTAACTAAATATTATGCTATGTCTATAAAGAATCAAGCTATCTCACACTTATTAATAATCTTATGTAGCTAGAAATTATCTAACATATCATCTAACGAACATATATTAAAAGCTTACTTTTAATTCTATAACGTTGCATTAAACAATACGAGGCATTGCTAAATGTGTAATATTATTAAATGTGAAATATTATTAAATGTGATTATAATATTTATCATAATTGTGTGTTGAAGGTCTCAACTGGAAGAGATACTATCAAATAATCTCCTTAGCGTTTTTTTTTATAATTGGTAGGACCACATTTTTTTAAATATACAGGTAAACGCAGTTAACTAATATTTAAAGAGAAACCAGCTATGTATGATTGATGGGGTCAAGCTCTAAATTTGATAAAGAGGTAAATAAACTTAGATAATGTATTATTTTATGGTTTACATTGGTTTTCTTGTAGATCTGGTAGAAATGTTATAGTCTTAGTTTGGGGTTGTACTATTTAATGGCTTACAAATAAAATAACAACACGCTGATATATTAAAAAAAAGTCAATTTACAGTAGTACCAAGTACTATGTTATACATAGAGTGCCAAGAGTCTGCTTCGATACTTCGTCGTAATGTTCTCTATCGAATAGTGTTTGGAAGATTCACGAAGTGTAGATCACCATCACACTATCAAACCATAACTCCTAACATTTTAAGCCTTGCTTTATTTGGAGTCAATAACTTTTTTGTTCAGGATTTATTACAATTAAATTTTTAATCTTGCGCTTATTGTTTGATATTCATTGTTAATTACCTGTTTGAGGGGTTTGTATCCCAAATGGATCGAACACGACGCCCATTATGACACTCTCTGAACTATTATTATCATCGACAGCATCTACATATCGTTTATTAAATTGGCCCATGCACCTTGTGTATGTAAATCCAGCTCATATTATCATGTAAAACATGTGTTCGATTCGTTTATCAACTATCTTAATTTCTCAGTAAGATTGATTGTTTTCAACATCGTAAAGAAAACCTGTTCTCCAAATTAAAAGCGTCACTACGTGACAGTTTTCCAAATTCTTATTTCGTATGGGTTGGTAATAGTCAATTAAACAATCTTTAAATCTTCATTTAAAATAATACATGTGCTGGCATCTTTGAAGATAGGACATTTTATTTAAAGTCAGTCTATATAACTGTAAACATCATTAAATGTCTTGTTCGTTAAGTGTTCCTTTCGCTTACTTAAGCACTTTTTTTAACGTGTCTGCTAACTGGTTTGCCTTCTAGCATCGTACGGCGCAATATGGAAAAATAAACAAACACACGATAATAGCCTTATCTTGTCTAAACACATTGTAACGGGGTAGCGACGTAGAGACGTACGAAGACAAAATGACAGAAGTGACGTCCGCATTTTGAGAACACTACACTACACCGTTTTTACAGAATAAATGTAATTTCTTAGATATTAAATAATCAACAACACCGAATCGTGCTAATAATGTATGTGAAAACCTACTGGTTAATTCCATGGTTGGTTTATTACAACATTGCAGAAACTGTCAGCTACTATTAGGTAATAGAAACCACCCAGTTGCTCAGCAAAGTATGTGTAAATCCTAGACTACGGTCGTTACGTTTTCAGCCAGGGTCTGGACATAATAATAAGTGTATTCACTGGTAAGCACAACCTTTGCATATGTTTCTCGCATTTTTAGTTTTCGTTTATGCCCTTATAATACACACGAATTCCCATGAGACTTTGCCTTCATGAAATGTTCGACTGACGGACATAAACTCATTTTATAATCGTGTCATGTCATTCTTCAGAAATAACTGCTCGATCGCTGTACATAATTACTTAATCACACATTGAATACACTTTTACAATGTGTGTTGTATTTTGTTTAATGTTTTAAAAAATATAGTCGTCTTGCGCCTTTTCTTTTATTTCTTCGAGTGTAACCGGAAGCTATCAATGGCGTTGCACAATATATGTTTTCTTCCTAAGTAGGGAGGCAATAACTGCGTTTTCAAGAAGTTCATCATATATTGCAGGATAAATGTCCATAATCCGTCAGCGTAACTAAGTTTGAACAGTGGGAGATGCTCAATTTTATAATGGTAATTAAAAATAATTCTTCCCCATAACTGTAGTATGTCTGCAGTAGGTGTTGTTGAAAACTGTTTGGGGCAAATACATCGTAAAGAGTTGTTTAAGATCGCAAAATAATACCCAATGCTTCCTTTAAAATATGTGAGTAAATAGTTTCTGTAGGTAGTAATGCACGAAGCGCGATCGCGATAGGTTTTACCAATCCGGCTTCCATTCTGTTATATTCAAGCTCCAAGCTTTACAAACTATCATCAGTAGCAACAGTGATGTCAAGGTGTGGATTGTAGTGCGTCCAAAAACAGTTCTGATTTGATAATAAATTCATTTTTCAAAATGCTTCCTGACATTCTGACGTGCAGACCTATTATTTTTTTTCTCTTTTAAAAGCTGATTCGTACAGACTCACAGATTCTGCCTGTTTTTAATAAACACATTGTAATAATTTGCTAAACAAGGAAAACTTGTAGTGACGATACGTTTCGGGGGCGTGTATATATTCTATTGACATCGTCTTTTTCAATAATTTAACAAAATATATTTTATTCTTTAATGAATACATTGTAGTTGTCATCGTTTAATTTAAATGCATAGTCTTAGATTATTTAAAATAATTCGTGCGTATACGATTTGTGTTGCTCGCTGTTTAATTATCACTAGAATATCATCTAGGTAGGATGACACAATTTCTAGTCTGCTAACTAATGTGCCCATTTCCCGTTTAACAATGCTCGGTGCAACCTTACCCATAATAGTAATATTTAACATTTAATCAAACCTTTATGGGTATTTATACAAAGTAGCGTTGAGCAATCGTCGTCCACATATATGTGTAGATACGTATCAGTTGTATTAACCTCTGAACAACTTTTACTCCGTTAAGTGTAGCGATATCTCATCTAGACAAGGAAGAGTATAGTGATAATTCTTTAGTGTCTGGATTAATTTAATGAGAATTATTCGCAAATTTGGATATTATTACTGTTTTTCTTACGATAATACACCATTTTTTCGAGTCTTTTTAATTCCTCGTCAATGCTGTTTAATGAGTAGAATATAACATTTAATTTTATTTAAGAACACTGGTTGAATATTTGATTTCAATCTAACTTGGCTGCCATTGTTTTACGTCTTCACCGTCTACAATTAAAGTAAAAAACGCCACAAAATATGTATTTTACTGTTTTGATGTTCAAGGGGTTCAAGGACCGAATGAGTATTTCGTCATTGAAACTTCTCTATTCAGCTTGTGCACAAATTGTTTTTTCAGTCGTTTATTAGAAATATTTTCGATTTTAATTAGTTTTCTTCTTTTTAATGTAACTTCTCCTAAAATGGTAATTGTTCTTCAGTGACACTTTTCATACGTGTTCCTGCTACACACAATTAGTTTTCCATGTTTGTCTATGTTTAAAAATGTCTGATCGACAAATTGGAGCCGGAGTGAAGTTGCATTTAAATATCTATATTCTTACATACACTAACTTTCTTATTTTAAACTTCATATTATTAAACAATTTTAATAAAGCTTTTTCAAAAAATATTTTTAATTAGCATTGTGTATTCTTGTGTCCCCTGCTATCGCAATTAAAAATAGTTTCCATTGTAGATGGGTAATCTTTGTGCCAATGCAATTACCCGCAATGAAAACAAGAATTTAGGAGACAAATGATGTGTTTTTTTTATTTATCAATATTAATTAGTAAATTACATTTTTTACGGATTTTTAAAAAATATTTGAGACTCCGCTTTGCTTTTTATTTCTTGAATCATGTACAACGCTAAAAAACGCTGCCAGTACTCTGCGATATATCGAAATGTTTAACAAGGTTCATTATCTAAATAATTACAAACCTTTCTTCTGATCTCTCCGTCCGTATTCGATACTGAACATTGTACAAAGTTCAGGCATTTATAAACAACGCTAGCGAAAGTGTAGGCTTCGTCCTTATTTTTGCAAGACATACATGTCCACCTTTTATTAAAGAGAGTTGTTTTCGAGCTAAACAATTTTCCTTAATATTTGTATTAATAAAACGGATGCAAGAGCGCTAGTTTTTGTAGCAATATATAGTTTTCTTATGTTCAACCGTACCCACTTTTTTAATAGCAAACTAAGCTTTTTAAAATTAGATCCAATTCTTACAGTGTATATTATAAACACTTTAGTATGGTCTGAAATACGAACACAATATCCATAGTGCTCCAAATATTGTTTCATGAAAATGCACTTTCATCGTCCCCATAGTGATGCTTATACAATAATTAATTATAAAAAATGTATCTTGTTGTTGAGTATAAGAGGCATTGACCTTTAAATCTTTTATTTGTTCCAGCTACCTTTCCTGAAACTTCTCTTCCAGTCGAAGTTGTTCGTTGTAATACTTCTGACTTTCTTGCAGTTTTTTTTGTTCTTCGGAAGTTATCCTCTAGTCAAAACTTTTCTATTTACATTTTTATGTAGTAGTCCATAATTTACAAAAAAAAGTTATTTTAAACCCCTCTATTTAAGTTTCGGGAAAAAAGAATATAATGTGTTGGTTTATGTGCGTAGAGTCTATAGTCATGTAATCAGTGTTCGAATATTCGACCACATCGTTGGTGAATCTGCAGTGCTGTAATAAAGTAGCAAATAAATGTCAAATAAGACTGGGAACATGCCGATATAATCAGATAAAGAGTAATGTTCTTTCGGGTATTTCCTTTCTTAGACAGAATTGTGTAGCTTACTATTTAAAGAGAAGATATAAGTATTTTGACTTTTGCCAAAGTATGTATTTAGTAGCTGTGACAGAATTCGAACCTGGCAGGTCGACTACACAGCCCGGGCCTATAATCTTAAGTTTTAACAACGTCAGTCACATAAACATAAATAATGAAATCTAAATATATATATATATATATATATATATATATATATATATATATATATATATAAATATAATCCGTCATAATTGTCAAACGTTCGTATAAATAAATATTATTTTTCAGTAGTTCTTAATAATTATAGAACAGTGTGGTTAGAAAAAAAAAAGATGATGGATGAGACGACACTAAATAAAAAAAAAACATCTCAGAGTAAAAACGAAGAACCAATGATGACAGTTAATCAGTCAACCCAAAAGACGACGAAAAAAATAAATGATATTGTTTCATCGCGTAAGGAAGCAATGGAAAAAATCATAAAAACACTTTCAACATTTGTAAAGCTACTAGATTATGTTTGTACACTTTTTTCCATTCATTAAATACACTGTAATTAGAAAAAATATATATTGGCGATTATTAATGTGTTTTTTTCAAACACAGACAATAATTGATATACTTAAAAGTATAAAATAATAATATTTATGTTACCAACGATAGTTTTATGTGATTTCGAATTCGTCTATTTCAACATACGTAAAATGCAGAAAAACCCGGATAAAGTATGAATTAAATAATCCCATTATTGTGTGTTTTAAAGTTTTAAAATATTATCGGCCTTAGATAATATTATTTATTTAGCATGCATTCTTTTTTAAAATGTATGCATTCAGTTGACATGGAATTTGTAATTTTAATAGATACATATACTACATAAAACATGTTACAGCTGTAAAATGAATGCATAAAAACATGAACTCTTCATTTTGATGATTATATTCAATAATTAGCAATATTAAGTTTACAAACTTAGCACTATGTTATTAATGTCCGGTAAATGAAAATAAAGAAGTCAGGAAAAATGCTTATTATTAATTTTATAATATAGTATACAGGTTTATGTGTTAGTATACACAACGTTGACGACGCGAAGTCATAGACATCCCGGTCGTTTTCTATATATGTACGAATATTTTATACTAGTTTATGTTTTAAGTAATATACGTGCGAAATTCATCAATAATACATGCACATCTAGTTACTTGTTGAATAGAAGTATACAGTATTTAAAAATAAGTAGGTTAACGGACTGTTTATGGTAAGGATTTTAAAATGTATTTCAACTGGAGTTAAATACAGTCATTTCTAGAAACACATAAATTATGAATACATTTAGTAAAACAATTTCATAGGTATTGAATAGAAAATAATAAACCTCATTAAAGAAAGAAATACAAATGTTAATTTCTAAAACCTTCTCACTTCATTGCGAGTTTGTGCATGTCTATTTTACACAACAGCAAATAGAGTATTTCAAAATCACATGGAATTTTCTGAAATAATATAATTATATGGCATTGTCTTCTTAAGACTAAATATAAATTATATATTTTGTTAATTATTGAGCACACCAAGGCTTTACAATGACTATAGCTATTATTGTAGTACAAATTTTTAATTTTCGGCGCCAGCTATTTATTTACACCTTGGCATACAAAACCGAAGTTAAATAGCATGTGTAACATCTAACTAGATATACACTTCTATGTGTATTTCTATATATCTCTATCTTTAGCCGTCGCTTTTTATGTATCCCTTTCAATACTGTAATGTTAGTAAGCAGGCCTTAACGGAATACCCTAAAGTACCGTTTAAATCGAAGTAATAGGATGAATATTGCTGATGATTATTATTGATCCACAACAATGACGAGTAGAACACATAGTCTGCGTCATTCGAAATGTATTGTCACCTTGCATTTAAATATAATATGAAGATATATGATATTGATGAAGACAGAGTTCCAAAAGTTATATTGCTATCATACAATTCTTGATCACCAAGAACTCCCGGTAGAACAAATGCTCCCGTCAATTACTAATTCTCTCCTCTATTTTAACAGATAAAAAAATGCGTAATATTTATAAAGTCAATCGTCCGATGAAATTTTCTATATACCATTTACCTAAATTAATAGTGTAATCATACAATCTTTGATCCCAGACAACGCTGATAAATAAAAATGGTCACGCTCAATTTATAATTTACCCGCCCTTTATTAAAGCATATTAAGACTATTAGTAAATAGTTCGACTGTATAGAATGCATTTAAATTTTGTAATTGAAACGGGGTTTTTAACCAGTAAAATGCAGAAGCTCGTTTTGTCCACAATAAGCCTCTGGAGGGTTTCCTCTTTATATATATATATATATATATATATATATATATATATATATATATATATATATATATATATATGTGTGTATGTGTATATTTATATGTATATATATATATATAAATATATATATGTATATGTATATGTATATATATATGTGTATGTATATATGTATATATATATATATGTATATATGTGTATATATATGTATATACATATACATATACATATATATATATATATATATATATATATATATATATGACAGATGACATTACCCCAATATGAAAGAAGTGTGTTTGTGTATGACTTGTAAATTAAAAAAAATATGTTACTGCTTAAAATCACATATAAACCTAGTTTTTTGTATACTAAGAAATATAAATATAAAAGTTGTGCCGTGCATATTTCATTCAAGTATAATAATTAAATTATCATTTTTGTTACGGCGGACCACAAATCGTGGATTTGCACCAATAATAAGCGATCGTTGTCTGGGAAAACGGCGTAATTTATTTTCATTACATTATGAAATTGTTGGCAAAAATCACTGATATAATAATATATATGTATTGCACACAGTTATCATGATTTTAAGAAACTATTCAAATGTATTAGGTATTGTATTGATTCCCACAGAAAGACAAAAACACTTTCTCATGGAATGTGCACAATAGATCATCGTTTTGAGATAAAATATATAATGGCGGATTTACTTTGCGAATCGATAATAATAAGTAATCAAAATCGTAAAACAGTAACTTATTGTAGCGTTGCTTAATAAGACTAAATTCCCAGACGAACTTGAGAACATAAAATAAAATAAATATAAATAACCTCATTGCACTGTTTGCGACAAGAAGAATATATAAGTATTAGGAATTTTAAGTCAGTAATATTTTCATACACAGAAAAATAATCGAATAAGACTTTCAGCATCATACTATCTATTTTAGTGTATTTTAAAAAGGTAATTAAACACTGATGCATACATGAATTTGTAACATCATAATAAAATAAAACACTGGACTCTGAATCTTTTCATAGTAAGATTATTAAAGAAATAAACGATAATTTGCATTTATATTACATGTAATTCCTAAGTAAAAAAATTAGAAATCTACAATAAAAAATATGTACAAATCGTGACATACATATTATGTAATTATGTAATTTTATTAAACTTGCCAATATTAAATAAAATAATGAATTAGTAATTTTGTTATTTCTTTTAATATAATTAGTATAGGTAAATTAATCTTGTAGTAAGCTCCATTTTGCTCGTGAACCGGCTTTTACGTGAATGTGAATATGAATTATATTATGTATGCCTATTCCACATATTACTTATAGAATAACATTTTAATAGATATTCATTTCACATTAAACAGTAAATCTACATGCATGCACAGCGTAATATATTAAATAGCTTTGTTATGCGTTGACTAAGTTTCAAATGTGACATACAAAACACCTTTGGGTTAGTCATTTAAATTATTTTTAATATATATATATATATATATATATATATATATATATATATATATATATATATATATATATATATATATATATATATATATATATATATATATATGGGTGGGTGCTTTAAAATCAGGTACCAACCATAATAAATCGGATTATTAAATTCATATGTTAACTTCTATATTACAAAATAAGTGCTTCTCTGTCAAGTAAGACTTCCTTGGATCTCTGCTTGACCACACATGTACGTAATGTTCATTTTATATATAATTTACACGACCAATTTACACAAAAAACCTAAAGAATCTTTACTCTCTATGTATTTTATATTAAACTTTCTTGCACACTCGCATCTCTCAGTGTATAACAATATTGAAGAACATAATTATTTTATATGTATGTTAACTTTTTTTCACAACTTACAACTTATTCGATAGTTCGCATTAACTCATGAGCATGGCTTTTCCATTTAAAATATATGTAATATGTCTTCCTCTAGTCATATATACTAAACTATCCATACCTTCACATGGGTTGAACTTCTGTATTGTTCCTATAGTTACCAAACGAAAAAGAATTGATTTGAAATCCGAAGTCTTCTACTTACTCGCAAGACTATCATGCTATTCAGACTCTAAGTTCAGTGATCTTAAACTTAGGTCAATTGGTTTTTTAACATGCATACGTGTGTACACATTTCTCGTTTTGCGAATTAAAGTGAGGAACGGACAACTTCTGGAGTATTCAAGTACTTAGCTTAGATAAATATTTGTGTAATCATAAAACCCCATAAAATGCAGGGTCCGTTATTTTATAAGCCTGATAATGTATGTTTAGAAAATGATGATCACTCTTAGTATACATTTATATTTGTTCAACTGGGCAAAGGAGATACATATGTATATTCAGGCTAGGTTAAAAAAAAAATTCTGCTTAAGGAGAAAACATGGTTTTCCTCTTACTAGAAGTTCGAACATTATTAGACTATCCGGTTCTATTATGACCGACATTATAGCAAACGTAGAATTAAAACCTAAATAATTGATTGTGGTCTCTTTGCAGAAAAATTACTTACAACCAGTTTAATACAATAATGTTCGTTTTGTATTATAGATTATTTGATATGTTCACATTTTATACAAAATTCTGATTATGTAAAATGTTATACAAAAGTGTCATTCTGACAAGTATATTTGTTCTCTGACAAATGGAAATGGTTTATATGTTTTCCTTTTTAGAGATTATTAATACATCAGTTGATGGTTTATACTGTATTCAACTGTTTCCCTCTTCTATTCACGTACCTATTCTTGTAAAGCTTTGACTATTCGCAACGATTATCGATTGAATGAAGCTTTGACAGAATGATATTCATGCAAAAGTGATGTGGTCCCGATGGTGTCGCTTTTGGAAGCGGTATTGTCCAATATATGTGTAGATTTTCATGCGGAAAGCATGTTATGTAAACCTTCCAGACCGGGGGTGTATTCTCGTTTTTTGGCTGGCACGGTTAATCTGTTTAACAATGACGCAACCTTTTTCTACGCCTTTTGACAATATTCACTGACCTTTTACACTTACTACGAACACGAAAAGTAAATATTTTCTCCCATTATGTTATGTTGCTACTTAAGTATAAACACTTTTAATAGTGTGTAAGCACATAGGATGCGGAATATAATAATGAAAAACATCAAGAGAGATTTTTTTTCATTTTAACTTTCATGTATTTACTTTTTCGTTTTGGGATAATTACGCAAAAAACCTAGCTTGGTCAAGCAGACAGATTGTGTAGAAAAAGTAGAAGTACCTGTTGTTTTTTGTTGGTCAGAAAGGAAATGGGACGACGCTGATATTTTTATATAATTAACTAGTCTCTTGTTTTGAAAAAGAATATGAACTTCCAAAATGTGACCTATCTGCGCTGCACAGCGTTGCCTATATTCAAAATTAAGAGACCAAAAATATTTTTTTCCTAGAACTATAAATTTAGAAAACGAATTACAAAAATATACAACACATACGGAACAGCAATGCTCATTAAAATAAATCGGATGAAGAAAAATAAGATGTATGAACAAACACCGTAGATACAATAAACAATTCTACCATCATTTTTAATGCATGTTTGCCAAAAGTGTTAAGCTGTTTAGTAATGGTGTCTTTACATGCATATTTAACACAATCGGTGTATATTATGCCTGATCAAGGGCGTGGAAGTGTTTAAATCGAAATGTATAAAATATTACTAGAACTAGTAGATGTATATATATATATGTATATATATTTATATATATATATTTATATATATATATATACATATATAAATTGTGTTTATTTAGGAAGCATTTTCTTATTCATGGAAACAGTGTAACACATAACAGAATTCGTCTGTTTAATTATGCTTTCTTTTTGTTTCAATTTTTATGATGATGGTCTTTTGTATTGCACTCAAAATAAAATTAATCAATGTTTCATTGGTTTCACATGTTTCTTGAATGTTTTCGATTTTACGTCTAATCATCCTAAACAATTAAAAATGTTCACACACACACACACACATATATATATATATATATATATATATATAGAACAATTTTTTAAATTATATTCCAATAACCATGGTTTGTTTGATTACTTTTCCCAAAATTCCAAATTTCTGTGAGATATATTTAACGGTTCGTTTCATTTGTTTTGTGCCAAACAACATTTGTATGTCAATATCGTCTCTGCAACACTACAAAATCATCAGAAAAACGTTCACAAATAATAAAAGAGTGCTTAGATTAGAGTGTCTTGAAAAAAACACCCACATCATACATAAAACGGACCGTTAAATATATCTCACAGAAATTTGGAATTTTTGGAAATGTGAAAAAATAAAAATAAAAGTAATAAAACAAACCATGGTTATTGGAATATAATAAAAAGAAATGTTCTCTATTTTGCTCTGGTATCAATAATTAACAAACATTGAGCTGAATCTGCAAAGGAGACTACAAAGTAAAAGGATCTGCTGATATTTGATAGTACATTTATAGTGTTTAATAATAATTTTATATTAATATATATATGTATATATATATATATATATATATATATATATATATATATATATATATATAAGTGTAAATTAGTCGTCCAAGGCTATAGCAATGCGATGTGGTTGCCGTGAGATGGAAAAGTGAAAAGCAATAAACGCAGGGAGAAAGTGAAACTCAAAACGATTTATTAATAATTTCACGAAAACTGATTAAATACCAAATAGTATTTTTTTTTTTTGGTAAGTAACAGATCGGCAAAGGGTAATCTTAAATTTTCGAAAGAACAACTTTCATTATCAGAAGACAACAATAGAAGACCGAGGGGGTCGGAAAAACGTGGAAAACCATCGAACATCCCAACACCTCAGGCTCCCTCTCACTTCTAGACTTCAAACTCAGCATTAATGACGACGGATCTCTCCACACCACTTTCTATAGAAAACCCGCCTGCAGGAATCTCTTTGTCCACTACAAATCCGCACTACCCCTCAAATCCAAAATTAGTTACGCACAAACCGAAATCACCCGCATACAAGACAAATGCTCTTCTTCTTCCGATAAAACAACACACACCGAAGCCTTCCACCAAACTCTATTGACCAACGGCTTCCCGCTAACTACCATATCTAGCCTTAACAACACCAGAAGACGTAGACACCACACTCTCACCAACACATGCTTCCTTAAACTCCCCTTCTTTAGCGACCGTATCACTTCTGCTATCCGCAATGCCATACGTAGTGAGAACCTTAACATACAACTTTCTCACACAGGCACCTCTCTCCGACAACATTTATCCAAAAAAAGCCACTACACCCCAGACCCCTGCTCTCTAGCTAGTTGCCCCATCCCCAACTCTGGCCTCTGCCTCCGCACATATACAGTATACAACCTGCAATGCTCTAAGTGCCAAAAATTCTACATCGGTAGTACCGTTAGGCCTCTACACCAACGTATTAAAGAACATCTAAACACCCACGTTTCCTCCTTCCATAAACACTTAATTTCATGTGGCAACACACATCGCTCCATTAGTGTCCGCATCCTCAACTCTGTCCGCAATATAGGCCAGCTTCGAATTTCGGAAGCTATCCTCATCTCTAAACTTCGCCCTGCCTTGAATAACAGATTCGAGTTGTCATCTCCCTTCATCCTCTGATTCTTACATCCTCACACTCCCACCTCCTCACACTCCCACCTCCTCACACTCCCACCCACAACTTACTTACCTTTTTTTTTTTTTTTTTTTTTTTAATCCTCTCTCTTCTTATTCCCCCCCCTTCCCCTGCTAATAAAATTTAAAAAAAAAAAAAAAAAAAAAAAAGGTCCCATCCTTGGTTTTATCCACTTCACAACTCAAATTCCTTCTCAAGTTTCCAATCTCATTTCTAAAGTCTGAATATATTATTTAGAATAAGTTATCTCCCTTTGACAGTGAATTTAAATTTAGATTTGAAGAGAATAAATGAAAAAAAATAAAATAAAATAAAATAAAATAAATAAATAAATAAATAAATAAAGATTGATGAGTCATGTAAAATGAACAATAATAAAACTTAAAAAAAAAAAATTGGTATATTACTAAACTAATGTTTATAATGTTTTAGCCTTAGTTAT
This sequence comes from Sepiola atlantica, assembly GCA_963556195.1. NCBI lineage: Eukaryota > Metazoa > Mollusca > Cephalopoda > Sepiida > Sepiolidae > Sepiola > Sepiola atlantica. Next base: position 99,030,347 of record OY744523.1, read on the forward strand.
ATGATTGCTTAATGGAATTTTGATGTTTTCTGCGTTCCTAATCCACTTCACAACTCAAATTCCTTCCCAAGTTTCCAATCTCATTTCTAAGGTCTGAACATATTATTTAGAATAAGTTATCTCCCTTTGACAGTGAATTTAAATTTAGATTTGAAGAGAATAAATGAAAAAAAAAAAAAGAATAAATAAATAAATAAATAAATAAATAAATAAAGATTGATGAGTCATTTAAAATGAAACATAATAAAATTTAAAAATTGGTATATTACTAAACTAATGTTTATAATGTTTTAACCTTAGTTATATGATTGCTTAATTTAATTTTGACGTTTTCTGCGTTCCTACTCCCAATTGTTTTCCCCTATAATACGATGATCTGACACCGGTTTTTCCACGTTTTTCCGACCCCCTCGGTCTTCTATTGTTGTCTTCTGATAATGAAAGTTGTTCTTTCGAAAATTTAAGATTACCCTTTGCCGATCTGTTACTTACCAAAAAAAAAAAATACTATTTGGTATTTAATCAGTTTTCGTGAAATTATTAATAAATCGTTTTGAGTTTCACTTTCTCCCTGCGTTTATTGCTTTTCACTTTTCCATCTCACGGCAACCACATCGCATTGCTATAGCCTTGGACGACTAATTTACACTTACATTTACCAGCAATGCTTCAAGCAAACTACAATCTCCTCTTATATATATATATATATATATATATATATATATATATTATTGTCGCCTCCAAATCTAGGATGTCCGGTATTAATAATTATCTATACTGACGATTTCTGAAAAATGTAACGTATACGTATGTAGACAAAAACAAATATTCATAATTATATATATATATATATATATATATATATATATATGGGTGTGTGTAGTTCATAAGGTCTTGTGATATCTTAGATATTTCGCTGTAACCATTTGCACTTCCTTGGCTAGGCATTGTATACACCGATTGTTTTAGCGAAAAGGAAAATATACCTGTATAGTTCATAGATGTAGTTATATGAAATAAACATCCGATATTACTTCGTAAAAGACGTACAAAATAAGGCAAGGCTATTTTTACAACTAAATCGATTAGTTTTTTTGGATGAATCTTCATAGTTCAATCAATTGTTGTCAAACTCAGCCTTTTTATTTTACCTACTTAAAAAACAAAATTAATCGAATTTCAATGAAGATGGACAATTTATTACTTCAATTTATTAAGTGTCAGGGTTCACACTGTTTCCTTTAAAAAGATTATACAAACAAAATTCTCGAATAAAAATTATCTAAATGACGTGAGGAATTACAGACGCAAGTGACACTGTTAGTTTATTCGTCATTAGTGTATGTATACATATATATACATATATACCTACATATATAAATATATATATACATATATATATACATATACATATATATATATATATACATATATATATATATATACGTGTATACATGTATATATATACATATATACATATATGTGCATATATTTAAATATATGTATATATATATATATATATATATATATATATATATATATGTGTGGGCATAGCTCAAAAGAGTATCAATCACAATCATGTGTATATATATACATATATATATATATAATACACATATATATACATATATATATATACATATACATATATATATATATATACATATATATATATACATACGTGTATACATGTATATATACATATACACATATATGTGCATATATTTAAATATATGTATATATATATATATATATATATATATATATATACGGGCATAGCTCAAAACAGTATCAATCACAATCATGTGTATATATATACATATATATATACATATATATATATATATATATATATATATATATATATATATATATATAGATATATATATAAGGTATTAAGACAGATGAAGGTAAGGGAGAAAGTATGCTTTATGAGAAGCTTGTAAAAAACAAAAATACAGCATTTTCTTTTTAATCTTACATAATAAACACGTTGAATGATTGGAAATCATTTGAAATTTCTAGATATGCATCTCTTTGTGAAAAAAATAGACACAAAATAAAAGTTCGATTTTCGGGAATTCAGCAAGATAGAAGCCAAGGAGTAGGAATGACAACAGGGTCAGCCCCGAAGTTTGAGATAGGAGGGCCACAGTAAATAATAATTAATAAATTATAATATTCTATGCTACATGTCGACATTGTTTCTAAAGCGAAGTGTTTAACATCAGATACAAAAAATAACACTGGATGATATATAAGCAGTAAACACTGTTTGTTTGCGATACTCTACTTATATATATATATATATATATATATATATATATTTATTATTTTTAATTTTTGTGTATTGATTATTATATATGCAAGTAGATTATTGTGTGTAGGTAATTTTTAATTTGGTTATTGAATTTATTAATTCTGCTTCTAATTAATAGACATTTATAGCCTGTATTTAATTTCACCAAAGTAGAAAACTAATTCAAAATAAAATAAAACTCCTTCGATCAAAATCTTTAAACGTCAACCGTAAACAATGAAAGTTGCAGGAGAAATAACTTTTAGTGGGACTTATTGTGAACCTAATACATCATATTTTTGTATTGGATTTGAAATCTTCAATTTCAACCAACATTCAAAATAAATTTGATACATTATCAGACTTTAAATAGTAGACTTTTGTTTAGGGGTTGATGCTTGTAATTAATTCTAGAGATTCGTTCGCCCCGAATCGATACACTTATGAACCTCACTGAGCACCCTCTTGAAGGTGAGTTATGTAAAAATAAAGCATTACAAATATTTTCATTTGTTTATTTATATATTATATATTGAATGTAATTTTACTAATTATTTAAAATAGGGTATTGTGGAAATTATTATAATGAAACAATAAGAGTAAAATGAAATAGAGGTTTCCTCATCGTTAGGGGTTGATAGTTTGAAGGTGACACCTCTCCTGTAACAAAGGGTATATTAAAATTGAGTATATATAAATGTAATAAACTCCTAAATGCTATAGATTTATTAATAATACAAATGATGGGGGATCATTGTAATAGGACAATAGGAGTTAAATTAAATAAGATGGAGTGACCTTATCATTATGGGTTGGTTAATGCTACTAGTAAGATGGAGCATAACTTTAATCGAATAACGTCTCAGTGGAAAACAGGTCGGTGACATTGATTACAGTTTAGTTCAGTAAAGTATACGTATAACAACTGGAAATGTTGGATGTGCGCTAGTATGCGTAGGTGTTGGTCATCTGCAGTATTAGTATCTATAGTAGAAAGAGGTGTTTTAGTAGAAACCTCATAGTATAGAAGATCAGCAGCAACGTATTAAAAGAGGAGGGCAAAGGTGAAATCAGCATTCAAGTGGATGTTGAACACGAAAGTTGGTCAGTTAGTGAGAGGGTAGATTACATAATGAAGAGTTAATTGAGCTCGTGACAGTAATGTAACGAAAGGTTAAAGTCTAGCGATAAGGATATATTCAGTGATCCAAAGGCAAGTGTAGAGATGAGTATGTCGCGATGTGTAGTATGGCATAGAACACTGTTTGTGTAGAAGAGGATATACGGACGTTGATATGTTCCTTTATGAGTAGGTGAAACGGTATTTTTGTGTTAACTATATCGAAGCTATTGCACGTGGTCTATTTTACTTTTTATACACAATTTGTGTGGTGCCACAGTCCTGTGTTAGCGATATGAAAATTGGCTAGGAAGCAAGTATCAATGTTATGGTGTGTGTGTATTTTAGATAAGTGTTGTAGCAATGATGTGCCGGTGTGATTCAGAAATTACATAGTTCTAATTTGTTTACATAAATATTGTTAGAATAGGTTTAACGGTGATAACAGCATTTGCGGTTGTTCACTCTTCGAATATGTTCTTATTGTTGTTAGGTTTAATTACTGCTACCCCCTGTTTTGTTGTGAAAAAGCAATTGCATTTTTCTACAACTTCTGAAAGTTATGTTGACCCTAGCTGAATTATATTTTTACCATCATGAAATCCGATACTACTCGTAAACTATAATGTTTCGAGAAGAATCGTTATGTGTGCGCTTTGAACTCGTGTATGAAAAAATAATAACATTTTAAAAAATGTATTATGATTATGATTGTTGTTATTATTTTAATTGTTATCATTATTGTTATTACTATTTGTTGTGGTGGCAACCACTCATTTGCATATACGAATAACGTTACACTATAAATGGCAAGCCTAGGTTGGCCTTAGTGTGTGTTACCTAAATGCCACCGGAAGTGACGCCGAAGAGCGTACATGTCCTCCCACCAAGACTCTCTGACTCGACACCTTCATTTGTACATACTGTAACTATACCTTTTCTTTAATACACTTATTATTGCATTCTCCTTGTTGTTTGCGTCTTCATTGTATTCCTCACTAATTATTGTTCAACCTTGCAACAACAACAGTTGGCGACGAGATATGAAGCGTCAAATATAACAGTTTGACGAAGAACTATTAAAAAAAAAGTACAATGCAAAGTGTTGACGAGCAAACGGATTTTACGCTAAAGAAAAGTTTCAACTTAAGTGAAAAAAAAAAATCGAACGTGGCAAAAGCGACAATTTACGCCATTTTCTGGGAATCCGACTTGCAAACGAATGTAAAAGTGAATTTTTGTTTTGTCGCTAAACGACAAATCTGTTTTGTATTACTAAAGGACCAACTTACAAACGAAAAGCGGATTTTGTTCTGTCGCAAAACGACAGGTCAGACTCGTATTACGAAATGCAAGGAAGTAACCTACGAAAAAAAAAAAGAAAAAAAGTTCACCAGTGGATTCTAATTACTGCTCCCCGTTAGCAAAACAACAACTAAAGGAATCTTTTAATTAATAATTTGTTTGGCGGCGGTACTAAAAGGAAATACCATAGCTAGAAATTAAAGCTCAAGGAAAGGATTTTTTTTAAAGTTGTCACTGGATAACGGATAATACAGTAAAACGTTACGAAAAAAAAAAATGGAAGACTTATCAAAAATGTTCATGCAATTTTTACAGGCACAAGCTGACCGCGAGGGAAGACAAAATGAACGTTTTGCTAAAACACTGGAACTACTAAATAGTAATCGAGAAAATGTGGACAGTGTTAATTTCTCCCATACAACTATCTTTAATAGTATGGACACATTTAATTATGTGCCGGAGGAAGGAAAGACTTTTGAAGCATACTATACAAGATACGAGGATGTCTTTTAACTGGACTGCAAAAATTGGCCAAATAGCCAGAAAGTGAGCCTCTTACTAAGGAAATTGGGTACATCAGAACACAGCATATTCATAGATTACATATTACCTAAAAAAACTGCGGAATTAGAGTTCATGGAAGCTGTGAAATTACTAAAAAAATTATTTAATCCAAATATATCTCTTTTTCATAAAAGATGGCTGTGCATGAATCTAAGAAAGATGGACAACCAAGATTATTTGACATACGCATCAGTTGTCAATAAAAATTGCGATAATTTTAAGCTTGCGGAACTAACGGTAGAAGATTTTAAATGTCTAATCTTCGCACAAGGGTTAGTTTCCACGAAAAATGCAGAAATATTCAAGCGAGTGTTATCTAAGCTGGAATCTGAGCGAGATTTAACCCTCCATAAACTAGCAGAGGACTGTGAAAGGGCCATTACACTAAAAAAGGATTTAAAAAATATAGAAGAATCCGGAGTGGCATATGTAAGAAAAGTTAGAAAACCATACACACCAACCAAGAACTTTACAAAGAAAAGCAATCGAAATGGAACGGGATATTACAATCCTAATAACCATAAATATAGGACAGAATATAACAAACCTCTTCCTAGATATAACTGTAGATGTGCAGAAAAGCATTGGGAATCAGATTGTCCTTATAAGAAGAAAAAATGCTACATTTGTAAGAAGGTGGGACACAAAAGCGATTGCTGCAGATATAAAGATTACAGCAGAAAGAGAGTACAGCAAACAAAATAAAATACAAAATTAGACAAAGATCGGCGAAAATACGTAAAAGTGGAAATATTTAAAACACCAATAAAGTTACAACTCGACTCCGGCTCCGATATTTCTATTATAAACCTGAATACATGGAAAAAGTTGGGTAAAAAACCAACCATGATGAAAACGAGTAAATCAGCCCGGACGGTAACTGGTGGTTGTATAACATTTGAAGGAGAAGTTGTCCTTCCGATGAAATTAAAAGTGATTACGAAGAAATTAAAAATATTCGTACTGAAAAATAGTGAAAATCTGTTTGGAATAGAATTAATTGAGAAATTTGGACTATGGGATAAGCCAATCAATACATTCTGTAAAAAAATAGAATGTTCTTCTCCAACAACAGTAAATATAAAAGACGATTTAAAAGAATTATTTCCTGAAGCATTCACGACTAACTTAGGTCGCTGTAATAAATTCAAGGCCTCGTTTGAACTTAAAGAAAACCCCAGCCCAATTTTTAGAAAAAAGCGAAACGTTCCGTTCGCTGGGTTGGAAAAGATTAATAAAGAATTAGATAGATTGGAACAGACAGGAATTCTATCAAAAATAGAACACAGCGAGTGGGCAGCCCCCACCGTATACGTAAAGAAAAAGAATGACGATGTTAGAGTGTGCGCAGATTTTTCGACCGTGGTAAACTCCCTATTAAAAGATCACCATTACCCTCTACCAAGCCCAGAGGAAATATTCACGAAGTTAAATGGTGGTAATATCTTCTCCAAGATAGACTTGAGCGACGCTTATTTGCAAATACCGGTCGAGGAAAATTGCTCAAAAATACTATGCATCAATACGCATAAGGGATTATTCAAATACAACCGATTGCCCTTTGGCATCAAAGTAGCGCCTGCCATTTTTCAGCAAGCGATGGACACCATGCTAAGTAGTATTGAGTGCGCATGTGCATACCTGGACGACATTGTTGTCAGGAGCAAATCCCTACAAGAACATAAGGAACATTTGACACAAGTATTTACTCGAATACCAGAATTCGGCTTTAAAGTAAAAGACGTAAATGTGACTTTTGTATGAGCGAGATTAAGTATCTTGGACACATAATAAACAAACATGGACGACGTCCAGACCCAGACAGATCTGCGGCAATAAAAAATATGCCAGCACCTGATAACGTAACAACCTTGCAGAGTTTCTTAGGACTCGCAAATTATTATCAATCTTTTATTGAAGGAATGCATAACTTGCGAGCCCCCTTAAATAATCTGCTTTAAAAGGATACACCTTGGAACTGGGCGCAAGAATGTCAAACCGCTTTTGACAAAATAAAGAGCGCACTAACATCCGAATTATTCTTAACGCACTTTGACACAAAATTAAAAATAGTCGTCGCTAGTGACGCTAGTTCCTACGGCTTAGGAGCATGCATTCAACATATTATGCCGGATGGGTCTAGAAAACCAATAGCGCACGCTTCGAGAACGCTGATACCAGCCGAGAGGGCATATTCACAAATCGAAAAAGAAGCATTGAGCATAATCTTTTCCGTGACTAAATTTCACCGATATTTATATGGTAGACAATTCTTACTTGAAACCGACCATAAACCGTTAGTCACGATCTAGGGATCAAAAAAGGATTGCCGGTATACACCGCAAATAGATTGCTGCGCTGCGGTACAATCTTACTTAATTACGATTTCCAGCTACAACATCTAGCATCAAAAAAGATTTGCCATGCGGATGGACTGTCAAGACTGACACCACAGAAACACAATCTGGAAGAATCCGTCATTGCAGCAATTCGGACAAATGTTGAAGTAAAAAATATGGTAGCAAACATCATTAAGGAACTACCCGTAACTTTGTCGGACATTAAAAGGGAAGCCGAGAAAGACGAATACATAAAGGACATAAAAGAGAAAGTTATAACAGACACAAAGGTGCAGGAAGTTTTCTCCATATGTAACGATGTGTTACTGTACAGTAAGAGAGTGGTAATACCCAAAACATTGCAGAATAGGATGTTAAGAGATTTCCATACGGGACATCCGGGGATAAATCGAATGAAGTCGTTAATGAGAAGCTACGTGTACTGGCGTAACATGGACACTGACATAGCAGCAACAATAAATAAATGTAAAGGATGCCAGTTAGCAGCAAAATCCCCACCTATAGTACACAAACTTTGGCCGAAAACCGACCAACCATGGTCGAGAATCCACATAGACTTCGCTGGTCCAGTAGGAGAAAACTATTATTTAAGTGTAGTGGATAGTTACACAAAATGGCCGGAGGTAATGCGTTGCAGGAATCCAACAACGAACAACTCAATAGGGTTCCTACACGAGTTGTTTTCAAGATTCGGTGTACCAGACACACTGGTCACTGACAACGGAACGCAGTTCACATCCGCAGAGTTTAAGGAATTTTGCGACACGTTCCGAGTGAAGCACATCACGACTCCGCCGTATCATCCAAGGTCGAACGGCCTTGCGGAAAGGTTCGTGGACACGCTAAAACGAGCGTTAAAGAAATCCATTAGAACACCAACAGAAAAAGCTTTGCAACAATTCTTGCAAGTTTATAGGATAACACCACATCCTAGTACACCATCAAACATATCACCAACTGATCTTATGTTTGCCAGTAAGGTGAAATCAGCGTTTGATAAACTGTTGCCAAGACAGGCAATTATCCGAAACACTACACACACGAGAAGAAAGAAATATAACTCGGGAGATCGAGTATATTTTAGTGCTACAAGAATAACACATCTTACTGGGAATGTGGAGTAGTGGATAAACGCATTGGTGATTGTACATATATGATTAAAGGTCCACAGAGTATACATAAAAGGCACCTAAATCAGATAAAAAAACGTCATATCCAAGATGATGATTATACGACAACAGTCGAAGAGGAGAAAACCATAGATAGCATATACGAATCCTTTGATTTGGAACCGCCTCAATATACACCTGAACCCCGAAGATCAGGTAGGAAAAGAAAATTTAATGAATCATTGATGGTAAACCCAAAAAGAAAAAGATATTGAAATCTGTGTGACTTCAAATCTTGGGAGGGGGTGTTGTGGTGGCAACCACCCATTTGCATATACGAATAACGTTACACTATAAATGGCAAGCCTAGGTTGGCCTTAATGTGTGTTACCTAAATGCCACCGGAAGTGACGCCGAAAAGCGTACATGTCCTCCCACCAAGACTCTCTGAATCGACACCTTCATTTGTACATACTGTAACTATACCTTTTCTTTAATACACTTATTATTGCATTCTCCTTGTTGTTTGCGTCTTCATTGTATTCCTCACTCATTATTGTTCAACCTTGCAACCAAAACACTATTATTTTTATTATTGTTGTTATTATTGTTATTATTATGATTGTTATTATTATTATTATTATTATTATTATTATTATTATTATTATTATTATTATTATTATTAATGTTATCATTATTATTATTATTTTAATTATTATTATCATTATTAGTACCATTATCATTATAATTTTTATTATTATTATTATTATTATTATTATTATTATTATTAAGCCCGCGTGCTTCTGAATTAGGCCGTTAATTCTAAAAAAAAAGTAAACTCAATATTATTTTTCTAGAAACTTATCAGTTGTCAGAAAATTATTTCTCATGAAACTTAGTCCGAACGACAAGATTCAATTTTGGAATAATTTATTTTTAGATATGTAAAGTAGCATTTTTTCTTACGGCGACACAAGTTAAATTTTAATACATGATGATCCACATTGTTTAAATGAGTGTGCACTCACCTGTGACCATATATATATATCCTTATAATTGTATTTCCTATGTCGACTATTGTTTCACATTTTATTATTTGCTTGATTCATTTCAAGGAATATTGTAAACGTAAAACTGACGATGACGATACCCTTCTTCTATTCATATTCATATAGATAACATCTCAGTCGGTGAAGTTTACAAAAATAAGAAAGTAAGAAATAAAACGCAACCATAAGAACATTTATAGAAAAGTAGGTAACACGTATCAATCCTTATAGTAAGACGAAAGGAACAGAAGGATAGGCAAGGCCTTTTACAGAAATAGGGTTCGGCAAGGTTACATGAGTGTTACAGTGGCTACAAAACCCCTCACAATGGCACAGCTTAAACTAATAGCGACATTTGACTAATCGTATAAAGACAATACGAAGATACTATCGTAGATATGCATTCAACCACTGACCGTCTGATGACAGTCATGATCATGTCATTCCCTTGCACATGTTCAGTGAGTACGCGCCAGAAACGTGATTCTAAGCTCAGAGCAAACACGATTTTTGGACCCGTAATTCATCAGAAAGTTTCACGACTGCAACAAAAAATCGGTCATAATTACAGTGGACCTGTAAGGATACGTCCGACTGTTAATCGATTGGTACAACTGTCATGGTAGTTATAGAAACGGTAACAATTTTACCAGACGTATTACAGTGGAAACTGAACATCTCAAATATGTTATACTTGCCGAAAGCGTGACATGAGCATCGTGCTTGCACACAAATACATTCTGTACAAGATGCTAACTGCATAACACTTACCGCTACTTCGTAAGTTCTGCTTAAAACCACCAATAGAGAAGAAAAGTCAAAATAATGAAAGATCCGGACAGAATAAAGTGGTGTTCACTATAGCAAACACATGCGAATCGAAAGATGAACATCACGTTGCCACCTGTGACAAAAGTTGGGAAAAACTTAGCAAAAAGCCAAAGGATCAGTCCAACTGACTTTATGTATGAGACATTCTTGGGAAGAAAAGCTAAGCAAGGGACATATTCACAGAGATGCATGGCTATGGGAAATGAAGAATAAAGTATGTTACAAAAAGACTATATAACTGTTTATTCGCGAGTAAGACGGACAATAACTGGCATAAATATCGCGAAGCAAAGCAAACAGCAAAGAACCCCTTCATTGTAACAAACGCAGAACACTACAAAGATTTAACAAAAAAACTTGATATACGTGACTGCGACCGTGGCGTCTACCGCCCGATCAGGACCTGGCACCATCAAACAGAAGATATTGGAATGTTTGTTGGCGTAAATGACGCGTAGGCATTACACATTTTTGGCGAACATAATTTAAGGTTTAAACTCAATAGTTTACAAAAGTGAGCAGTAGCAGAGTATGTAACCACCACCAGTGAAAAAGTAAATTAAGTTCTCAAATAGATGAACGCGGACAATGCAACATACTCAGATAACATGGCATCAGAGGTGTGGAAGTTATGCCGCCTGATGAATGGGAAATGAGCACACCTGTACACATCGGGAAACAGAAAAGTAGCCCAGCTGACTGTGCAAACTATCGACAAGTAGCCAACACCAGTTAAACTCTTGCTGGGATTGTTAAAACTGTCAGACTACTGACGCAATATACGCAATGGGGTAAGTATTTAAAAACACTGCAAGAAACAAAAGCCAATTCAAGTGGTCTTTAGTTACCTCGTAAAGGTTTTTATCGGACTTCCGCATTAAATATGCTTAGCGCTATCATAAAGTTGCCGATATGCTCGTAAACTGGATTAAGTCGCTGCATTAGCATTTAAGCTGACTTTGATAGAACTCTCGGTATTCACCAAGTTCCAGATTTGTCACTTTTATTGTGCATTTCCTTCATGAACGCAATACGTATGCATATGTAAAGTGAACCTCGTTCGGTGTTTCTCTTTAAACACGACAATATGCTGGATACAAAAGACAAAAAACGATAGCCAACATAAAGTGCAGATGTGGGGCGATCGTCCTTTACAATTTTCTGTAAAATTCAACATCAATTAGACCCAAAGTAGTAGTACTTAGGAAAAGGTGTAGGATTCAATAAAATCTGATAATTACTCTAACATATACCCTGAAGTAGCTGGTGTCATGAGTTGCTGCTAACTTTAGCCAGAAAGCGGAAGTCACAGTATACATGAATGCAGACTGGTTAATGTAGATAACACTAATACGAGTGGTATGTGATAAGAAGGCCAGGGGCCGTCGGGAATTCTAGATATACTCGCAATGTATGGTGCTGAATATTAGCCAGCTGCAAAGGACCCGAGAAACGTCTAAGTGGCATGGAGACGAAAATGTTGCGTTGCATTATCTTGCTAAACAACATCACCAATGAAAACATTCGTGGGCTGTATACTTGCAAAAATCGTCTACTAACTCCGTGAGTTTCGACTGCGAGGCAACGGCAGCTTTACTTAGGTGGTGTATGGGCTGAGCGTTCGGGCCGGCGGCAAGAGGACGTCAAAATAGCGTTGACTCGACCCGATTTTCAAAGACTTAAAAATTTCCAGTGTACATCCTGATCAGGCACACGACCAATAGATCGGTAGCGTAAACAGAACATATGCGGACTCTGCGATATGATGCCGGACCACGAAAAAAAAGGAAGGAAGATTTTTTGAATACATTTCATACAGCCGGAAGATATGAGAATAGTTATAACTTTAATAAATTGCTATGCACGCTAGAGTGATTTTGTTCAGCATTTTTTACGCGCTATTTTTTTTGGTGACGAGCCGGTTGTATTTAGATGTATATATATATCCATAAATCTATATTTGGTATATACAAATGTATACACACCTTAATTTGTATGTATGCAACGGATTGTTTTTATAGCATCAAGTATGCATATTTATTTGCACTATTAATACTGTTACATCTTATTGAGTGAAATTCATAGGAAAATATAACAGATATTACAAAATGGGGTTGGTTAACTAAACCATTTCTAGTATCCATACACATTTACAACTGACACAAATAACAACAACTGAATAAAGTAACAGCTTGCCAAAAAAATACCCTAATCCTTAAATTCGTGCACCATGGTCGTTTTACCATCTTTATTTCGGTCAATACTATCATACAGAAAAGCTGATTAAATTGTTCCAAGAATTTACACAGATATACCATAAACAAGTATTTTCACGATTATTTCTGAATTCAATATATTCTCAAATATTAGTCCAAAACAAACTTTCAGAAATATTATTAGTTTGTCAATGTCTTCTTTTCTAATAAATATCAGATTCGATTGGATTTTTTAAAGAAACGTATCTTTCTTTATTGAGTACTCACATTTAATATCTTAACATTTACTTACATCTTCTTGTATTTGAAAGATCATTCTTCACGTGGTATATTAGCCGGCTTCATCTATCATTGCAGCTGCTTCTTTCACGAAAACTGGCTTTGTCTCACAGTTTGATACTAACAATTTAGTGACCTTATGCCACTCGCTGTTCTAACTTCGACCTGCGTATATTCAAAGGCAATGTTTGTTATCAGGTCAGCTTAAACCGGCATCTACTAGGTGTTTTTATCCACTATATCGCTGATTCTAACAGTGTAAAGGAGGTGCGATATATATATATATATATATATATATATATACATATATATATATATATATATAGATACATATATATCTATATGCATATGTACACACACACATATATATATATATATATATATATGTATATGTATACACATATATATATATACATACACACATATATATATGTCTGTATACACACATATATATATATATATATGTATACATATATATATATATGTATGCAGATATATATGAAACTATATGTATATATATGTATACATATATATATATGTATATATATGTGTATACACATATACATATATATATATATACAGCCATATATATACATATAGTTATATATATATATATATATATGTATACAACCATATATTTACATGTATATAGCCAGATATATATACACATATATATCTATATGTATAGACACATGTATATATATATATGCATATGTATAAACATATATATATTTATATGTATAAACATATATATATATATATATATGTTTATATGTATATACATGTATATAAATATATTTATCTGTTTACACATATATATATATATATATATGTATACACACATATATGTATATGTTTATTTATGTGTTACATATGTATATATGTATACATGTATACATACATATGTATACATATATGTATATGTATACATATACATATATATATGTGTATACATATATATATATAAATATATATATATACCTATGTATATCTATATGTGTACATATATATACATTTACACATTACATATATATATATTTATATAAATACATGTATATATTTATATATATATATAAATATATATATATATATATAAATATATATATATATATATATATATATATGACTATTTATATATATATATATATATTTATATATATGCATACATACATATCTTTATATATATATTTATATATATGCATACATATATATATATTTATATATATATATTTATATATATGCGTACATATATATATTTATATATATATAATGTATATATATAATATATATATTTATATATATATATATGTATATGTATATGTATATATATATTTATATATGTATATGTATCTATATATATATATATTAATATATGTATATATATATATATATATATATATATATATATATATATATATAGTTACATTCTAATGACCAGGGAAATATCATTTAAAAATCACTACTTTTTGATTCGCTTTATTTCCCGCATATAACTATACTAGCAGATACCAGTAGGTCTTCTTAATTCCTTTAACGCACCAGTTTCTATTATGTTTTTTATTTTTTCATTTTTTATTTTCTTTATTTTTTTTTTAAATTTAACATTTTTCTTACGTGCGTTTCACATGCATGTCAAAGGAAAATATATAGACTTCTTTCTCACTTTGCTGATAATCAGAGCAAGAGTGTGTTTACAAGTAATAGGAAAATATACTATTCTAAAACAGGTGAACAGAAAGTTGGAAGAATTTAATAAGGTAACTTGACCAAAATAATGTTTCAATCCGAAGTACATGAGTAAAAACTGACATGGAAAATTATCATAAAATACCTCCAAGATAAAAAAAACATACGACATTGAAACGGCTTCTAAATCAGTTGCTTCGAACTTGATTGAAAACTGCGCTAGCCTAAACTTCTCCTAATGGCTAATCCGAACTACTACTAAATAATGACCCCACCCCCGAAATAACTTAGCCATTGATTGCAAAACTATCATGACTCAGGACAGTAAAACAAATACGTATTAAAACATTTTAATTTCTATATAAAGTGTATACGAAAATGCGATTAGTAGTAGCGTGTATAATTCTCACTAGCTACCCTCGCGTCACTTACTTTTTCAGCTCCGTTTTTTTTCTGACGAAACTGATCTATTCAACCTGGGCTCTAATTCTCTTACCACCCAAAAGCTTAACGACCAAACGAAACTTAACATCGGAACCCAATCTGAAGTACAGACTACCATCTTAAATCGCTCTCAACATTTAGTGAACCTACTCAGGACAACCCTAAGATTACACAGAGCTCTAACAATTAATTTCCCGTCCATCAACTTGAATACTCACTGCATCCACCACATAACAACACCTTACTTTACCAACACTTGTTTTAAATTAAAACAGGCTCTTTGCTATACTAAAACACGAGCTACCCTATATTCCCCATTAACTAAAGCAGATCCTAACGCCTTACCCTAAAGGATTTGAAAGAGAAATATAATGATTCTTACACTTCGATAAAAGATAACATTTCTGCATCACCTCACAAGACTCCTACAACGCTGTCGCCCTTGAACACATTATCAACAACACCCTATACACCTTTGTCTCAAACATTAAAGCTACAATAATACACAACTCAATCAAGAACAATTGCCCCTTAATATGAATGAGGCGTAACCTTCCTAAAAATACAAACATAACTTCATTACCAATAACAGCACACTCTCCTCTTTTTAGCACCTCATTAAAATGCACGCGACCAGAACACACACATAGATTAGACCTATCGTTTCGAGCATAGAATAACTACTGTATATTTTATGGTAAATATATCAACTAGTTAAACTACTACTCCCAACTTCCTCAGCACATGTCAGCAGCTCCATCAAAATCATTAGCAGACTACCTTTCCTTAAACACCAGCAAATATATCAAACAATTATATATTGAACCTCGACGTCATTTTTCTCTACACTTCCATATCTGCACACTTGATATAGATCTCATAACTGACCACATATCCTCCTCTGATAACCTAAAACTCTTCGGATTTACCCTTACTGGCATACATCAACGCCTTTGTTTATCATCGACAACACCTACTTCATTTTCCAGCAAAACACATTTAAGCACATTACCGGTCTCCCCATAGGCTGTGGATTTTCTGGTCGCCAAGCGATGGCTTACATGTATCAGCAAAACAACAAACACTAAGCAAACTGTCACTCCCATATTTTCCTCACTTGATATATAGATGACATACTTATTCTCTTGATGAAGCCATCTAAATATTTAACAATTTTAAAAGCACTGAACTCCACATATAATTCATGTTCGAACACCTAAATGATCCTGTCTCATCTCAAGCTTTAATTAAAACCTCAACATCACTGACAGTAGTTCCATGCAAAGCAACATCTACAGGAAACATCTCTGTATACATTTTAAATCTGCATTACACCTTAAAGCTAAATTATATTAGTCCCGTAATGAAATTCCCCGCACACAGATTAATGTTCCTCTGCTGCCAACAAGATAGCACACACCAACGCCTAAACATTATTGGTTGCATAAGCGATGTGAGTTCGAGTGATTGTAGATCCACATGTGTTCGTACGCATGTTTCTACCTCTATATGTGTGTGGGACGTTTGTATTAGTGTATCTATATGTATGTCTGCAAGCATACTTTTTGTTATATGTACTTATCTTTCTACGTTAAGATTAACATTGGACTTTTGGTTCCTCTATAATAATTGCGTATATCGCTTTTGCGATATCAGTGCACGTGTGCGTTTGGTCGTTTATGTACATTACGTATGTTTACACATCTACTTTCGTTAATTTCAGGAAATGTGTGTGCGTGTTTTATGTGCGTAAGTGCTTGTTTATATTTTGGTCTTTTAATATATACGTCTATTTTCGTTTCTCTGTTACACTGACCTCCCAGTCAAAAATCAGTTACGTCGTGTTCACGCTCAGTCACATCTCTGTCATTCGAGGTTATAACCTCAGCGTCGGTTGATGTGGAGTTTCCAACTTTTTTCGCCATTCTCGGTGACGCCGAACTTTCGCGCGCTGATTTTAAAAGTATTATTTTACTAGCAGTTAAAAAAACTCAATAGTAAAGATATACTTTTGAACACACCAAGACTAAACCACCTGATGATGATTTAATGAATCAAATTGAAAACACGCGCGACAAAAATATAAAAAGGGGGTATAAAAACTACGGAAAAAATACGTACACCAATTTGACCGATTAGCTAGATGAACTATTAAGAAACATTTGAAAAATAACATAATTTAAAAACCAATTTAGCAAAACACTCCGTTTTATTATTTAACGTGTATATATATATATATATATATATATATATATATATATATATATATATATATATATATGAGAAATAAGAAACAATGTTTCAGACAAAATGTAAAATAAAAATGGAATAAAGGATAAGCAAATAAACAACTAGCAAAAATAAATTCAAAAACACATATTGAATAATTCTACCAAAATATTTCAATTGTTAAAATACAAACATCATCATTTGGTAGCAGAAATTTAATTAAAAACACAAAAGTGTACAAATGTATACAAAAAACGCAATTTAGGAAAATAATAGTCACGTGTAAAAACAGTAGAAAGGGATAAAGTAAGAAATGTTAAAAAAGAAAAAGAAAAAGAAAAACAGAAAAATATCAGCAGTTAGCATATAAACGCCGATCGGAAACGCTGTGAGTTAATAAAGTGGGGAAGGAAGATTAGTAGTAATTTAAAATGAATGACAGCAAGGAATTAAATAAATAAGGAGGAGGAGAAGGAGGAAGACGGACTCGCAGTTGTAGAAGTTATCCTTTATGATATTGATTTAGGTTCATTTCGATTAGAATCGATCTGGCAGAAGATGTAGAAATATTATATTATCCTGGTCTTTTAATAATTGTGTTATTATGACGTAAGATTAAACATAATTCTCTGAGACGACGGAGTTTAGTGTCGTGTATATGTTTTATTAAAATCGCCCTCTGCGTATTGAAGTGATGACCAAAAAAATAATGTGGTAATATGAAATCTTTCTTGGAGTTAATACATTAGATCCATTACTATTTCTGTTTCTCGTAAAAGTAGTTCTCTCTATTGTTCTAAACACCTTCTCACACATGATGCTTTTTTCTATCTCTACAAATCCACAGTCACACTATCTATCAGGTATTGTTCTCATATTTGGTATGGCGAATCTCTGTCCGAATTGAGGGTTCTTTATAAGGTGCAGACACGTATCTGTAATTTGATTGGACCTACCCTGTCTTTTTCCCTAGACTCTCGCTCTCTCTCTCTTCACATACACGATGTTGTTAGTATCACTGTGTTATAAGTACTATAATAGCATGTGTTTTCAGTAGTATGTGATGTATTCCCCACCTCTTTTCCTTCAGCTTGTTTGACTCGTTTGTCTAGTTGTCTCTGTCAATGCGCTGTTTTGATACCTCATTATAACACAGCTTCCAATTCCAGTAGCTTCCTTCTTAAGAACCGCAAGCGTGTAGAACTATTTTCGTTCTGACTGTTTTCCTCCTACCTTATATTTTCATCTTTTCAAGACTAAGGCAAATAAATATCTTCTGTATGTTCGATAATCAGAGTTTGTCTTGTTAGCTCCATACATCAAGTAGAACCATGTCTTCTCTGGACCGATTTCCAGAAAAAGTTTGCATTGCATACCCCATCTCTCTCTCTCTCTCTCTCTCTCTCTATATATATATATATATATATATATATATATATATATATATATATATATA
>OY744523.1:99051793-99071793 GCA_963556195.1 Sepiola atlantica
TCAGGCGGATGATTGATCAATGCAAAATAAAATTGGTGAATTTATTACGAAGACGTTTCCATGAATCACATGGAAACGTCTTCGTAATAAATTCACCAATTAAAAACATGAAAAACATTCAACAGCATTTCACCACGCCTTCGCACTCCTCATGACGAGCATGGTTGATGTTGGGATTTTTAATTGAATGAACAATGCTTCCATTATGGGGAGGCGAATACCGCGAAATGACACAGCAAGGATTGATGTACTACCGGTTAAAATATTTCTAAAATTATGTTTGGAAATGTTATGGGCTGTAAGGTGGTTTATAAATGGATCTTTGAGGGAGGGGTCATGTGGCAAGTTAATCGACGTGAAATACTGGTTCTAGCCATGCCAATATACGTGCTGTTGGCAGAGACACATTCTCCGATAGGACATTTGAACACGTATATTGCATTACTAGTTTTTAGTAGGCCATGTCGGTAGGATTATTTTTGGGATAAAAAAAGAATAAACAGAAGTTGGTGCTCCTGTTCAACCAGATATGTATGTTTCTGTCACATATATTGCAAATATTTCAAATATTTCATACCCTATCACAATAAATCTCCCCCTTCCCCCTCACCCATTCCCCCTCTAAACTACTTCTTTCGTACCTTCACTCTTCCATACCCCCTTCTTAAATCCCCTCATTTTCTCAAAACCTTCTCTAAGACCATAACTTTAACCCATCCACCAAAATCACAGTCCCCCTCCTTCTCTACCCACCCTCCATTTATCTGCATACAACCCCCCCACACACACATTTCAACTTACTTTTTCCCCTTCAGTCTTGACCCACCCATCTGTTCAAATACCTTCTTTCCTCCTTCTCCTCCACTCCCTCACTGCCCCCACATTATTCCTGCTCGCCCCCGTCTTTCTCTTACTACCAGCCACAGTAGTTCTTGCTCACCCCCATCTTTCCACTTCTTCCCCACTCATTTTCATAAACATTCATTTTTCACTCCTCACCAAGTACGGACGTCCACCCAGTAGTGGCCATTATTTTATTTTTTTCCTTTTTCCCAATATGTCAACCCTACATGTGTTTGTACTTGCATGGCATTTTTCTCTATATTATCATCCTGATGAAGTCTTATAAATAAAGACGAAACGTTGATGTACACATAAAAAACATCCATTTTTGTTTCTTTTCCTTTTTCATTTTCCCATCACGTCGGATTACCTTCATATTTCCTTTCCCATAAATATTTTAAATTAAATATTAAAGTTGTTTATACTTTTGATGTGATATAGTGAGTTTCGCGATTAATAACATAAGACAGGCCGTCTAGTAGTATTTTTTATTTTCATTTTTATTTTTTATCAAAGTTAATTAATACAAATATGTGTTATTCTTTCTTATTCCCCATTTGCTCATTTATTTGTGAATTTTCGTTTACATTTTTTTCTATTTTTGTATTATTCTTTACATATTTATGTTAAGTTATATAAATATATTTTGGAATGTAAAGATAAGGATTACAATGTTGAATATTTGGGCTCTCCGAACTACTGTTATTATCTTGAATGATATTCTTTTAACTTTTCGGACGATTAAACTTCCAACATTTCGTACGTGCGTCTTGTCTAACAAAGACATTTTTATGTCGAACTTGGGAATTTGTGCGCACGGAACACGCAGTGCAATGGATATTAGTAGTAAGTAAACCTCACTTATAAGTGTCAATTTTCTGGGACTTACGGTTCGATCCTTAGTGCCAGAGAGCGAGAGCGAGAGAGAGACAAATATACAGAGAGAGAGAGGGAAATAAAGAGAGAGAAAAGAAATTGCGTTTACTAGATGAAAATATCATGTTATTTGATCATTTTTAATCAACACATTCTTAAATCAATAACATATATGACTAGGCAATAACATATGTCTCTAACGGTGTAATGTTCTGTTCATATATGCATGAACTGCATACATGTCGGAATAGTTTTGCCTGAATGTATCAGTAAAATAAATCACTGATGTATATTATTTCGTATATGAGGGCTTTGTATCAACATATGAGTATTATAAAATTAGTCGACACTTAAATAAATGTATCAAAATTCAGACTTAGATCATCATCCCTACGCTGATGAAAGCGAAAACTTGAAACGCTGCCGTATGTAGTTAAAATTAATGAAGAATTATTTACTTAAAATTAATAGTATATCTATCTATCCATCTATCTATCTATCTATCTATCTATCTATCTATCTATATATATATATATATATATATATATATATATATATGTGTGTGTGTGTGTGTGTGTAAGTGTGTGTGTGTGTGTGTGTGTGGGTGGGTGTATGGAAATCACAAAAATTGAAAACAATTAAAACATAGGAAGAACTCATCAACACGAACCAAACCGTTAAATCTGTCTTGATGCATCTAGCATCAATGATGAATGTTGAAAAAAAAACACATGTCGTTTAAAGTAGCCTCATGGCGCGCGGAATTGAGTCAAACGTGACTCTTGTTCCGGGGTTCGAATCGTGCGATTTGTGTGAACCGTTATCTCCGCAAAGATTATTCCATAGGAATGAAACGTATAGGTGTGTAGATAGTAATTAAATATTTATTATCAAGTAATTATCTCTAGTCCCTATATGCTAGGTCCTTTAATGGGTAATAATAGAAGTCATCAAATCTTACCAATAGAGGCATGTTTCTTCTGGTTGTACACTGTTACAACGGCTGACTATAGTTGTCCGCTTGTTTACACATGCATATAGTTATGTTTCATGTTATCCGTATCAATTAAAATTAACCTCCTCTTGTTTGTGGGTTCGAATCGTGCGACTGAATTTAATGGTTATGTCTACACTGATAATTTCATAAGGATTAATCATTACACAATGATATATATATATATATATATATATATATATATATATATATATATATATATATATATATATATTGATTATTGGGGAAATGGTCGAATAATCAGTACCATTGGCGAGCCATGAATATTATAACTGCCCTGTTTTTCAATCTCCGAAACAGTTACATGGTAAACAGCTGATGATCCCCGTGTTAATATTAGACGCTTAAGGTCTCCTGTTTTTGTTTCACTTATAGATAATTAACCCCCCCCCTTTTTTCTTTTTTTTTTTTTTACTTATATTTTTTCATATATAAATTTTCCAACGAATGTTAAGTCTGCAATATCTTGGATTTAGTTAGTTTGTCTAGGAATTTAAACTGCATTTTACATTTTTTTTAATGCCTACAAAGCTTCTTTAGACTATATATATATGTATATATATATATATATATATAAATATGTATATATATATATATATATATATATATATATATATATATATATATATATATATATATATATATATATATATATATATTGTTACAAAATGTAGGGAGAGCTATCGGGATTCGAACTCACGACTCCGGTTTACGGAGAGGGATAGGATTCATTTTTGCACATTTATACACGACCGAGAAATTAACATAATGCGACTCGAATGACGTCAGGAAAAGAGATAAAAAGAGAGAGTGAAGACAAAAAAAAAAAAACTTCAGTCGCACGCGAAGTCGCACGCGAAGTTAACTGTCGACAGGAAGTTAACGTAAGACAGAGGACGAAATATGCCGGCATGGAAGTACGTTAGCTGCCGGGTTAAGACGGACATATTTTGAGGACAACTATAGTCAGTCTTCCCGAGTACCTCTGCGCTGAACGGGGAAGAAATGAACAACCGTCGACAAGAAAGTCGCGAGGAAAGGCAGGGACCTTTTGTAAATGGAATTTGAAGATGGAATTATATCCGCCCTTGGCTTGGGCGAGACGACAGATGTGCGATTACAGTATCGCAGTGGAGCCTTTTGAAAATGGAATTATAGCCGCCCTCGGCTCGGGCGAGAGAGCCTGTTGAAAATGGAATTATAGCCGCCCTCGGCTCGGGCGAGAGAGCTTGTTGAAAATGAGAATTATAGCCGCCCTCGGCTCGGGCGAGACGACCCGCTGAACTAAGCGGAGAAAAAGTAACATGCCAGGAATTTTTTTTCCTGAGAAAAAATGTATTTCAAAACTACATGTGCAAGGAGGTATGGCTACGACGACATGCCAGAAATATCTACTCTAAGTCGAACAATGAAACCAACGTGTGAGTAACAACCTGAATATCTCTTCACGGACATTCGCCCCCTAGGGCTGTTATATATGTGTATATTTTTTTGTGTAGAAATGAATCCTGCTTCTATAGGGATAGGATATACAATCCCCCCCTCTTCTTAAGAATATATACTTTTGTTTTGATGTTTAATTTTGTTTTGTTTTATAGAAACACTCCCGTTTTTTTCTAGTATACAGTTTCATTAAATAAATGAATATAAGATTTAAATCCTAAAGTCTTTTGTCGTTTCTTCGCGTCTTTTTGTTGTATTTCCTGACGGTATTTTATATTGGAGAAATCCCCATCCCATATCACGTTTTATTTGAACCTGGGATAATACGAGCCACTCCGGACTTTTTTTTTTACTTTTTTTAAAAAACTTTTTTATCATTGTCACGTAAATGTCTTTCGGTGGTCCCGACCGGCGGCATTCGTGACAATATATATATGTATATATGCATAAATATGTATATATATATATATATGTACATATATATATATATATGTACATATATATATATATATATGTACATATATATATATATATGTACATATATATATATATATATGTACATATATATATATATATATGTACATATATATATATATATATAAATATGTAAATATATATATATATATATATATATATATATATGCATATGCATACATTTATATGTGTGTGTGCATATATAAGTGTTTCAAGATGTGCTGCTGTAGAATTTCGCTACTTTGTTTATTATAAGGCTCCTTCATCCTTGCACCAAACAAAGTCGCACTGATATAACGTCTCTCAAACTGATCATTTTTTGAGTTCAGAACGAATATATCACCATGCCATCGATAATTATATAATCAATCTTGTTGAACGTCTATAGTTCCGAACATCTACGTAAAAAAGTATTTGTTTTTATATTGATACATTAAATTGCATATTCCGTTCGAAGTAAGCTGTTTTGTTTAGAATCAATTATGTTTAAACTGTATCATGTTGATATGGTTTGCAGATTGTGTAGATGAATGAATTGTGAATAAAATATAAACATTCAAGTGTAAGAAATACGTAAATTAAAGAAAATGAAATATAGAAAACTTGTTTTCCCGTCGGCAAAATCCTGCATGTTCTATTTTCGGATATGTTCAATAAGTTTATTGCAATGAGAAATAAATCAATTCACTAAAACGTTTCACCCCCGTTTGATAAAATAACATTTTCTCACGCATCTCACAGAATTCTTCATATTGAATTATATTATTTGTTTGGATGCTTCAATGGATTTCTAAAAAGTGGTTTCGTCTGTAAACTTTACATCACTCAGTTATCAGACGAATCTTATTTCATAAATATGAAAGCATTTCACGAATAAGCATTTTTCCAGTCGAACGTTCCTCGTTTATGTTTAACATACTATGTTCGGGTGTATGTCACGCCTATGTTTGTAATATTATTTTCTTTGCTATATTACGCTGAAACCTCTGATTTAAATACATTTCCACATATTGGAAGCCAAGAATTAGCAGCTACTTATAGCATATCAACGAGTAATATGTTGTGTAGTTACGCTTGAATTGTAAATAGTATGTAAAGATATGGCGTCTTTTTATATTTTCCGAATAACTTTTGATCAAACATTCCGTATATTAGTCAGAGGCAAAACAACGTTGTTTTCGGTTATCTTACGCCTGTGAGAATGTTTATTTATTGATGAGATGTAAATTTGCAAAAGCTTCCATGGTATATATATATATATATATATATATATATATATATATATATATGTCTCGGAAGTTTCTGAACCATTAAAACTATATACGGAAAACAAACAAACATTTCAGTCCTAAGTCGTTCAGTAGAAAATCACCCATGTAAGTCAATTTATATTTTTAATTTTACACCCAAAGGCTTTAGATTTTGCAAAGTCTATGTATTTACCTTTACCTCCTGCAAAAGCTAAATCTATAGTATTACCTAATGTTTTAATAAGTTATTTATGTGGTATTTTTGTATATAATGTACTAAAATCATATGTTGAGATTGATTTAGCCTGTTTACAAGAATTTATACGATCTAATTTTTCTTTAACTATATCTGAATTATTTACCACCCAAAATACGTTCTATAGATTTAACTTTTCTTATGGAAATTATTTATTTGATTTATAATTTATTTAAAGACTTTAGATACAGCCTTTCTCAGAGGTTTAGTGATGCACATTTATTAGGCAACAATAATATATATATATATATATATATATATATATATATATATATATATATATATATGGGAAATGAAAAAAGAAACACCAACGTTTCGTCTTTATTTGTAACACTTTCCCAAGATGAAATATTGGGTTTACAGTATTGGTTGCTTTTTGATTTTTCAATTCCACTTACGTCGGATTACTCTCATCCTTCTTTTCTCATGTATACACACATATATATAAATATATATATATATATATATATATATATATATATATATATATATACACACACACTTACACATATATATATATATATATATATATATATATATATATATTATAACTCAGTAGAATACTATATTTAAATATAATAAATATTTTTTTAATAATTTTACAAAAATGCAACTGTAACAAATAGTATTGTCTAAATGTTAGATATTGGTTTTCCATTATATAAGCTTCAGTACAATTATTTAGATACAAAGTTAATAATGGAATTATGAAATTATCACTACACATTACACACCAATAAAACACATAAAAAAAAATTGTTACGATCATTTTCATTTTTTTCTTTGTTTTACATAATTGAATCAATCTTTGTGGCGCTTTATGATATAACAAAAGTTAAAATTATAGAAATTTACTTGTCTAAATTATATATATATATATATATATATATATATATGTATATTAATGCATATGTATATATATGTACATATATATGTATGTATATGCATATACATATATGTATATATATGTACATATATATGTATGTATATGCATATACATATATGCATATATATGTACATATATATGTATGTATATGCATATACATATATGTATATATATGTACATATATATGTATGTATATGCATATACATATATGTATATATATGTACATATATATGTATGTATATGCATATACATATATGTATATATATATGTACATATATATGTATGTATATGCATATACATATATATATATATATATATATATATATATATATATAGTATTCAAAGTAAATTTTCCATCTACAGGATTAAATTATTTAAGTATTTATCATAGTTTTCAATAAGTCATAGAGCTATGTACTGGTAGTATATATATAATTCCGCTATGCATTTACAAATATGTTTCTCCCACAGCTATAAAAGGCCATACTTCATTTCAGGCTTAGATTGTATATGGGATAATAATACAATAAATTAACATTATATAAGTTGCTTTATTTTGCCATGTATCTGAATTGAACATTACATGTCAAATGCTATGTCTCTCCGTCCATGTTGGTTAAGGTATGTGTGTTTTATATACAGCAGTAAGTTTTACTTCATAAATGTGGTGTAGGTTTCTTAGAACGGCTTCGGTTAAGTTTTGTAAATGTGCACGTGTGCCTATGTTTGTTTTAAGATCACACGTTTAATTCAGTGACTTAGGAAGACATTTGGAAATGTCATCTTTCCTTTTTCGATTTCGATTTGAAAGTGTTAAAGCCAGCATTGTAAATGTGTTTATTGGATATTAAATAAGCGGTAAGCTTGATCGTTGAATATTTAGAGTTCGTCACGTGGCACTTAGTAGATGTAATCTACATCATTCCACAAAATGAAAGCATAATGCAAGGACATGATGGATTGTAAAAGACAACGTTTCCCTTCTTTAAGTACAGTGTTTCTAATATGTTATGGCTACAATTAGGAGTTAGTCTAACCATACGCATCGAAAGAAAATTATTTTATTTCGTTTTTATTTTAAAATGGCGAAACCGCTTAAAGGCATATATAGACTCCGAAACTAAATTACAAAAAAAAATCGATAGGTATAATTTATTTTGATCAAAAGAGAAACAATTAAATCGTAAGACTTTAGTTTAAAATGCATATGCTATTGATAGAATACGTTGTTCTATTTTGTCTAATTGTATTAAGAAATTAATTATATAACTATATGAAGGCCAATATGAATTTAAGTAACGTCAGCATCGGTAAACATGTGTTAATTATTAGTGCGAAAATGCCGCGTTTTTTCATGATAAATTTACGGAAACTCTTGTTTTAAAACATTAAATTCACTGCTGTAATCCCTAATTTATCCTTAAGACTACACGACAAAATAGGATATGCAATAGCGTAAGAATAAAAATAAACATTGTAGTATGGCTTGGAAAAATATCATATAATTCTTAACTCGATTCCTTTTAACGATGGGTCTTCCCACTAATATATATGCACACACAAACGCACACACACACGCACATGCACACGAACACGAACACACCCAATTCATATATATTTATATATATATATATATATATATATATATATATATATATATATATATATATATATATATATATATATATGTGATGTGTATGCATCCATGCGTGTGTAATACTTGTAAGTTATTATGTATATTAAAAGTTGCAAAAATATGATAAAATACACGTTACGCAGAGTATCAAAGCTTAAATTAGCCGCTAGCGACCCAAGTATTTTCCAATAATTTACCTTAGATGTTAACACTTATAAGTAATTCACAGATATTTAAACCTACTATAATGTTATTGTTATTCCCCAACAACTTTAGTATTTCTAATCATACCTTTTAAATACTAGTTTTTCTTTAATCCATTTCCGATTACAAACAACCCTTTGCACAAGCTCTTTTTTTCTACTCCGTCCCTATCTCTTTGATAAAGAACCATTTTCTACTAAGAAAATTCATTAGCTTATTTATCTTTCTTTGGAGTTACTTATAAATATCTTATTTTCATCATTATTAGTTCCATTTTCATGTTGTGATAGAAGTGTTTTACTTTGAGATATCGTAATTGATATACTTCATCAGTACATATTATTTTTATCCGTCGAGCAATCAATTAGTCAGCCAATTGACCTGTCTCTCTATAATGAATCGATCTTTTAATCTATCATTATATCCCAGTCTTTTTGCTATTAGTTGGACAGCGAGTTTAGACACTGACATACAACGTTTTTTTTTCCACCATTGTTAAAGTGGAATCTTAATTGATATCGTCCCGGGAATGTCGCCTATCTTTTAATGGAGAAGTTGTATCGCGTGTTCTAATTGAACTCACCTATATTTTAAGCTTACAGTCATCTTATATCATTGTCTGATATAGCATTTTTCTAGTGCTTTATACTTTTGTGTTTATCTCGGTTATATATAAAATTATAAACACATACGCACACACATATATGTATACACTAACGTTTTCGATTGCTCTACGAATAATCTTCAGGTGTTGATGGCAAAATAAACTAAGAATAAAAAGGGTGGATAATTTCTAAAAATACACCGGAAAGACGCGCAGGTAATGTACGCCTTACATTGTTTTAAGAAATAAGTTTTATTTATCTACACATATCTGCAATATATAAAAGTAGAATGTGGCACAATGGCGAGCAGGTGGGTTAGGGGAATGTTGACCTAACTAACATATATTAACTTAAATAGTCGCAATCACAAAATAAATTCACTCAATGATACACCTACTTAACACGAACAAATGAAAAATATGATAATGTGGCGAGTTACGTAATACAAATCATATATAGAATAGTAATGAAATATATACAATGAAAAAATCAATTGTTAGTGAAAAAGCCCACCCTACAATAACGTGTGGCAAATGAGTAGTTTTGCCAGTTGAAAAAGTCGATGCAGCTCCCAAAATCTTGATTCAGAGACTTCTTTCGATATAATGAAAGTTGACTCGCATCTCTGACAAAATAGTGAACCGATCAGCAGCTTGGAGTCAGGATTGGTAATTATCCCACTAAAGTGTGGTGAAACAAAATGCTGTGTCGGAAAATACACAAAATTAAAGGGGATTCATGATACCATGCATACACTAGCTAAGTAAATAGGAGGGAAGAAAAAAGTAGCCAGACTCTTGTCTAGCCGTGTCTAAAAAGTGTCAATGTTCGTTTTGACTACCTAATATTATCTGTCCAATAGACACGCCTAGGTACCACTGAAAATTAGATGCATATACTTGACACAAACGCGAAACTTTCCCTCGTCATTCATTGGAATTTTCCGAAGAGAGTTTCACCTACTCTAGTCTGACACGAATTTTCAGGCGATGTTTGAAAATGAGGATAAGTTTGGAAACAGTGAATGTATCTTCGCCGCAAACTACCTTCTCTCGTGTCGACCATATCACGCTTCTCATAACATATAATAAGCAAATACTTGTATTGCTCCTCCTTATTCATAGTCGGTTATAAATTGCAGCAAGTCGAACACTTCTCCAGAACAAAGAACCGTCCATTCAACATGCGAACCGTGTAGCGTTCAACTAACTCATACAACGGTCTACAATAGCGCAGTAATAGAAGGTATGACTGGTCGTTTTCTCCCAGTAACTCCATCAGAAAAGAATTGGTGTCTAAGTAAATCCCACTGTTAGAAGAGTATTGCCGACCCAGCGAGGTGAGTATTGTCTCGTAATTGTCGAAACACTTCACCTAGGCGCCCAAGGCAAGATAAAAAAAAAAACTATCCCTTCGTGAGACCAACCTCCTCAGTCGAATCGTCTCAAACAGATTGCCTTATAATAACCTGGAATCATTCCTTAATGGGCAATACTCGGGTATTAAAGAAATGTTCTCTCACCCTAGAAGGAACTTGAAGAACTGTCGACATTCGCGCAAAAAGAATCACTCGTTTCTTGATATTTGAAATGTCTCCCGCTAAAACAAGTGCAAACTTTATATAGCCGGAAAGGCTTTCTTAGTGTTTGTAATCCATAATTTACCGTTTCCCTCACAAGTTGTACACATTCGGTCTATGTAGTTTAGGCGAAGTGTATGTTGACGAATCTCACTGATTGGCATACCAATACCGCTTTCAGACGGAGTTAGGTAACAGAGCTCCCGATAAAACATGGCTGCTTTCGCATCTACAAAATATTCAAAAACACGTACTGACCCAAGTAGTGTGATCGACGAAAGTGGAAGCACTGAAAGACGCCAGAGGATAAATGTGCGAACTTCATACCTTCGCTTTTACCTTAACTGTAACTTTACTCAAATACCACACTAGCCTTAACTGCGTTACAAAACTTCCGACAAATGTTTTTTTCCAGCTGGAGATGAAACCACACCAGTCACCGAATATCTTGCAATTAATCGTAGTGCAAGCACAATAGAATGTGATACCCTCGAAGAGCGGGATTCACCCTAAGCCTGCGAAGGAAAGGTTCCAACGAAAGCACATACAAGATCGATGAATGTCGACTTTCTTTAGACACATTGATAAACATAAAAAATAACAACAACTTATCGATAATGTATGTGGTTTACACATATGTTGACACTAGGGCAATTATTTAGGATTCATAATTTTTACGTTTCCATTTTCCTGTATTCTTATCTATTTGCATCCTCGATTTACAGGTAATAAAATATCTTATAATCCGTATTTATGTTTATGCTTACACAATTGATTGCCATTTCTGCTTACAATCCCAATTAATACATATGGACAATTGAGCCTCATCATGAGCTCTTGTCTGTATTCTGCTTTAAATTCTACATTACTTTGAAGACATTAGTTGATATACTCGCAAACACATAAGAATCATCATCACCGTTTTTATTCTTTTTCTTTGATTTGTCTTCTGTTCTCCTATTTGGATTCAGTTGCTTGTTTTCTCTCTCATGCCGGTGTCGTGTCTAGGTCAGTGTGCTAAAATTATATTTTCTTTGACTGAAAAGAAAAATTAAAAATGAGCACCACTGAAACACATAAATATAATTAATGTAGCCTGCAGATCATTAAAAATTGTATTCGGAGGTCGGGGGCAATAAATGACAATTATATGTTTATTGTTAATAATGAAAACTATTCTCTATTTTAAAATATCTGCGATTTAGTCACATGAGTCAAATGCCTAGCGGCGGGTGGTGGATTTATAGGTTGGTGTTAGACAAATGGCTGGCGCCGTGTGGCGGATCTATTTTGAAAAGTAACAAAATAAAAATAAACCGAAAAGAAAAATATTGTATTCGGGCGTGGGGGTCGGCCGGGGTCAATAAAACACGTACACGTAAAAGTACAATATATTTAAATAGAGAGCAGACTTAGGAATGTTCGGAAAATCCAGCAACGTTAATTCTACTATTTCGAAAAGTAAAAAAGAATAAAAATAAACAGAAAACAAACATGTATTCGGGGGGGGGGGGAATGACGAATATATGCTTATTTTTAATAATGAAGACTATTCTCTATTTGTAAATGACTGCGATTGAGTCACGTGAGCTAAATGTCTGGCGGCGGCCGTTGACAGCCGATGGCAGCCGGGAAAACTGCTAACCGTTTTATGTTACGATTCAATTTCTGGCAAGCAAATGTACGGTCAACCAGTCACATGTGTTAGGGGGGCATAACAATAAGTAAAAAAATGTTCTTAGAACATTACATGCAAACGATCCTCTTTAATTCTAATTGCTAGCTATTTATTGTTTAATTTGAGTCGGATAAACCAAATTCTTATTGTGCTTGGTGGCAGTAAGTGGCGGCGACAAAAATGCATACATTTTCTTCTTTTTTTCACATACACTAATTGACATTAATTTAGACTTAGATTTACACGTGAGGGGGTGGCATGCGTCATGTTGTCGATAGTGTTCAACACTCGATGACAAAAATATTTTGTCATCATACTTGACTAGAATAGAATTTACTTTCGAGATGCGTGGCCAACTTTCTTTCATTTTATTTTTTCCAGTTATTTCTTTTTCACGCTCTCATTAATCATCTTTTCGATCACAAGTATTTCCAGGCAGAAAACAAGAGAAACATGCCTCCCCAACAATCTTTTTTTGGTCGTACTACAAGACCAACTGACTGGAGAAAGAGAAGTCTACAAACAGAAATTCGTGATCAGTCCCAAGAAGTGATTTTGGATATTTTTTTCCATGAAACTGAAAGTCAACCTTTGGAATTACATCAACTTGCCGCAGAGACATATGAGGTGAAACAGGCGAGGCATACTGAGACAACCCACATTTATATACTATAGCACAATACAGACATGCCAGCCTTAGAGCCATGCAGGTACATACATCAGTTAGTCCGATTCCTCAAGTAAGTTTCTGGTGGCATGAAGGCCGCAATTATGATGTTGCGCGTAATTATCACCTACGCAGAGACATTCAAATAGGCACAATGAACAACAGAAAAACATGTACGAAATGTAACGCTAAAAATGGATTAGAGATTCAGCAGGTATAGAGTGTGCTGGTGGCAATGTTATTCTTCCAGATTTAGGTATACCCCCGGAACCATTTAACTCCCTTCACATTATTCATTACATCTCCTGAACAAAATTCGGAGTTATAACCAGTGCTTCAGTATTACAAGCTTTGACCCTAGACAAATACGTGAAAAACGCTATATGCCTACATTTAAAGTTTGTGGCCAGATTTGTCATAGAGTGGGTTCTCTTGCTTCTAATCAAACGGGAATTTCCACAGTTTCTACAAATATATTTTCTGGGTGATGAACAGCAAGAAGCGGCGGTAAGATATAACTCTTTCTCAAACACTAAATTAGATATTGTTCTTGTATTGCTAAGCAGGCTTCACAGAGAAAATGTATATATCCAACAATTAAAGATGGCGATGGAGCAGAATGGAGATGATGACTTGAAAGTGGTTATATATGCTGACAAAACTCCTACAGGAGAACATGATCAACGTTTCAATGCTCCCGATGCACGTAAAATTGTTGTTGTAATAGTAGGTCAGGAGTTCCATCATCGGGACATAATTTTGCATCTTCGAGACAAACAACTTTAGCGCATCTCTGAAACAAATCAACCATATGATGCTTTACAGTACCTGATCATTCATTGGACAGGTAAGAAGGGTATCATTTCACTGTTTAGAAACAAACTCCTCACACCACTCAATAGTAGGAAAAATATTTATTGTAATGATTTCTATGCATACAAGATTATGGTCCGTGACGGAAGTTTTAACATGCTACTTCAATGTAGGAAGCTAGTCCAACACTACATAGTAGATATGTATGCAAAAATAGAGCATGAGAGGCTTACTTACATTAAGCCGCATCAAAGAAGTTAATAGTTGCTGATTACATTCACTTGCGGGACTTACTAAGTATTGATGGCAATACTGAAAATGTTGGCTAACTGACAATACTACCAGACACATTTACTGGGGGGCCTCGCTATATGCATAAATGCACGCATGCGATTGTGCATGTGAGAATATATAGAACTGCGGATTTTTTAATAACTTTTACCTGCAATCCGCAGTGGCCTGAGATTGTGAATGAACTCCTTCCGAATAAACAACCACATAATCGTCATGACCTCATAGCAAGAGTCTTCCTTCTAAAGCTAGGTATCCTAATCCAACTCTTAACGACAGGAAATTTTGTTCGGAGTGGACATAGCATACATGTACACTGTTGAGTGACAGAAAAGAGGATTGTCACATGCTCGTTGTCTGGTTTGGCTTCAACAAAAATTGTTATCCTCTGGCATAGATTCAGTTATCAGTTCGGAAATTCCGGATCCAGTGGCAGATCCGGTTTTACATGATAGCATTATGCTCCATATGATTCATGAACCATGTGGAAAAATAAACAGTAGTTCACTCTGTCTTAAAGATGGGCACTGCAGTAAGAGATATCCCAGACACTTCTTGAGTGAAACTCAGTTGGATACAAATGGGTACCCACAATATCGACGACTATCTCCTTTAGCTGGAGGTTTGGAGACGACAGTTACCCTATCTGGCAACATAACAGTTCCTGTAGACAGCTGATGGGTTGTACAACATAATAAACTACTTTGTAAGATGTTTGATGCACATATCAATGTTGAATATGGAAACAGCGTGAAATCAATAAAATACATTTTTAAATATGTAAATACAGGTAGTGATCAAGCTATCTTCACAATTGAAAGTAATATTCATGAAGTTAAGAGATACGAAACGGGACGTCACATATAAACCAATGAAGCCATTTGAAGAATACTTAAATTTCACATACATGTACATCATCCCCCAGTTATCTACCTATCAGTTAATTTAGAAAATGGACAGCGGATATAATATACTTAAAGTACTGCAGCAGATAAAATTACAAATCCACCTTCAACTACTCTAATATCTTTCTTCAAAGTGTGTCAAACAGATTTTTCTGCGCGTACACTTTTGTACTCTGAAGTTCCACTTTATTATACCTGGGACACTAAAACTAAAGTCTTCAAGCGACGAGTTAGTGTAAACCGGTTCCAGGCTATCCGGGCGTTAACATAACAGAAGGTTTGGGCAGGGTATACACAGTGCATCCAAATCAAATTGACTGCTTCTGTCTGACACTGCTTCTACACCATGTTAGAGGTCCACAGAGCTGTAATGACCTAAACACGATCAATGGTCAAGTTATAACTACATTCAAGGATGCATGTAGTGCACATGAACTACTTGAAGATGATAACCAGGGGGATGCTACATTACAGGAAGAATCTATATATTAATCTGCAGACAATTTGAGACATTTGTTTGCCATCATGTTGACACCATGCGCAGTGTCTCATCCAAAACGACTTTGGGATGCACAGAAAGAAGTATTTGGTTGAGATTTCCTTTTTAAGAAATGCCATCAACAGCCTGAAATTGATGTAACATTTTCAGACCTCTTAAATTTGGCTTTGGTTCATATCGAAGATATGACCTATGAGATGAATGGTAAAAAACAGACAAAAATTGGGTCTTACCTCACCTTATCGATCTAATATACATCCGGTCATTACTGCATGGACGCGGAAATTAGTTATCAACCTCATGAGAAAGTATCAATTGTTCGTGATGGTATAGCAAACACAAAATCATGAGCAAATTCATATTTTTCGTACTGTAGTTAATACTGTAGACGATCAGCAAGGTAGTCTTATGTTGCTCGATGCACCCGTAAGTACAGGAAATACATTTGTTACCAAGTTAATTCTTGCTAAAGTTGAGTCAGAAGGATAAATAGCTGTGGCAGGGCATCATCGACCATTGCAGCCACTCTTCTTCCTGGTGGTAGCACAGCTCACCCCACATTTAAGTTGACATTATACTTAACAAAAGATGCTGATCCAATTTATCAAATAGAAAGCGGATCAGATTCAGCTACGGTTTTACAGGATTGTTCCTTGATCGTATGGGGTTAATGTACAATGCCACATAAACAAGCGTTCGAGGCTCTAGACAAAACATTGCGTTATCTCTAGAAACGTGATGTTGTGATGGATGGCTTTACACTTTTATTATCAGGTGACTTCTGACACACACTTTCTATTGTTCTCACGTGAAAGTCCCGCTGACGAGCTTAATGCTTACATTAAATTGTATTATTTGTGGAAGACCATGAAGACTGTAACGTTATTGCTGTGGACTCGTTTAGGGGTACCAACAATGAAATAAAAGAACAACCGGTTTAGAGATAATAATAATGAATCGTATTGAACAGAGAAATTATACACAAGTCAGTGTTGGCAGTGCTAGTGCCAAAATGTGCCTCCAAATGTTCTCCCGGCAAAACCGGTATTTATGGTAGCCGGTTGCTACCATTTAGTTATTATTAAAGGGTAGGTAGGTCACCCACAACACCTCCTTCCGAAACTCATTCCCCCGGAATCTCAAGGTATATCTTTTTCCTAGGATTCACTTCGAAACTCCCAGTTAATTTACGTTTTCTTGATGAACGTCTCTGTTCCGGAGGCGTTTTTGGTGTTGGCAGCTTAAATATGTCGTATAGATCTTCCATGATAGTCTCACTCTGATCCAATGGGCCTTCCCCTGGGTCGTCCGACATGGGGCAACGCATTTGGTTAATGTGTTTTTACAGGTGCCTCTAAGACCATCTACAATGTACACCATCCGCCCCAATCTGAGTTGTACCTTTCCCACTTCCCACACGGTTTTGTTTCCATGGTGTTCCAGGAAGAACACTTTATCTCCATCCTCGTAAATCTTCTTTGGTGCCGTAATTTTGGTCGGTTTCACTTGTTTTTGTAAAAGTTTGTCGAATGCCGACTTAATTTTTCTTCCAAACATTACTTCTGCCGGTGGTACCTAGGCTGGTGTGTTCTCGGTGGGTGTAATTATATACAGTTGAAGGAACTGCTGGGGTGCCTTTTCTCTCGGCGTGCCCGTCGATTTTTTCAACGCTCTCTTAAAGGTATCAACAAATTGTTCTGCCTGCCCGTTTTTCCTCGGGTGGTAAGTCGGAGTGGTGATATGTTAAATTTGAAAGTCTTCACAAAATTCTTTGAACTCTCGTGAAGTAAATTGTGTACCGTTGTCCGATACAACAATGTCCACCACTCCGAATCGGGCAAACAGTTCATGCAACGCGCATATCGTTACATCCGTTGTTGGGTTTTTACATCTAAACAAATTCTGGCAATTTTGAGTAGCTGTCGACTATAATTAAATAGTAGAAGCCTTCCAATGGCCCCACGAAATCTATGTGAATCCGGGACCATGGTTGCTCTGCCTTTGGCCATGGACAGTACTGCATAGGTGGTACTTTCGCTGCCGACGCGCAGCCCGCACAGGCCTTCACCTTCGTCTCTATGTCCCTGTCCATGTTTTTCCAATACACATAAGATCTCATTAGGCTCTTCATGCGTGTCGCTCAGGGATGCCCCTTATGGAACTCTTTCAGGATTTTTGTTTTAGCGTAGCTGGGATTACTACTCTCTCTCGGTATAATAATGTGTCGCAACAGACTGAAAAAGCTTCTGCCGTTTGCTCATCGTCTGTTTGTAATTTATTTTTAATTTCGATAAGAAAAATATCTTCTCTTGCCTCTATTTGTATATCGCCAAGTGTGACTGGCAGCTCTGTTATTGTGTTACACAGTACTTTACTATAGTCATATTCAGACCGAAGGGATGCTATAACTGTATCCTCGAGCGGTTCTGTGTACTTTGGGATTAGCCGCGATAAACCATCTGCGTGTCCTAGTCTTTTTGACGGTAAACATTCCATCTCAAAGTCATAATTTAACAGAATTATACCCCATCTCTTAAGGCGGTTTGCTGTGTAGGTGTGCAAGCCTTTTTTTGATCCAAATATGATGATAAGTGACTTATGGTCTGTTTGTAGGATAACATGACGGCCGTGTAGATACCTGTGAAATGTGGTCATGTCAAACACAATACCCAACGCTTCTTTTTCAATCTGCGAGTATTTTTCTCTGCAGGAAGTAAAATTCTTGAAGCGTGCGCGATGGGTTTCATCGAGCCATCCGGCATTTTATGCAAAATGCACGCCCCAATGCCGTAGGAGCTGGCGTCACTTGCAACAATAGTTTTTAGCTCTGGATTAAAATGAGTAAGAAATAATTCTGAAGTTAACTTCGTTTTTAGGTTGTCGAATGCAGATTGACAGTTGGCGGACCATTCCCATTTACTATCTTTCTTAAGTAATTCATTTAAGGGGGATTGCCCTTTGTGCATACTGGGAATGAATTTTTCGTAATAGTTTGCGAGACCCAGGAAGCTTTGAAGTTGGGTAACATTGTTTGGTTCGAGCATATTATTGATGGCTATAGATCTTTCTGGGTCGGGACGTCTTCCATTCTTATCAATGACATGTCCCAAGCATTTGATGTCTTCTAGAAATAATTCACACATGGACCCCTTGAGTGTAAAACCAAAATCGCGTATCCTTTCGAATACTTTGTTTACGTGCTCACGGTTCTCCCCGACGTTCGTAGTTTTCATTAAGATATCGTCAAGGTAGCCGATCGAAAAATCGAGCCCGCTCAACATCGTGCTGATTACCTGCTGAAAAATCGACGGGGTCACTTTAATTCCAAAAGGGAGACGATTGAACTTTAGTAGTCCCCTGTGTGTCGAAATACAGAGAAGCTTAGAGCTATCTTCCTCTACAGGTATTTGCAGATAGGCTTCACTCAAGTCAATTTTTGAGAACAGTTTTCCACCGTTTACTTTTGTGAAAACCTCTTCTGGTGTCGGCAGAGTATAGTGATAATCTTTCAGCGCATCGTTCAAACCGGTGTAGAAATCGGCACACACTCTGATCTCTCTAGATGTTTTCTTCACGTAGACGGTTGGGACCGGCCATTCCGAGTAGTCAACTGGTGTTAAAATACCTTTCTCAACCAACCGGTCTATTTCTGCATTAATTTTATCAAGAAAGGCAAATGGTCAACTTCGTTTTTTCTTAAAAACGGGATTCTTATTTTCAATTAGTTCAAAACTCGCCTTCATTGGGGAATAACTCTTTAAAATCATTCTTCAATGTGTCTGCTTCAGCAGAAACGTTCTCTATTCGTTGACAATAGGCGCTTATCGGCGAATCCCAGAGCTGGAAGTGCTGAATCCCATCTGAACCGAACAAATTTCCTGTATCTTTCATTAGGAACATGGGTAATTTTAATGTCTTATTTTTTAGTGTTACTTTTGAAATGACTTCCATTCCAAAGTTAATTTCTCTCCGGTTTCCGATCGAACCACTTTATCTGTGCGTAGCATAGTCGGTCTGCCGATCTTTATCCAGGTATTAATATTAATAATTGATAGGTACCCACTTGAATAAAGCTGTAGT
>OY744523.1:99076793-99114293 GCA_963556195.1 Sepiola atlantica
CATCGATGTTTCATGCTAACGCAATCTTCAGTCTAGGAGCTAGTTCCCACCGGTCAGCAGGCGCGAACCCCGAACACAAATCGCCACTGATTCGCAGTCGAAGATCTTACCCGAAGGCCACTGGAAACTAATTAGTAAATAAAGGGGAATTTTAACTGTAAATAGTAGAATTACTACTATCCACCAAGTAGCTAAGAGTGATCTACGAGTCGGATCATGCGTATAGCTATGTGTACTACTTGTTATTAAAGCTCCTCGAAAAGTGCCCAGCCTCCGTGGGAGGGGGCTGATAAACAATAATATATATATATTTTTTTTTTTTTATAAATATTAAATATTTAAAATAAACCTAGAGACATCGATGTTTCATGCTAACGCAATCTTCAGTCTAGGAACTAGTTCTGACCGGTCAGCAGGCGCGAACCCCGAACACAAATCGCCACTGATTCGAAGTCGAAGATCTTACCCGAAGGCCACTGGAAACTAATTAGTAAATAAAGGGGAATTTTAACTGTAAATAGTAGAATTACTACTATCCACCAAGTAGCTAAGAGTGATCTACGAGTCGGATCATGCGTATAGCTATGTGTACTACTTGTTATTAAAGCTCCTCGAAAAGTGCCCAGCCTCCGTGGGAGGGGGCTGATAAACAATAATATATATATTTTTTTTTTTTTTTTATAAATATTAAATATTTAAAATATACCTAGAGACATCGATGTTTCATGCTAACGCAATCTTCAGTCTAGGAACTAGTTCCCACCGGTCAGCAGGCGCGAACCCCGAACACAAATCGCCACTGATTCGCAGTCGAAGATCTTACCCAAAGGCCACTGGAAACTAATTAGTAAATAAAGGGGAATTTTAACTTTAAATAGTAGAATTACTACTATCCACCAAGTAGCTAAGAGTGATCTACGAGTCGGATCATGCGTATAGCTATTTGTACTACTTGTTATTAAAGCTCCTCGAAAAGTGCCCAGCCTCCGTGGGAGGGGGCTGATAAACAATAATATTTTTTTATAAATATTAAATATTTAAAATATACCTAGAGACATCGATGTTTCATGCTAACGCAATCTTCAGTCTAGGAACTAGTTCCCACCGGTCAGCAGGCGCGAACCCCGAACACAAATCGCCACTGATTCGCAGTCGAAGATCTTACCCGAAGGCCACTGGAAACTAATTAGTAAATAAAGGGGAATTTTAACTGTAAATAGTAGAATTACTACTATCCACCAAGTAGCTAAGAGTGATCTACGAGTCGGATCATGCGTATAGCTATTTGTACTACTTGTTATTAAAGCTCCTCGAAAAGTGCCCAGCCTCCTATATATATATATATATATATATTTATTTATTCTTATATATACAGCCTAAATTAGTCGGGTGTATGATACGCTAAACAAAGTTTAATGTAATTATATAATCTGTTTAACATCATATTAAAGCAACTGGACTATAAACTATATTCATCAGAAACATCTACTATTTGACAACTCATAAAACATGTTCAATTATTTTCACATTCCTAGTTTATATATACAGATATATATATATATATATATATATATATATATATATATACATATTTATATCTATATATATATATATATATATATATATATCTGTTTGTGTATACATATATAGTGTTATTACAGGTAATATCTAAATAAGATTGTAATTCGCATGTAATCTTAATTATTGTTTCTATGATACTTTCATAATAGCAGAATAAACGTGGACGTTTTTTTCTCAGTTGTATATTTGAAATATTTCAATGTAATGCATTTAGCAATAATGCTATTAGACACTAACAGTCGGATTATATAGATGCAATAAGTCTAAATACTCGGTTTTTAAAGGATGGACATTTTTTTTTCAATCATACGAACTTTCTTTGAATGTATCTTAAGGTTTAATCTGATTACAATGTTTATACACAATTTTGCATGTGCGGATCAGGTTTCCTCGCTTACTCATTCATATAAAACTACTTGTATAAACTCTGAAACGACCGTAGCGTTCTTACATTTAGTTAGTTTTTAATTTTAAATATGCACTTTCAATTGTTTGAAGTATGATATATGATTTTAAT
Source organism: Sepiola atlantica (assembly GCA_963556195.1). Lineage (NCBI taxonomy): Eukaryota > Metazoa > Mollusca > Cephalopoda > Sepiida > Sepiolidae > Sepiola > Sepiola atlantica. The sequence goes on from OY744523.1 coordinate 99,078,892, forward strand.
TTCATTGATTGTCAATGAATTATTTATTGAACGAGATTTACAATAATATACTCTTATATTTACATACTAATATGAAATCTACGTATTAACCATAACCCTAACTAACAAACTCACCATAACCCTAATCCTACCGAACTAACGTAAACCCCAACAATGACAAATAAACCCTTATTCTTACTCTTAGATGAGGATTTGTTAGTTAGGGTTATGTTTAGTGTCAGCGTTTGAGTTCATTAGTAGATCCTATAATATAATGTACACAACTAGGTAGATCACATATTGAAATGTAAATAACTATGTTGATCGCATATTGCTTGAGAAACCATCCGTTAGATTGTTAGATTTTGAGAGGCCCGTTTTTTTAAAACGTACGTTAGCTAGTATTGATTATGACTGAGTTTAAATAAGCTAGCTTGGTTGATGGGGGCTCACACAAAGTGTTGAGAACGAATACGTTTTCGCACGAGTGAGTAACAGACAGGTAAACTAAAGATTCATGAAACAAAATACTGTTAGAATTAAGGGAGACAGATCGAGACGCGGTGCGCTGACTTGTTATTGTCGGGACAAGGAAGCTAGCGTTTAAACTACGAGTTGGCGTATGGAATTCAAGCGGACCAGATGTGGAAACGATATGTTAAAACATTCAGTTAATTCTCGGATGCGGTGCAGATGAGAAACACGCAATGTTGTCCGATCCCTGAAATTCTCCTTTGTACAGAAATGTAAAGAAATAACGAATTAAGAAGTAAATATGTCACATAAACAAGATTTAAGATGATGTGGTCTCTCTTGTCTGTGTTTTTTTTTTTGTATATCAGAGAAAATAAAACCCATTAACCTATCGAGAAATGGTTTCATACTTCAATTTGGTAAATATAAAGAACATTAATTCACTAAGACAGATCACGGAGACGGAAAAGTTAGAAGGAATCTACGTGGTCATATGAATAAAGAAAAAAAGGAAGAAGTGACGGAAAAGACGAATCACAATAGCCAATGAAGGAGGACACAGAAAAAAGAAACATGTAAATTTCGCTTGAGATTGTAACGAACATTGGTTAAAAAAACACAGCATACACACACATTGATGCATGTAAAACTATATTTACAATAGGTACATACCAACAGTTGCACGCATTATAAAGAACAATGAAACCCGCAAAAGAGAACGGATAAAACAAGTAAAACTCGTGTTAAATGCTATAATTACTTTTTTAAAAAGTCGTAACGTTACATAATCACATACAAGAAAGTACGAATATGTTTAATGTAATGTGTTATACTTTCTATTTATATAATCATTTTGTGTGTGTACCGTTCAACACGTCCAATAGGGTAACACTTAAATAATGACACTGTCAGAATTGAAACTAGTTTTAATATTTGTATATGCTTGGGAGTTTCTTAAAATGTTTGAGTCTCTAAGAATTGCAGTTAGTTTAAAATTAAGAAAAGATTGGCATGGCACTCTGTGAACTAATACACTAACATATAAAATGATTGATGCAATGTAGTTATTACATTATTGTTAATCATATTTAAACATAAACTTTATTTAGAATATTGCATTCATGATTTTAATAAATATTCAGTTGTGAGTAAAAGCACAAAAGCATAACAGGTGAACCCCGTAGCAGAGAGACATACACGTACATCAACACCCATACGAGAAATTATCACATCATTCTATTAAGATCTGTAAACTACAAACCCACATTATATTTTAGTTGAAATATACCTATGACTGTTTACGAGACAACGGATATTTGATGAGTAAATATTATTGTAATATATGTGATTATTCGTGAGAAGTAATGAAAAAGATGTGTGTTTAGGTGTTGATAGGGAAAATAGAATCAACAAACTTATATAAACCATACATAATTAAATGCATTTCATTCTTCCCTTTAACCGGCCGTCCATACGCACCATTTTTACAGTATAGTTATCACCACCTAAATTTTGCCGAATACACTCTTTAATCACACATGTAATATTCAACGTACTACCAATATCACTCCTCTTATTTGTATATATTTTTAACCTGAACAAACACGTGTTTAGGGTTTGACTTTGAATATTTCATATATCTAATCGGGATATGTTTGATAATTCCTAACGTAAACGTTTCATAAAGGAAACGAAATATCAAATCGACAGAAGCACGATTTCTTGTAAAATTATGTCCAGTTCTATATAATTATTTCCTTGTTTATATATTATTTTTTTATTCTTATTAATAGCTACACATTATTTCAAATATATATTTTCTCTAAACAAATATTCACACATACGTACACACACACTCACATAGATATATATGTATGTATGTATATATATATATATATATATATATATATATACATACATATATATATATGTATATGTGTATATATATATATAAAGTATATGTATATATTATATATAAAGTATATGTATATATATATATATATATATATATATATATATACATATTATTAGAAAGAAACGGTATAAAAATCTGTTATTTATAACGTGTCACAATTTATTATTGATGATTTAATTTTAAATTGGTGAAAACAAATTTTCAATTACTTTATATTTTTATCGATAAAAAGTAATCGAAATCCTCTACATGATGTAATTTAAATAGAATGTTTTCAAACATAAAATATAATGACATTGCCACATTTTATAATGATATATATATATTAATGTTTCCCTTTTTACTTTAATTTACCGGCTCGTGATATGCTTATTTACGTTAATATTAATCGTGGATTCGCAGCGGATGCGTCACAAATTTAAATTACCCGCCCCATTATTTATTACTTTCCTAATAGCTTTCTTGCACATTTTATGGATTATATTCACATGTCCAATTATTTTTACGATTAATCGCGATTTTTTCTCGTTGGATTATCATTTTCTAACACTAAAGAAGATCCGATTTATTTGCTAACGTTGACTTTTTTATATTTGAGGTAGTAAATATGCAGCTATATGGAAAAAAGAAAAACAGATAGTTTACTCAGAGATGTGGGTGTGTGATTCGCTGACACATATCAGTATCAGTTTATAGACATCAAGCATACTAAGTTCGAATCCTATCAGATATTTTATGGCAGGTATACATTGATATTGCTAGACAGTCTGAACGCAGGCTTCTGCAAGATAGATGAATGTGAACGTGTTTAATCAATCGTGTATTACCTAAATAAGTGCGTTCATCAATAATCAGAACGTAGCTAGAATATTAAAATATCATCACTTGAAACGCAATTGAGCGTAATCTTATAGGTAAATTATATCAGCAGCGAGATGAACGTGGAAGTAATTATATTTCAAGCACGCGTTATATTTCATACAAATATACTTACAATCACAAAAAATAAATACGTACTAGAGACTAATGTGACATGAAAGCTAGAAGTTAGAAGTATATATACGAAATTAAATAAATTTACTCCTCACATGTATATACATACTATGGCTTAATAAGCTTAAATAAATATATGCAATGATGGAAACAGCAACCATACTTTCAAAACATATAGCAATAGTTATAAGTAAAATATAAATCAAAGTGAGTTATATCGGTTCACATCTACTCTTATGGATTTCACACCAAACGTTACATATATTAATCTTATCCGGCAACGCTGCAGACAGAATATGGGTATCTGCTTTAAAAAACTAATTTATCAGTGTTTATATTTAATCCGGCTCGATATTCTTTGAATATAGACATATATACAGAGTTAAGAGGAATGTATATCCTCACAGTTAGACGTATTACAACTCCTACCCACGTACACAAGGGATACTTATCTTTATGACACTACTTCTGTAAAACTGGTAATTTTATATTTAAATCTTGCAGTTTTACATTAGATACTCAACATATTTATACTAAACAACGAACGATATGTCTACCTACACTTGTTCCTTTCAAACACATTCTGATTGACTAATCTTACTATTATATTTAAATCATAATTACGGAAATAAAAGTCTGACACATATGCCTTTATAGAACACTTTCTGACACTTAACATTCGTAACAAAGTCTCCCCCAAAATGAAATACAGTTAAATAATGCGTGTTCGCGTACAGTATACTTAATAGAAAAGAGTGTATTTTAAATATAGTAAGCACTTCTCTCTTTCTAAAGTATAATTACATTGCATTGTTTATGATTCAAGAACTAATTACTTCTCGTTATTTCTTCATCATGTTCTCCATGTGCTTTGTTTAACAAATAAAATGGTATCAGTATTGTTGAAAACAGGCGATAATTTATTTGAAATATTCATTTCGTAATGTTTTTATATCATAATCGTTTGCTGACATAATGACCTGTGTCATTCAAAACTATTGAATATATAGTTAAAATATTAGCTTGCCGTATACAGTAAGAGAAGATGTGCGCATATGTCTCTAAGGCTATTGTGTGATATATCTGTAATCATCTGATAGTTGCTATAGCAAGGTAGCTCGGCAATATTTTCAAAATAAAATAATGTATCAGTGATTTTATTTACAGTGTGCACAATTGGCAGTAATAGATGCATGGGTAACGTGTTAATTTTCCCGTTTGAATCAAACCTGTTTTATTCATGTGTAACACTGTTTAGTGTATCATAATACTTAAGTGATATCATAAAAATAAGTATCCCAATATAATTTGTTTTTTTTTTATAAAACCAATTAGCCATTTGTATTATTTTAAAAACAATAAAGATCAGATTTCGAACGAAACACTTGACTAGAAATATTATTTACTGATTAAATAAAATCTAGTAGAATGCATTGATTAAAATATTTAAATAATAACATGAAAACAACTATAATGGATATTGTACATTCAGAAGACAAGTACGCTATTTTAATGTATCATTTCGTGATATTAAACTCGTATTTAGAAATAAGTTTTAAGTAACATAAAATAATTAACTAATAACTATGATGTATTATTATCCATTTCTGTACATTACATTACACTCCATTCGGTTTTTGTTATTAATGCGATTACTACATATCCTCCATTTTACAAAGAAATATCGTTTAAGGGCTACACAATTTAGTTGATAAGTGTATAACTTCAACGAAGTTCAGGTCGCTGTTTTCTGGAAATAAATAATTGACAAATTTAATACGTTCAATCGTACCCCCTGTTCTTTATAGCAAACAAATCTTTTTTTTTAAATCAGTTGAATTTGAACTGTCTATATGATAATCATATTCGTGTTGTCTGAACTACAAGGCCAACGTAATTTCGTTCTCAGTATCGTAATTTATATTATCAATATCGATCCTAATAGCGATTCAGGAGAATGCATTGTCATATTCACTATGCTACCCCTAATCGATAATTCGTATATTTTCCTATATAATTGTTGGGTATGATGAGCAATTTTCTCAAATCTGTTCATCTGTTCCAATTGTATTTCTTTAAATTACTGCGCTTTTACAATTTGTTGTAGTTGTTTTTTCTCGAGATGTGTCTTCTAATCAAGCAATCATATGAGTATGTATGTGTAGAGATCAGCAGGACTTCGCATGGTGTACTGATCTCTACGCATACATACTCATCTAATTTCTATGAAATACTCAAGAGTTCATGAACAACATCTACACCTATGAGCACATTGAGTATGCGTTTTTCAAATTACTTAACCGTAATCAATGGATAAATAATAATGAGACCCTACCTTGCTCTTGAACTTCTGATGTGTTCAATACTGTATTTGCACAACTTTTCTATTATTGGTGTTCTGAATACATATATATATATATATATATATATATATATATATATATATATATATATATATATATATATATATAGTGTCTGAACTCGCTAATATATTCTCGAAATAAGTATGATAACGTAGAACAACGTGGAAGCGTTAATTTGTATTACACCGTTGCAAGTTGTACGTTATTTACTTCAGACGATCTAAACAATCACTATTATAAAGGTGATTATCAACCTCTTATAGTGTTGCGATGAATAGAAACAGAGAATCGTATATCATGTCTACAATAATAAACATATATATTTATATTCATGAATAACGAACTAATATGTATTAATGTTACGTTGTTCTCTGTGCGACAAATCATGATTTAAATACTGCTAGTTCATTTAACAAACGTTTAACGATAACATTTTTCAGTATACAATAAAATAATAATCCTACCTGATAAAATTACAAATTGAAATTCGGAAATCATTTTCGAACTAAGTGGTATGTTATTGTTTTATTTTAAATGGAAAATTAATGTAATAGAAATATATCTACCGTAAACTTTATCACGTCAATACCATAGAGTTAAATGATGTAATTTAAACGTATGCAGTTATATTCGTTATTACTTAACATATATGTAACTCAGCGCCCATGAAGGTTTTCCACAAAGGAGCGTTGAAACTGTGTATCGTACTACGGAGAGACACTATTTTCGAGTAAGTACCTAATCTAGTAAGTATCCGATTATATACTCTGTTACATTTTGTTACCAAATTATTTACTAAACAAGAAAATATAGATGTTTTTTTATTTATTTATTTTATGTTATCTGCTTGGATAATTTTAACACTTAATTCATATTGAGAGCCTAGTATTAGGGTATGCTCCATTAGATTTCAAATGGAAGAAGTAGCTTCCAGATTTCTTGTGACACAAGCAGTTTCAGGGGTAACTTCCACTAACTCAAATATGTGTATGTAATCAGCCTCTCTTACAGGGAGTACAATATGAAAAATTGATATCGACCACAAATAATTCGTGATAATAATATTAAAGTATATGATTCCTAAGACTAACATTTTTCAATAGACAATATTATGTTATACACATTTGATGACTAAGACAATTCATGAGAATATATTTTGGATCTAACTTCAACAAACGTATGCGTTTTAAACGAATTGTATTTAGACGTGTGAATAATTTTTCTGGCAGATGTCGGCCATATTTTGTGCACTTGATTGGTAGATGTGTAGCAGACATTGAAAGACAAATGCAAAATTGCATTAGTTGGTAAGTTAAGGCTATGGCAAGTTTACTTCTTCATCATATGTTATACGAACCTCTGGCGTATAAACAAGCTGTTCTTACTTAATGGCATTCTGGTGTTCACTATAGGTCGTGATATAAACACATGAAGAATACTACATAACTATAATGCCTAAAAAGTAGTTAACGGATTATTTAATTAGAATGGCTGAATTGTGTTCTAAGAAATATAAATTAATTCTTGAGTATTGAATACATACGTAAATGTTTTCTTATTAACATAACATATTTTTCACATAGTATTTTGTACGTGAATGATTTTCTTAATAAGTTACTGAATGTGTTGACTAAATTATTTAAATTATTTAGTCGGCCCCTGCTATTGCTGACCATCTTATAAATAGCGCCGAATGTGCGTCGACGTACACTAGTGACTGGTTTTCTCTCATAAGAAGATCGCATTCTCTATTCCACCTAAAAGTCCTGGAAGCCATATATATCAAATCAATCAAACCCTCCCTTTGTAAACAAAAGGAGTGGCTTTTAGGATTAATGTGATTAACTTGTGACAGTCCTCCCCATATTTTTCCTCCCAAACCTGTCACTAGTTTTCATTTTAATTTTCTGTTAAGTTGTTAGTCTTATTTAATTACTTCCACGTTAAAACTCTGATGAGTGTAAACGAAAGCCGGCTTAGTACATTCATTCATTTTTTAAAATGTCCTCACGTTGTTATACTTGTTCAATTTCATTATATCCCCCCAAAAATTTTCCTAAACGTCTGCATTCCTCGCCTTTATTTAATTGTGTACCACGAAAAATTCATTTAAATATTCTAGGATGCGGTACCCGTCTAGTTTCATTAAGAAATTGAATCAGTTGGTGAGATTGAGAGCAAAAATTCGTTCAACTCGATCCAAAAGTACTTTTCTAAATTCATGTTTAACGAATCGAGTTTGCCCTTCATATATCAGTTTTAGCATTACTAAGGCGAAATTAGTTCGTAGCCACAAAATTGAGGGGATATTTTTACGGGATGAAATTTATAAGTTGTCCTCTTCCATTGGCGAAATTTTAAGACATTTTCGTTCGCTATGGAAATTTTGTAAAAACAACTTATCTTCTTTGATTACATTCGTTTCTCGCGGTATATTTCTTCACTTGACCAACGTGGCTTTACTTTGTCTAATACCAACCATCAGAAAAAACTTCGGTTTCTTATTCTGAAGAGATTTGGTCGTTCTGCGACTAACTTAAAAAATCCTTAATATTTCAACATACCAATTGGCAGATATTGAGCATTTTGTATTGTCTCATGGCTTGGAATTCTGTATTGCACCCGTGTCCATCAAACGTGAGGACATCTTTTCGGAATTTGAAGTTTTATTTTCACAAATTTCGAAATTGTCCTGGTCTTCAGTCGACCAGCCCTTAGCATTGAAGGCAAGACTTAATGATCTTGCCTACGCTTATGCAGGTACTCCCATTGACCGCTCTAATTTCAATTGGCCAAATTAACATTTTTTTTCCATTAAATCTCTGCGGTCAAATCAGTAACTTATTATTACTAAACCAGATAAGTTGTCGGGAGTAGTGATTCTAGATTATGCCAATTATGAGGAAAAAATGATAGTGATCTTGGATGACGTCGATGAATTTAAAAGACTCGGACTTGTTTATACGCATGACAAGACCCTTTCAATTGAAAGTAATTTTCAAAATAGATTACTAAAATTGGTTAAAGAAGGTGTTCTTCCTAAGAAAAATATACGATATAATTCGACCAATAGGTTCTATAAAACCACGTCTTTACGGCCTACCCAAAACACATGAGGAAAATATAGCCGTAAGACCGATTCTCTCTATGGTCGGGTCGGTTCAGCATCAGTTAGCTAAATGGTTCGGTGAATTGCTTAACCTGTGCTTGAAGTATATTCGGCCAACTGTATTAAAGATTCATTCACTTTTGCTGAATATATACGCAATTGCCCTTTTTCTGCTGGGAATAAGTGTATGTGTTCTTTCGACATCAGCAGTGTATTTACATGTGTTCTGTTACAAGGTCTTCGTTTAACTGATGCGGTTGGCTACCCTGTCTGTCGAATTCAGTTTCAATAATGTCATGTATCAGCAAATCGACGGCATTTCTATGGGGTCACCTCTTGGTCCTGCGTTGGCCAATATTTTCGTAGGTTTTCACGACCATAATCTTTTGGTCCGTATCAATAAACCACTTACTTATTTTTGATACGTAGATGATACATTTTGCGTGTTTAACAATGAGTCAGATTTCATAGTATCCCTTAATGCACTCAATCAATTACACCCAGCCTTAAAGTTCATTGGTGAGAGGGAACAAAACCCCACCCTTCCTTTTCTGGATGTATTAGTGCATAAATCTGATCCATTGTTTCTAACATCTGTTTACCGCAAACCTAAATTTACTGGTTTATATTGTCACTGGGACTCTTTTTGTTCCATACAAAGAAAAATACATCTGATTAAATAGTTGGTCCATCGTGCCTTAAAGATTTGCTCTGAATCCCTGATTGATTCGGAGATTGAATTTTGTAAAGAGGTGCTCGTCGATATTATTAATTCTAATATCGTCACTAAGATCGCTCACTTTAACAAGCCTAAACTTTTTGGTCCTCCAAAATGCCCGGCGTACCGCAGATTACCTTGGTTGGGTAATATTAGCACAAAATGTGCTAATCAAATTTCTGTAGCTGTGCGTCGGTGTTACCAGGCATCTAATCCTAGAATTGTATTTTCTGCTTGACCTTTGCTCAAATCTATTCATAAGGATGTTCTCCCACCCCGACCTATTAGTAACATTATTTATCAATTTAAATGTCGGTGCGATGCCGTATACGTGGAAAGGACAGTGCAAAGGTTATAATCCAGAATAAAACAACACATCCCGCCTGCCATACGCAGGGGCCGACTAAATAATTTAAATAATTTAGTCAACACATCCGGGTCTGCTATTGCTGACCATCTTAAAAATAGCGCCGATTGTGCGTCGACGTACACTACTGAACGGTTTTCTGTCATAAGTAGATCGCATTCTCTATTCCACCTTAGCCATGGAAGTCATATATATCAAGTCAATCAAACCCTCCCTTTGTAAACAAAAGGAGTAGCTTTTAGGACTTAATGTGATAAACTTGTGACACTCCTCCCCATATTTTTTCTCCCAAACTTGTCACTAGTTTTCATTATAAATGTCTTTTCAGTTTTAGTCGTATTTAATGACTTCCACGTTAATACTCTGATGAGTGTGGACGATAGCCAGCTTAGTACATTCATTAATTTATTTAATTTCGTCTCGTTTTTATACTTGTTCAATTTCATTCTACCTAAAAAAAAATATTCCCAAACGTGTGCATTCCTCGCCGTTATATATATATATATATATATATATATATATATATATATATATATATATATATATATATATATATATATATAAAGAGATGAATAAATAGTTTGAAAAAGAGAAACAGCGAGATAGAGAGAAATAGATTTTATATAATACCTCTCAAAATAATTTTTATTCGGTCTCTGTAATGAATAACTGTCATTAATGTATCTCTGTTTATATTACAGAACGTTTACATACTTATCTGATTTTAGGGTATTAATTCGATATGCCTCATGTATGTAGACAAAGCTATCACAGCCTAACGCCCAAATCTGTCTAGCCGCACTGAATAGCATGGTATAGCAGGCACCGTCTGTCTATGGATTATAACATGCACTGCACACAACAGTATGTTATTATAAAGGGTCACTCTGCTAATAAAACATATACATTTCTGATTAGTGCAGACTCTACTGTAAACTAATGCTCCAGAAGCTCAAGCTGATCGTCTGTTTCACATTTGACTAAACCATCTTAACCTTTGATGTAAGAAAAGAAAGAATAATCATCTTTGTTGAGTGATCGAACAGTCTGTGTGATATCGTTTTACGAGTTGAGAAGTAATTATACAGGTCCGATAATGATAAGGTCATTAGCTCTTAACATCAAAGACTCTTAATTAATGGAGAACAAAATATAATTTAAAAAATAAGATAAATTTCAATGAATTGTTCGTTGGAAGTATTAGATGCTATTGACATACTGAGTTAATCAATAGGTGGCGTATGTTTATTCGTCGCCATTAAGCTTCTTTTTTTATTGTATGAATAGTTTGGCTTTTCAGATTGTTGCCCACTTTCTTCGATATTCGCGATTTGAGATTGTTATAATTGTGGAAAATTCTCAATCGACAACAAACTCCTTAAATTAAACATGTTCTTTGTATCTATCGGCCTCCCCCTCTCTCTGTCTTACTCTGTCTCTCTCCATATGTATTTATATACATTTATATATATATATATATATATATATATATATATATATATATATATATATGTACATCGTTTCAAACATAACTATAAGCTGTTTTGTGTACATAGTTTTGATGAGTGGCAACAACTATCGAATTTATTCATTTATATATATATATATATATATATATATATATATACATATATATATACATGTATATATACGTATATATATATATATAAATATATATATATATTATATATATATATATATATATGTGTGTGTTTGTATATAGTAATCTTCTAATATCGACAAGCTAATTCAAGTATTATTAAGTATCATTTTTATTTAATATATAACTTGTAAGAATATTTTGGTAAGATAGTAATTGTAAGAATATGTTATTCCTTTCAGACTTTTGGCACGAAATTTGATATTCGTTTAGCTAGATTGTAATTATAGTGAGTAATTATCAATCGACACAAACTCATTAAATTACACATTTTCTTTGTATCTATCAGAATACCTTTTATTGTGTTATTATGAGTTGTCCTTCTTCATATGTATATAAATAAATAAATGCGAAAGTTCGGGCCACTCATCTTAACTATATAAACATTAAAAAGCTTATAGATATATAACTATGATGAAATATAATAGTTTTAAATGCTATATACAGATATAAACATCTTCTAATATCGACACATAACATTAAGTATTATTAATTATCATATTTATCCCATAAAGAGCTTATAAGCATTAATATGCTGTAATATACATTTATAATTTGTATTTTCATATTTTCTCATATTTTCTTATATGTTTCTTACATAATAAATCATCTAAACCATTTCTTTTGAAGGGGAGCGTTCGTCATAATACTTTCCTCTAAATCATTACATCTATCTTTGAGATAAGTTGTATATATTTCTGTTCAGCATGATACCGTACTCTCAGATGAGCAATAACTAGGGACTGGACATAGAATATATTTACTAGTATATATATATATATATATATATATATATATATATATATATATATATATACATATATATATGTATATATATATAATTAATAATGTATAGTTGTTTTACAGTAGGAGTTGATCCTATACATATCATCATATAGTTATAAAAATATAAAAACACATACTATTATGTATGTATGTATGTATATATATATATATATATATATATATATATATATATATATATATATATATATATATATATATATATACAGTTTTGTGTGTGTATATGGTTATATAATTGTATCTATGTAAACCACTTCTAAACTAATTAACATATCATGTTGAATGTTTAAAGAACGCTGCTAGGCTTAAGAGCTAGTAATATGCACTATATTCAGTGTTATTTTTTTTAAGCAAAACATGCAAAGGAGGCTTAAATATTGTTTATATATGTATACATATCTATCCGTGTTTAGCAAAAATAAACACTAGTTAATAGACATAGCTTAAATATTCCCCAAATGTCAGCCTCTGAGAGTATATTATTATATTTAGGGAGATTATATCGGCACTGCGTTATAATGAAAAAATACAACTATATTAAATGTGCATAGCTTTCAGACACAAAGTAAAACATATTTCCTAAATTGTAATTTCCCATGGCAAGCAACATAACCCAATAAACATAAATTTACGCACTACTACACACACAACACACACACAAGTATATATATATATATACATATATATATATATATATATATATATATATATATATGAATGTAATAAATAAATAAATATAATTGGCTTATGTATGTGATTTTGTCAAGAGAGCTGATGAAGTGCACTGTTGGAGTCATCTTAAGTATTATACATGATAAAACAAACAATAGTTATTATGTTGGTAACGATCGTACGCAAAATAATATGCCTTAATTGTAACAACTAATTTTGATAAAGTTCTTATTTTGTTGATCTCAACTAAGTTGATATACACAAAGTAGGCTCGCAATATAGCGCTAATTGATTGGCCCACATGAAAACATCTACACAAAAACACGCTTAGCTAACACCACAATAATGAAGTCTCCTTTCTTCCCTCTTTGTATCAGAAATGTGTCTGTCTTATAGCCTCTTGATGTCTTATGTAATCAAATACTAATTGATCCGTTCTATTGAATGTGAAATTAGCTAAGGGAAAGTGTTTAACCGTTACATTCAGTATAATTAAAGACCAAAATAGTTCGGTTAAAGTATTCCGACCATATTCATTTGCTGATATGGTTTATTTAAATAAATAAATAAAAGCATGTTAAACACTATTTCCACTCCTTCCCTTTCGCTTCGACTCACGCATGTACTACTCTTCCACCTCCTTTTCCTTCCTCCATCTCATACATATGCTCCACTCAGCACCGTTCGCTTCAACCCCCCGGATTTTTTCATCCACCATATAAAATGTTGCGTTTTGCTTTAAATAAACTATATCTAAAAATGAATACGGTCTGTACCATTGGCCCGAAATATCATCGTCGAACTTTAGTGATGTGGTAGTGTCCTTATTTTCACTGAAAATTACTTTGTGTGTCAACTTTTCTTTGGCGATTCTCTCACACACACATACTCACACCCTTATATATATATATATATATATATATATATATATATATATATATATATATATATATATATATATATATGTGTGTGTGTGTGTGTGTGTGTGTGTGTGTGTTAGAATTACACACTGGACAGCATCATCGAGTGTCTTCGGTCTCACTTATAAAGAATTTCTCAGGGCAACCTGATATGCAGATAATTATCCTAAAATAAACCCTAACCAAATAGTCAAAATAACATAGTATTCGAAGCCTAAATAAATCCGCTCGACACGGTTACACACTGGATCATGAAAGAAATGGTGCATGTTATCCTAGTAATCCTACCTGAAGTAAGAGTACTACGCTGAATACTTCACTAGACAGAATCATTTGTTTTCCTTAAATCCTTTAAGACGAAGAGCCCGCAAAAATATATACGATAAAATAGTTAACTGGGCAATTTGGTTTAGTACATTTATGTTCTTAACTTCTTTACTAACTCAACGTTGTACAGTTAAAGTACAACTTTAATAGCATTTTTGAATATCTACGTATTCTGTATAGAGACTAAATGTTAGCCTTTATTTCTGAGGACTTCGACTTAAATATAATTAAATATATTATTCCGTGGACGTTTATTGTTCCTGATTTTCATAAAGGACCTCTCTGGTGAAATTGTGTCTACGATGGGTACATTTAATAACGACATATCACTCTACTCTCCTAATGTGGGTATAGTGGACGAACAGATATCCAAGGAAATGGCTGAATCCAGAGAAAGTTGCCTTCCACTCTGTAGTAGAATCAGGGCATAAATAGATGCTAACTTTTTATGCTGCTAAGCAAAATTCCGTTTCCTTCTAAAACTTCAAGTCGCCACTTCAACCACCGATTACTATGCCAAATAACACCCTACCCGAGATGTCTATGTTCAAACTCCTCGGCCTAACATTCACATGCAATATAAATTGAAACACATACATATAATACATTGTCATGGCTGCTGCTAAAAAGGTTGGCTCCAACTACCGTACGAGGAAACTTATCGCATCTTACAATATCCTATTTTTCTACAAAGGCACGCATGGGGTATTGCTGCTGCACCATATACTAATCTCTCCCTCTTTTGATGACGTCAAAAAAAAAGATTCTCTAATCTAATATGTCTCTCACTATTCACCAAGTTCCAGCTCCCATCGCTGCAATGTTTCATCCCTGTGCGTGTTTTACAAGTACTTCTAATCAAATGTTCACCGACGAATTTGCTGCTCAAGTTCCATACTAAGAAATACACTCGACAACCCCGACACTCAATTAAATCCCATTAAGTTCACCCTAACTAGCAGTCGCCCCTTACGTCTACAAAGGCGACTTGCCTTGTTTAGACTAAACTACAATGTACATTTTACGTATTTGGTTCATGTAAGTTCTTTTGATATACACGTACACATTAATTAACTAATATATATATATATATATATATATATATATATAAAACCTAAATGGCTATAGACACCACCCCCTAACCCCTCTCTACCCCTCTTCCCTTTCCAATTCTTTTTCTTTTCCTTCGATCCCCCGCTACCCTAGCTCAGCGTTGGATAAAAAATTAAAAAAATAGCTGTAAATTAAACTTTTCTAACGGCAAATATATTTTTCTTTCTTTTTCTTTTTCTTTTATTTTCCCCGCTCCCCTTCTACCCCAGCTTAGCGTTGGATAAAAAAATGAAAATATGAATTTCTAACGGCAAATATATTTTTAAAAATCGGTGACATGACTTTTATTTCTTTCTCCTCTTCTTCTTTGCTTGACTTCATTCTTCCTGGAATTCAGCGACCAGATTGGATCATGAAAAACTCTCTTCCTGATGAGACTTCAGCTTTTGAGAGCTGTAGATCGATGACATCGACATGCCAGTGTAGTAACCTTTGTACATGTTTGAATAAAAGCATTCACTATATATATATATATATATATATATATATATATATATACACATATATATATATATATATATGTATGAGCATATATATACACATATATTTTATATATGATTATATGTTAGTATATATATATATGTATGTTTTACATATATGTATATATATATATATATATATATATATACATATGGATACATATTTTTCTACATAGCATATATCTTCATACTCATCACAAGAGCAAATTTGTTATATAATGTTAGAAAATCCACATAAAACAAACTATATTATTGTATATGCATATAATGTTGGCTTGTCAAAACCCAGTACAGTAAATTGGAAAACTATACCAAGGAAGAACAGGCGGGTAGAGGGCACGCAGACATGCTTGTCATTCTGACGATCTATCATCTATGTAAGTGAATACACTATAATACTGCATCACTCAAGCATATCCGGCGTTTCTATTACTATGATTTAATAATTATGAATGAACAATTCATGATCACAGTGTGTTCTCTAGTATGTTTAATACATTTCTGTATGTGCATGTAAATACACGAGCAAATAATTGCATTCATTTTAATACGCTAAAATTACATGTAAAGTTGTTATTAAACTCGAATATAAAAACAGGTGTCGTTTTATTTATAGATAAGCCAAATACTTAGCTGTTGAGGATTATTTAGATGATATCGCCTTACGAGCGAATACGTATATATAGAAATATAAAGGGTTATATTGTACTCTACTTATGTTAAATATATTTAATAAATTCATGAAACAAGAGAACCCGCCAATTTCCTATATACACATTTTTTAACAACTCAATTAGTTCTATAAGTAAATGCACTGACAAAAATAGTTGTCTCCCTATCTACATTATAATGTATACGTATTATTCAGTTTACTTCTGTTGATTGGTCGCTTCACTTGAATATAAAGTTGCTTACACCATTTAGTGTTACCAGAAAAATAGATATTTACACATATAAATATTAAAACATAGATACAATCATATTATTTTATGAGAAATATATGTAACATAAAAAGCCAATAACTATTCCAAAATAACTGTATTCGCTTTAAAATATGTGCCTGTAATTTAAAGAAAAAAACACACTGAGAAATAAAAAGCAAACATTCGTTTGACGTGATAGTAATCAGTCTCCGGGCTGACACAATTAACAGAAATGTCTACTGCGTGTTACAAGATAACACGATTGAAACAGTAAACATCGGAAGTTAAAAAAACCCGAGAGTTGAACATATATATGAGTTTTCTATTTTGACATTACTCAGATAGAGCCTATACTATTTTTGTAAAGCGTGTAGTTTGGTTGATAAAGCGACCTCTATTGCAATACATTGTCTTAAGTACTGATTTCAGTATTGATATAAAGTTTCCTTTCGAAACTTGAGTATAGATTATATAGTGTTAAAATATTCACACAACCGACAGATAACTCGACTCACACTCACTTTCAATTTAAATATAAATTCGAGCTTTTTTTAAAAGCTAAACGGAATTTTATCGATGTATTCCGTATTATAAATCGTGGTGGTAATACACACCAGAAATAGGAGAAAATAAATGTTACAAATTTGTCATAACCTGAAATAGTATGATCATCCCACTTACTGAATAATTCAGGAAAACACATGAGATCCATTGATATATGTATTGGTCTCATCGTTAAAAGTGAGTAAGCCTTCTTAAGTTCAATTAAATGGGATTACCTGATTTTAACAAAAATACAGATTACAACTCAAACATTTGTTTACATATGCATTAAACGATAATAAGTGAAACAGATAATAAATCAAATGAAATAGTTTAACTTTTCAAATACTTTGTTTTCCGTTGGGTTATTTACCTCATTATGTGTACGTTTATTACCATTCGGCATAACACTTTGCAAACCATTTTTCTTCAATTCTACTACGAACCGGACTGAAAACGGCACGAGACGAACTGACAATCACCTCTATCTATACTTTTGACACCACACAAGATGTTGACCAAATGGTATCTTTCTTACGATAATGAAGAAATAATCAGTTACGCTAGCCCTCTATCCTCTCCGAACACTATAACTAATTCTTTGCAGAATCCTTCTTCACTAAAATCAGAGAAATTGATTGTGTGGTACTAGTTACTAAGAGATCTGGCGAAAGAACTGTCCCAAAGAAGTATCGTTCTATAAGGTACCGTCAACTCTTCGGTAAAAGTCTTTAATCATTAATCAATCAAGGGAGAACGCTCTACCGTAAATAAAATTAACTCCCTTATTCACAATTTGGAGAGACAAGTGTATAGAGTTGGGCCATCTACTTATCATATAAAGACGATAACATATAAACGAATATATCGCATAGTGAAAGAGTTAGGTTAAGAAAAGGCGATGATACTAAATGTGTTCAATACCTTGCAAAAGTCTACTCATGAGAATAAACGCGTTCGTTATAACTGTGCTAATATTAAATATACTAAAAAATTATCAACACTAAAATACTGAGCCAGATTGTTTTCGGTGGCTGTATATTAAAAAAACACACTATTGATGCGGCTGTTCCCCAGGGGTAGATACCTGCACTTATATTATTCTCGATCTCCATGAACAACACCCGATGCAATCACGTCAAATATATGTGCATGAGCTGATAACACTACAGGTTATTCACTGCATGCGGGCAAATTCATTTTGAACGCATGCTAAGCCAATCTTAATACTTATATCTTGACTTCCAGTCAGTAGCATGATAGGGCAAAAAATGTACGTTCATAGTTTATGCTACCCAGAAAAAAAACTATTATCCTTTAACGAGTATAAGGAACTTTTCCAAACATCAATTGACATTACCGATAACAGCCTTCCCTCGAACAACTCTACGAGCAATGAGTATACAGAAGATCTTGTCAAGTCTGCTGCAAATCAGGTAGGTTCTTCTAGCGATCTCGCAAAACTTCCCAAAACAATGGCCTTTATTTCTGTAATACCACCGTTTGCCCGTACATGGTTTATTGTTTCGCACATCGGGACTTGTTCATACATAACAAATGTATCCTCTTGAACAGAGTGAAACACCTTCTTATGTAATAGGTAGTGTACTGACTGATTTACTTCATCTTCTGTCACATCGCTTAGATTTAAATCCCTGTGGTTGTACTGCAAGTACATCCACGAGATATTCCCCCATTAACTTTATGCATCTGTACCTGCTCGATTGAAGTTTAGAAGGCGAACTGCCTACTGCTTTTGTATGTCTTTATTAAGAGGATTTCATACTAGCGTTTATCGCTAACATACATTTACGAGACTCTGCTTGACTGTGTGCCTTTTTGTCCCTAAATATAGAAGGTAAGGTTTCGGTGTGATACAGCTTGGTTAGTGCAGAAATGTTGAAATGAACAAGATTCATAAAATTAATTTTTTGTTGATGGAAATAGCCCCAATATTGAAAATTATATTTACGATTATGTGTACGGGTATTGTTGATTTAATATCTCAATTTCATTTCAGATGTTCCTCTCTAAAAAGTTTGCTGTATTTGAGACATGTAATGAGTTTACCTAACCTATGAGTTGTGGTGTTACTTCAATTCTCTCACACTACAACTAACAACATTAGTCCTTTAAGGAACGTCTACTTAAAACTCATCATTATTGCAATTATCATTGAAACACATGAATTAGATATTCGAAGAAAACACAGTTACACGGCATAAATTATGTAATCTTAATATATATATATATATATATATATATATATATATATATATATATAGATTATGAAAAGAAAAAAATCACATACACCCTGCAACTGTCAGCATTTATAATTTATTTCGACTTCTTAGTTTCCTCAGGATGCAAACGGGACAGCTACATATTGGAAAATTCTGAATAGTTTTCCAATATATAACTGTCCCATTAGCAAACTGAGGAAACTAAAAAGTCGAAATAAATTATAAATGCTGACAGTTGTCATTTGTATGTGGCTTCCTGTGTCTCTATATTCTATTATTGCTCTGTTTTCCACATTCAGCTCTCTAACACGTATTCCCCACCTAAATTATTTACTTTAACGCTATGTATATATATATATATATATATATATATATATATATATATATATATATATATATATATATAATTAAGTGTGATTCCGTACGAAAGAAGAACTTATCATATTGTTATAAATATAAGTACACGTGCCTTATTAAACCAATTATGGCAGGAATTTCTGATTACCACTCCCACAATGAGAAATCTCATGCGTCACATCTTATTATTAAAGTAGGTTTAGTCACATATCAAATCATATTTAGATATTTAACAGGTTGTTAACAAGTCTATTATTAGTATCATTGTATTCACACATTAATATCTATATAACAAACAAGTGTCCCATATGAGCAATTCTACTACCGCTTAAATGAATATAAAATTCACCATTGTGATACAAACATTATGAACATATGTAAATTAGAATCTCTGAGGAAAAAGGGATGTCGTCGATAATGACTTAATCTAATATTTTCCTAACAAAAAAGTCGCTAATGAACAAAATTGACTAAAAAAGATATACAAGAGGAAAATGAAAATAACAAAGAAAGTTCACGGATTAATATGGGCGACAAAAGAATGCATTAATGTAAATGAAAAGGGTTTTTTATTATCAATAGTGTAAATCGAAATGTTGACTGTTTCGATTGTATCAAAACACAATGCTGTCTACGGATGAATATTGTGCTGATCTTTCAAACACCAATTCTTTTATTTTCACAACAATTCATTTGCTTCACGCGTAAAATGTATAAAGATGAATGCTATGAAAATGTGAAAAGAAAAAACACATAAAAGATTTGTGTAACGTAATTGAATATTTCAATTATCAGAAATGCCTTTTTTACATAAACACAATTATATATATATATATATATATATATATATATATATATATGTTATTCTTAATACTAAATATGTTTTAATTATTATCTACTATATACGTTTCATCCTTGCGGAATCATCGTTCAAACCAGTCGCATTATTTTTTTACATCGGAACAAGAGTCACCTCACACTCAATACTGAGCGCCCTAACCAATAACGTAACCTACAACGACTCTACTGAGATGATAAATACATTCAATGTATGTGACAAAGGAGCAGACAACCATATATACAAGTATAATATCCGCCCCAGGGCGTTTAAAATAGATTTCTAAAAAACGTCTCTTAAACTCAAATCGTATGTTCCCTTACGTAATGATGCTAATGATTGTGTCTAGAAAATGTAATGATGCTTAACACCATGTCTCGAGTTTTTATCACAATCATGATTAAGATGCATTACTTATTATTAAATGCTAACGGGGCACGGGCCCGGCCTTGCCCGTGGGAGATATAAATTAAATTAAATATAGAAGTATTACCGTATAAATAAGAATATAAAATAAGAAGTTAATGGGAAACCTGCTATTAATTGTGTTGATTAAAATAATGCTTTGTTTTATTAAACTATATACATGTTTCTATGTTCAGGGTGCTCAGCTCTACGATTGAAAGTAGTTGGTTATTCGTAAAAAGAACAACACTACCCCTTAGTACGCTGAGTTGCCTAATTATATGTAGTAAACACATTATTATTTTGTATTGTCAATTGAAATTAATGTTGAACATCTTTTTTAGGTTTTCCTTGTGGGATTGCTTAAGTTTGATAAATATTTTAAAATATGATTGATGCATTATTTAATCAAAGCAAATAGATTTCTCTATATTTCAGATGGTTCGCCTTACGATTGTAAATAGTGAATTTTTAGTAAAAAGGAATAACAAAGTAAATCTGATCCAATAATATGCGTGAAGCTGTCCAAGGTCAGTGAAAAGTAAATCTAATCGGTGCACTTTTTGGTGCCATCCTTTACGACGGTACGATGCTATGAAAGTAACACACACAAACAAGCCCTGTGTTATCTAATGATATGAATTAAACAAATTATTATTTAATATTGCTTATTTAAGAAAACGTAGAAAAATGTTTGAGATTTCTCCTGGGGGCGGGGAAATATAAATTTGGATATATATGAAAATAAAAACAAGTTTTCTTGTCTGAATATCCGATCTCATTTACTAGGAAACACAAATAAAACTTGTACGAATTTTGTTTTAAAGTTGAAGAATGAAACACGTATTTGGTTTTAAATATTTGTGATAGTACTTTACCTATGACGGACTTTGGAACTTTGTATTCACTATAAATCCTGAGGGCCACCTGCTCATCAGTGTTTAATCAACGCCAGTCTGTACTGGCAGTAAAGACCGACGAACCACCACTCGTGTTTCTCTGTTGTATCATATTTTCCTCAATATAATCGTTTTCTCTAAACCCTGAGTTCGTGTTTTTACTCCGGCTTTTTACAGGGGCACAACAACTAGTGACGAGTTATTCGAACTTACACCGGACACACCTACAACATTAAAGGTTTTGTTTGAAAACCTTCAAAAGACAAAGGTGGACAAATGTACGGTCAATAAACAAGACAACGTCTTTGTTCTAAAAACTGTGTTTACCTGTGAAAAAACTCTAAAGACAAAGTAAGACTTTTTTCTTATTGAAGAAATGTCAGTGATTTTTTATTGCTATTCCGACACGGTTATTACTTTTAATAAGAAAAGAAATACAGCGTTTTTTCTTTGTTCTTCAAAAGAGAATAGTCCTACTGCCGAGGAAAATATAACTTTTTAAAAAATGCCTCTGTTTACTAAAGTACCGACCGTAAATTTTACAGATACGTTAAAAGCGTACTAACGAAAAAAATGATTACTTTTGCTCGAAAAATTACGAAGGTGTTATATTCTCCTTCTCTTTTTACAACTCAGATTACGTTTAGCAAGCGAAATATAGAATACATAGTTTCTAAAGACCCGTATTCTAAAACGACTCAGTGTTTACCTTAAACATGCAAAATAATCTATGAGAGAACTAGTGAAATTTCAAATTGAACAGCGACTGGAAGATGAACGAACTTTTCTAAAAGCCTCCACGAAAAAAAAAATTAAAAATTTCTAGAACTAAAAACAGAAGCCGAGGAAAAACTACTAGAACAAAAAAAAAGCCGACGACAGGCTACAAATGACATGGCTAAAACTTCTTTAACAACATAGGGAACCGACAATAAGACTGAAGTATTACGACAAACAGAAACGGTTAGTGTCAAAGTTACAAAAACGATGAATTGCTCTTGCAGAATGCCGTTTAAAGTGAAATTGACTATTCCACTTATTCTCCAGACAAGGATAAAACGTTTGCCTCGTATTTTAGATGATATGATGATCTATACTAAATAAATTGTGAACATTGGGCAGACTTAAACAATTCCAGCTAACTGCCTCGAATAGTAGGTACCACAGAACATACATAGTTCGTGGACTTCATTTTGCCCACGAAAAACAAGCGATTTGACTTCGTGCGGAAGCTGTAAATCTTTACACTGAATTATTTAGCCCCAATACTAATGTGTTTTACAAACGCTGGAAGTGTTTGAACTTGGTAAAAAAAGCGAACATTATAACACGTTCACCTCAATCGCCAATAAACACTATGACGAGTTAAAATTAGCCGAACATAGTACTGATAACATTAAATGTTTAATGTCCGTACTAAGATTGCTATCACGAAAATACGCTGAAATCAGACGGAGAGTTACAAACAAGTGAGAAGATTAGCATAATGTAACACTATATAAATTAGATAGATACTGCCAGATTGTTCAAGGTGTTCAACAAGATTAGAAGGACATCGAATAGTCGTGCATTGCACCTATAAGAAAGGTACGTCAAATATCGAAATTTAACTTTCTCTCAAAAACAATGTACAACAAAAAAGGAATCTTAACGCCCTTACAAAAAGATGCTAGTCTCACTAAAATCAGGATAAAGTGCCGCCTAGCCTCTTTTTTTCGATGTACACCCCTTTATTGCTTTATGGACTGTCCATTTTATGTTGAAACTTACCTGACTTGTAATAAATTGAGACACGACGATTTACATTGTAGAACGAATAGAATAAATTAGACCCATGTTCAATCCACAACTATACACAACTAGGATTGCATTAATATACGAACACATACGCACGTGAACATCCTGGATAAAAGTATAACATTACAATTATATTCGAGATCAGACCTGTCAATAATCAATCTACATACATGGAAAAGGTTTAATAAACACACCCTGTTAAGACCCAAAAAATAGCAAGTACAGTGACGAGTGAAATAATTTGTTTCAAGGGGTAAATACGTACTAACGTTACCTTAAAGAAACTACCAAAAACGTGAAACTACTCGTGTAAAAAGACACTGATATTTTATTTAACTCAGATTGGACGCCAGCGGGCTATTCATGGGAGTTACTAATGAATACGTTTTACCAGTAAACAGAAAATCGTACGTCAGAGTCAGTAAAATTAAAGCAGTACTAGAAATAAACTTTCCTGAATTTTTTTTTCTGTCAGTTTTGGTTATTGCAAAAATATGGAAGCCACATTTCAACGAAACACACACGTTCAGCATGTAATTAAGAAGAAAAGGATGTGACTTTTGCTTGGTGAGAAAGAATAAAAAAGGACTTGAATTGACTAGTGACGGCCGGCATTTTATTGCAAGTGTAATATAGCCAATGGGCAGCACCCACGGTGTACGTAAAAAAAAATATGAAAAGAAATCCGCGTGTTGGCAGACTTTTTAACAGGATTAAATGCAGTACTAAACGTAATATTCTAACCCCCTCCTCCCATTGAATGAACTCTTCCGTCAGGCGTTGACTATAAATGCTTCGTCATTTCTACTTTATTTCGTGTGTTACTTTTGTAGTATTGTCTTGGCGTTCGGGACTTGATGTACGCCGGTCTATGGAACTGTCCTGTGCAGTTCTAGGAAATCCACCTTCCCAGGCTTTTCCTTCTCACCCTTTGAGAAGGAGGTAGTTTATTACTAATCGCCTGAGGCGCCCCTACCGTGGAATGTTGACGGGGCTGCCCAGCCAATTTTTAAAGGAACCAAATACTCTTCCTCTAGAGTGCGCAATTCCCACTTTCCGGCCTTGTGTTACATTCCAGTTTGTGGAAAGTTAATAAATAAGGTGTTTTACTTTTGTGAATAAAACCTTTACAAAGAAATTCGGCTCTCTCTTTCCTCTCTTGACTACACTAAAGGAGTATCATTATCAATTGCGAAGATCGGGGTAGTCTTTTTCAAAAAGAAATAGAGACAGAATCTTTTGAAAAAAAATCGTACTTTAAAATACGCGTGGAAAGATGAAAGTTCTAAATTATGTATCAATACGCATCGCGAGTTATACAAGTTTGAAATAATTGCTTTAGTAGTCAAACTTGCTTCCGCAATTTTTTAGCAAGTTATATATATCATGATTGGTCTACTTGATTTTACGATGCAACCCTTGAATACGTCCTAACAAATAGTAACATATATATATATATATATATATATATATATATATATATATATATATATATATATATATATACCGGGAACATTTACAAAGTGGTTCCGTGAATCCGGGAGTATAGGTTAAAGAAAAATAATGAGATTTTTTTTTACAAAATATCCAATATTTCGGTCAGTTTATAAAGAAAGGATTGTACCGTATATACACTGTATATATTACTGGGAATAAACCCACAACAATCAATCACCAACAGTGATTTGGAACACGATTAGCAGAACCAGCACCTCTCCCTTAACTCACCATGTTATCTTTGATTAACTGAAAAACTTGAAAGAATTAAATTTAGTGATAGAGGCAAACTTCCAAACAATAAAAACAAAAAAACCTCAATTAACTGTAGGCATAATAGATTACACCCTCTCAATAATTAATTTATAACCCATCAAGCTAGTACTACCTCACAAGTAAAAAAAACTAAAACGTTACCTATCCACTTACGTTAATTTGACAACATAACTATACATTTATACCAAATTCTGTACTATACTTGATATAACTATTGTGTTCACTCTTCTATTTAATGGGAATCCTAATTAGAGTCCATTACAAGTATTACCATCTAAAACATTATTACCAATTGCACATAAATATCTATATATATATATATATATATATATATATATATATATATATACATGTATATATGTGTGTTGTGGGTGTGTTTGTGTCTCAATATATATATATATATATATATCATTATTGTCATTATTTTAATTAATTATTATTGTTGTTATTAATATATTTTTAAGTGTTTACTACAATTACTAATTATCGCCAGCATTCTATCTATTATTAGAATAACCACCTCTACTATTATTATTAGTTTCATAAAGTAATGTTATTATCATTTTAATTAGTATTAGTAATACTACTTTTAATCTCATTATTATCATTGTCATTAGTATTAAAATTATTAAGATGTTTTTGGTTACCATTGTTACTATACTTATAGCTATAACTATTAGTTTTACTATTATTAATAGCATTAGAATTATTACATCAGATAATTCCTCTATTATCAAATAATTTATTTTTATTATTATATTTACAACTAATATGATAATATTAATTTCCATCTACTTTATTTTTTCTTATCCTCTAATATTCCCTGATTATTTAAATGCTACTATTGCTTACTACTATAGTTCATAATTATTATTGATTATTATTATCATTATTAATATTTTAAAATATTATTATTTGCCATTTTGGCACTATTATCGAGATAATTATTATCATTATTATTAGTATTACTATTATTATTAATAATGATGTTCTTTTTAATATCATTATCATAATATTTAGTGTGTGTAGCAGTAACAATGACAATATTACTAATTGTATTATTATCAATAATATTACTATTACCATAGTTACCGCCATCTAGCTTTTACTACTATTGTTTTCATTCATTTATTAGCCATGGTGGTATTAGTCTTAGTGATATTGCAATTATTTTTTTAATTATTATTTTATTATTATTATTATTATTATTATTATTTTTATTATAATTATCATCGTTATTATCATTATTATAACTATTACTACCACTATTTGTGTTATTTTTTATTATTATTGTTATTATCATTGTTGTGATTATTGTGATTCCCATTGTGATCATTATTATTAACATAGCTATTATTGTTATTAACATTTTGAATATTATTTGTATTATTGCAATTACTAATTCTACTATTATAAATCGAATTTTTGGAGCAAGACAGCAATAGGGACCCCAGATCATTAACACAAGACGCGGGACATATTTTGGAAGTCACCGGTTGACCTCGCTATACACGTGGTCTCTTTTTACAAAACACTTGTAAATAAATCTTTTATTTATTTTACTAAATGCAGTATATTTCGGAATTTTTTTTTCTTTTAACATGTTAATATATATTTTAAGGCAGAGAGTCCATAAATAAAACAAATGAAATATTAACATGTTTTCTTTTAAAACATGTTTTTGTGTCACTATTTACTTGCCTCCCCACAAGGGCAGAAAGGGGGGGTATGCCATATTTATCACCGTACGTAAGTAATCTTTCGTTTTGTAGGGAAAAATCAAGCTTCCCAAAAAGGGGCACTCTGGATCTTACCTCAGTTTAGAAGGATGTTTGCATACTACACATTGCTCCTAGCCTGAGGAGGCAAAACGGATGATTACGCAAGTTATTTTAATAAATAAACGAAATATATACGCTTTTAAAAAAATCGGCTGACTTGTAATCTTTCGTTTTGTCTCCCCACGAGGACGGAGTTAGACTTAAAAAATCAGTTTCTAAACGGAAGCAATTTAAAGTTTATGAAGTTTTTGTCCTTAAAAACTGATTTTTGAAGTAAATAGCGAAGTTTTGTTTTTTAATAACAAATAAGTTATAAAAAGATTTTAAATAAAATGATGTATTTGTTAAATCTTATTTCATTTGTTGCTTACAGAAAAAAGGAAAAAAACTTCATAAACTTTAAATTGCTTCCGTTTAGAAACTGATTTTTGAAGTCGAACTCCGCCTCGTGGGGAGGCAAAACGAAAGATTACAAGTCAGCCGATTTTTTTAAAAGCGTATATATTTCGTTTATTTATTAAAATAACTTGCGTAATCTTCCGTCTTTGCCTCCTTGGGCTAGGAGCAAAGTGTAGTATGCAAAAATCCTTCTAAACTGACGTAAGATCCAGAGTGCCCCTTTTTGGGAAGCTTGATTTTTCCCTACAAAACGAAAGATTACTTAAGTACGGTGATAAATATTTCATACCCCTCCCTTTCTGATTTCGTGGGGAGGCAAGTAAATAGTGACACAAAAACATGTTTTAAAAGAAAACATGTTAATATTTTATTTGTTTTATTCATGGACTCTCTGCCTTAAAATAAATATTAACATGTTAAAAGAAGAAAAAAAAATTCCGAAATATACTGCATTTAGTAACATAAATAAAAGATTTATTTACAAGTGTTTTGTAAATAGAGACCACGTGTATTGCGAGGTCAACCGGTGACTTCCAAAATATGTCCCGCGTCTTGTGTTAATGATCTGGGATCACTATTGTTGTCTTGGTCCAAATATTTCCTATAACAATATTTACCAGCATTATGATTAATATTACGGTCACTTCCTTCAATATTATTATTAGTTTAATTATTATTTATTATTTAGTATTATTACTTTCTGATATGTTATGATTATTTTATTTTTGACCTGACTATTACTTTTTATTAATTTCTATCATAATCGATTGCTATTATTGTTATTGTTGTTATTGTTGTTATTATAATTATTAGTGGTAGTAGTAGTAGTATGTGTATTATTATTATTATTATTAATACTTACAAATAACCACATAATGCACTTTTTAGTTATTACCGATATTATTATTATTAACATTATTATTATTATTATTATCATAATTTCATGTTATTTAAATTATTATTTTTATCATTTTTATGATGTCAACTTAGAGAATTAGTCTGATTTATTAATTTATTAATGATAATTTGAAAAGTTTAAGGGAAAATAAAACAGTGTAAATAAAGAATCAGTGACACAATGTGTGTACAACCACTGCCCCGAACACACACACACACACACACACACACGTCTGCACGCTCATACATATATATGCTGCTACCGATTACAACTGATTATAGAATATGCGGTTTACCCTGAGTGGAAAACAAATTTCGACTGTTTTTGGCACATTCTGTTGCATGTACATTCCCTTTCCACTACTTCTGTCTGAGTAAATAGACGGTTTCGTTTTTTTCTATCTATCTACCTATCTAGCTTTCTATTAATTCATCTATCTTTCTTAATTATCTATCAGTTAGCTCTTTTCACTTTATTTTATCTGATTTTATTTCATTTTATTTATTTTTATATTTTATACTTAAATTTTAATTTCAAGTTGAAAATTTTGATGTTTAACGGTTCCAAGCACATGAATTCCCAAATTTTGAAATTGAAAATTTCTTTTCTTCTTCCTCTTTTTTCCTCATTTTTTCTTTCCAAATATGATCTAAGGTTAATATCGGATTCTAACTCTGCCTGATGAGATCTCAGTTTATAATAACTGTTGATCGATAACATCGAGATGCTAGTGTCGCAGATTTTGTGCATATCTGTGTAAATAAAAATAACTATAATATAGTTATATTTATATATTATATAAAAGTTATATTTGATAGTGAGCACTTTTTATAAACCCGGTTCATATACTTTGGATTATTACCCCGTGGATGTTTTACCTGAATTGTTATTATCATTATCTAGGCTCCATTACTGTTGAGCACTTTCTAAACCGGAATATTAATTCGCATGAATGGAAAAACAATGTTAATACCTCCTTAAAAAACATTCCGACTACCAACAAACGGAACTACGTTCTTATACTCATTATGAAGATGGAGGAACTTTTGAAAAGGATGAAATGGAAATCAAGCTTTTTCCCGGAAAGATCTACATGCAATGAATCTAGAGATTACTACGGATTTAAAAATCAAGGCACCGTACCCCGTTTTGAACAACTCGACTGGTTTGAAATTGATTTAATGAATATATTTAGGGGCATCACATTTCATAAGCAAAAATCAACCATTTCAGAAAATTCTGGACGAGATAGTTAAGGAAATTAATAGTTAAGAATATTTACTTGCTAAATCTGATAAAAATCAAAACTTTCATAAACTAACCACACAAGAATACTATAAATTACTTGAAAACAGCATCACACAAAACTACAAAAATCAAACGTTAATTTAGTTCATAATATCAACATTGATAGTAAAGTTATTACCAATAAACAAAAGATGCGCGACAGAGTAGGTAAATTAAGGGAAAATAAAGCATAGAAAAATATAAGAAAGAGTAAATAAGCAAATAAAAATATTTCATGACTAAATCAGTGGGTAAACACACCATATACCATAAATTGGTTTTGTAACATAGTAAATAAAACCAACTGCTCGTTCATCCAGTTTAACATCACAAATTATTACCTATCCATATCTAAAGAACGTTTTGAAAATGTAAAAGATTGTTATACTATGATATCTGATATTTCCGCAGATGAAATCAACATCATTAGAAAATGTAGAAATACGGTACTAATTTGTATATATATATATATATATATATATATATATATATATATATATATATATATATACATATATATATATATATATATATATATATATATATATATGTGCTTCTACCGATTACAACTGATTTGAGAATATGCAGTTTACCCTGAGTGAAAAAAAAACTATCGACGGTTGTTTTACACATTCTGTTGCATATACATTCCCTTTCCACTACTTCTGTCTGAATCAATCCAGGATTTAATTTTTTCTATCTATCTACCTATCTATATTTCTATAAATCTATCTATCTATCTTGTTATTCTACCCTTTTTATTATATCTTTTCACTTTATTTTATTTTATTTCATATTTTATGTTTTGATCTTGATTTTGATTTTAACATTTTTATTCTTAACGGACCTAACAACGTGACTTCCGAAATTTTGAAATTTTACATTTCTTTTCTTCTTCTGTATTTCCATATTTTATTCTTTCCAAATACGATCTAATGTTAAGATCGGATTCTAAATCGGCCTGACGAGATCTCAGTTTACAATAACTGTTGATCGATAACATCGACATGCCTGTGTCGCAGATTTTGTACATTTCTGTGTAAATACAAATTATATATATATATATATATATATATATATATATATATATATATATATATATATACTTGTTAGTTTTTTATGAGGATGATATGTTTTTAATTTTATATTTGTTACAATATCAGAAAAATAACAAATACAAGCATAACGAAGATTTCTTAAAAAATTAATATCATATATATTATATTATATTAAGTCCATGTACAGTTCAATTTTAAAAAACAATCCAAAGACATACTTTACAGTAGTCTCTCTTCTTTTTTATTTTTCTCTTCAGTTGGACATAACTATTTACCTTTTCGTCTTACATACAATACCATCAATTGTTCCATATTCATCTATATAAATATATATATATATATATATATATATATATGTGTGTGTGTGTGTGTACATGTGTGTAGGTGTTATAAAACAATGCTGCTGATGAGTAAATATATGAATCCACACCAGAAATCAGCACCAGACAATTAGGTTAAAACACTTGTTTCTTACATTTGCCTAATGTGTGAAATAACCTTTAAATTTAACATCATATCAGCACACGAAGCAACTAATCCAGGAGTCATATTGTGTATAATACAGGTTGTTTAAATAGCTGCTGTCGTTTTTCTTGACCAATAGAACCGGCTATGTAGCACACTCAGACAAATAATAAATCGAACATTCTGGCACAAATATGCATGATACGTAGACCCGTAATAGATTTACAACTATAATCTTCAAGAAAGTATGTCGAACGCAATACCTTCTTCATACGGCCAGCGACTGTAACCTATCCCTTGATTGTACGTATCATCAACTGTGTAGGCCGCATTTACTATACTATACTGTTATCCCATGGAGAGGCTTTAGGACAGACAACTTAGCAAGAATGACATAGTCACATTCCTTTTTCTCTCTCTTTCAACTATCAGTACGATTGGTATTCAACATACCTTCTCATATTATTTCAGAACAAACATATAACGAAACATTATTGTTAATGTGTGTGTTTTGTGTCATATCCGGTAAGGACGTTCTTCCTATTGCCTGGATTAGTTAATTCATACGAATCAGAAAGTCCAGCAGCTTTTTATGTTTTTATTCCCCAAGGTATATGTCATATTATGAATACCATGATTTTTTCTAATGGAAAACAAACACAAAAATATAGATAAATCATTGATATTGCATAAATCCTGCCTGCATTTATTGAATTGTTTTTTGTTATCTAGCCAAATCTAGTGTGTACGCTTTCTTTGAATACTATTTCCCCGTTTGAATAAACTGTGCACATGATCTTAAATCAGTTTTTATGGCTCAATTATATCGATCCATAGAAATCTAGCGTTGAGCACGGCATATATAAAAATTTCAGGAGGATAATTTGGAAGTTTTAAAAATCTAAAGAGAAAATGGTATAAAACAGGACACTACTTATGAGAAGCGGGGAAATAAACAAGGAAGCGTAAAACTCAACCATGAATATATCAGAAATATGTCAGGATTCATAAAAGGAAACGAAAGCAGAAGAGAAAGACCGCACGCTATAAAAGGTGTAGAAAATAAAAAGTATTTATAGAGAAAACATATGAATTAATGAAGGATCGGTAAAAATATAGAAACGAAATAAAACATTTGCATGAAATGCAAAAAGATAAAGAGAGAAAAACGAAAATAGATCGAATTTCGGTGTTTAATTCATAAAGGAAAATAGAAAATCAACAAGAAATGTAATCCACAAAGATTTACGATAAAATATCAGTAAACTGCTAAGAATCACCTATAATATTGAAAAGGTAGAATAAATATATCATATACGAGTATGGTAAAAAATATATTGAAGAATATTTTGATAAGAGAATAGTATACAAGCATAGAGAAATCGAAGAATTATGAAAAGGGAAAACGTTTTAAGAGATTAGATATACGCACATATTGAAATAACATATAAAGTTGTAACGAAAATTATTTCGGCTATAAAGTCTCAGTAAAAATATCATACTTAAAATCATGTGTTTTTAATTAGTAATCTAATTATCACTTAATAAGTAACAGCAGATATAATCGAAGCAGCTTGATATGTAATGAAAGACACAATATGATCTGCATATTTTGCTGCCCCCCCCCATGTTTTGCCACATTATATAATTGAGAGAAACTGAACATGTTAAAACTGTGTGAATAAGTGTCTTATCCATGTTGTTTAAATGTTATTAAAATAAAATATACGTATTTAGTGTATTCTAAAGTAATTAAGATACATACATCACTTAAAGCGGGTGCATATTCATTCGGCACATACGAGGACACATTAGAGTTCGGGATAAATTCCGTTGATTTGCCAAAAATAAATCATGCACATGATTAAATTTCATCAATAGTGTTATTTGAAGTATAGAGGAAAGTGATATCCCTACGGATTTGTAAGTTGGTTACCTGGAGATTATGTACCATTCCATTGTCTTCTTCTGAAAATTGAACGCAT
This sequence comes from Sepiola atlantica, assembly GCA_963556195.1. Lineage (NCBI taxonomy): Eukaryota > Metazoa > Mollusca > Cephalopoda > Sepiida > Sepiolidae > Sepiola > Sepiola atlantica. The sequence goes on from OY744523.1 coordinate 99,112,436, forward strand.
AACCACTTTTTTATTTTAATTTACAGCGTCTAACATATTTCTTTGTAGGAAAAACACCCATACAAATGCACACACAACTCCCTCCATATATATATATATATATATATATATATATATATATATATATATATATATATATTCTTATGTGGCGATGTGCTCTTTAATGAGACGTTTAAACAATTATTAATGTTTGCAAATAAAAATTAAACAAACTACTTTAAAGTAAGTATATTTGCAATGCAAGTATATTCATATGAGCCCGTCATACGTTGGGTATAGATTTGACGAATATATTTGCTGGGATAGGGCTTCATCAGCAACATATTTTTGAGAGCTTTGATAATTAAATTTAGGAGTGCGAGGTCCAGCGTTTACGATATGCATGACCAGATAAGTTGCATTGAGCCATACCTAAATCTTTTTACTTGTCGGAAAAATAAATGCAATTAGATTGACACAAAAAGACATGAAAAATAATGTGTATCCAGGTTATTTATATGTGTCTCCGCAATAATTGTTAATACCCCTTACCACGGTTATCTTAACTGGTTCTATTCCGACGGCAAATACAGTACATTCCGAGTAACACAATCATGGTCATAAGGGTTCTATGTGCAATATTTATCATAAGTCAAAAGTTAAAGCAAATAACACGAACACACTGATGCAAAGATTAATAACTTATAGCATAACAATATGTTCTAAAAGATGTTTGGATTCAACAATAAATGTACGGAATGGATTATATGTTGCAATACAAAACTAACAGAACACTAACTATTCATAAAAACACAATGTATTCAATAGTGGTTTATATACAATTTATTCGGAATAATTATAAGGACGATCATGTCAAAAGTATTACGATTTAAATGAGTACTTCACTCGTGCTAACTGAGTCGATGATGTTCAATATTCTGACCGTAATCGGCAAACGTTACGAAATAGATACCCATGAAAACCGAAGAAAGAAACATATCGAAAAAAATCCCACTATAAAACTGAATTTCAAACAATGAATGCTACAATAGTTTGTTAGTAACCGTTCGCTGTACATACGTAATAATAATTGTCATCCTCTGATCCTCGATCACCCATAGAGGGTAAACGATCGGAATAGGCATATGAACATATATGCAGATGCACACTGTACGATTACAGATCTGTGTGTACTCAAAATAATACAGTTTCACATAATGCAACAATATAATTCTACAATATCGCCGATGTGTTCAGATGTTCTTTCTTATATAGTGATATACTTAAGAAATAAAATAACAAGTGTTGAGATATGTGGGTTGTAGTATCTCGAAGGTTGTCGAAAAGACCAAAGACTTTACGATGTGCTTTAAGAAACAGACCCCATATATATGTATAAACTCTACGAATAGCTGATTTTGTATCCAGTAGTATCTGAACGGATATGTGCCAAGTTAATTACTTATTAATAAGTCAAAACTTATAGTATATATACTAATCTATGTGGGTATATATATATATATATATATATATATAGAGAGAGAGAGAGAGAAATATACATATATATATATATACACCTAGATTTATATATATACATATATTTATACATATATGTATATACGTATATATATATATATATATATATATATATATATATATATATACTATTGAATTATACGCACACACAAACACCCACACATATACATTATGGGTATATATGTATATGTATATGTATATATACATGATTGTGTTATACGCATACACACACACGCACGTATATATATATATATATATATATATATATACATATATATATTTATATATATATATATATATATATCTTTTATTTTTACATATTTTTTATTCCAAACAACGTTAA
>OY744523.1:99119293-99241793 GCA_963556195.1 Sepiola atlantica
CTACTGTGCTGTTGTGGTGAGAGCAGTAGTGTATGTTGTTGTGTTTGTGAGTGTGTTTGCAGGTCACTTTGAATGCTAGTTTGTTGTTTGGCTTTATTATAAGCGTGTCTAGGAATTGTATCGAGCTAATGTGTGTGTGTATGTGGTTGATGATACCAGTTGATGTCGAGTGGCGGATATTACTACAATACTAAGTAATTACCTTCTCCTTTAAGGTATGCATCCCTAGTGAACGATTTAAAAATGTTTCGAGTTAGTATTACAGAAGTATCAAGCTGGATTTAGTTTAGGTATAAGCTGTGTTTATAACAATTTCTTATTTCTAGGCGATATCAAGCAGCGATCATCAACGGTCGAAAGTTAATGCAAGTGTGTACAATCTGTGTGTTATACTCTGCCCGGTGTCATAGATAACATTTCATGCCTAACAGCTACTGAAATGTAGATAGAACTCCCTCCTTAGGTGTGAGCACACTTATCCCCATACGTTATTTGTAAAATATAGGCAGCATGTAATAATTATATCTAGTAGTTAATATTTCTCAGTCAAATACATTGAATACCAATGAAAGTTAGTTGTTTATCATTACTCTAATTTATCAGTTTAGTAGATTACTTACACACACACACATTTATATATATATATATATATATATATATATATATATATTTATATATATATTAGCTATAGCAACGAGGTGAAACCACACTTAAGTGATTTGAAAACGTGTATAACACTAAATACCCATTAAATGCGGAGTATTTGAAAAGTAAAAGCGCTTATTAAAATGTATACTGGATATAATTGACGAAAATGTATATATATATATATATATATATATTTATATATATATATACATATATGTATTTATACATATATATATATATCATATCTATATATATATATATATATTTATACATACATATATATATATTATATATATATATAAATATATATATATAGTTATACATATATATATATACATATATTTATATATATATATATATATATATACATGAACATATTAATATATTAATATCTAAAGAGGTGCGCCAACGTCCTTATTTAATCATAGAATGATAACATCTATTAAATAGTCATATATATACATATATATATCTATCTATCTATATATATATATATATATATATATATATATATATATATATATATATATATATATATATATATATATATATATATATGAATTATATATATATTTTTTTAATTCTGTAATGCTTTTTTTAATTCACAAATATTAATTCATGTTCCATATGTATCACGTAAGTTCTCGGTTTGTCATCGAATAAACTTCAAATGAAGATATTAAATGAACATAAACACTTGAGAAACGAAGAGAACCATACAAGACAGTTGAGAACCACTCACGGGAAGTAAGTTAGACGACTAATAAAGGTCTCGAATTGTTCAAGAAGAGATGCTGACAATCTAAATGCTCCATCCCAAAATAAGCGACACAGGATATAATTGCATTACACTACTCATTTTAAATTGTTTTTTTCTGGTTTCGTTTGTAGGTGGCTGGGTATTTCTAAATAATAGCTTCGAGCTTCGAACTTCGAAAGTGTGACTTTAATAAAAAGACAGTCATTTTTAAGAACTTCGTAAATTGACCTACAGTATACAATATGCATGTTGGGATGGCCGGATAGGGGAGTGGTTGTTAAACCAAGTTAGCTATTAGTGTTACATACTTAGTGCGTTTCGATCAACAATCAGGACGGGTGTAATGGAGGTGTTCGCCGTGCTGTGTTGATTATTCGGTCGGTCGGGCGGTCGTCGAGTTGGCTGTACCGTTGGGTCGTGTTGTGCTGTCTATTTACACAAGAAAACATTGAAATCTGTATTTGGTTTAACAATCTCTTCATTTCGAAAACACATATACTTCGACAGCACCCATTGCGTGTATTGGAGAAGGAACGGTTTATTCGGCCCGTTTTGCGCTATTCAGCCCACGCCCTTATTCTCTCTGCATGGAGCGCGCAATTTCCTTCTCACTCGTTTGAATTTCAGCAACCAAAGTGGCCACGGGATACTTCAACGTGACGTTGTTTTCACTTTTGTTCCTAGCTCCCCCACTACTCTAGGGCTATCTCTTACTCTCTATTGAGCAATATAGATCAACAACACTTTTACGACACATTTTTCTTTGATCTGCGCTGATCATTATTTTGGCCGATTTGCATCCGAAGATCGCAATGCCTGTTTGACCAGTGTTTACATATATACATTGAAGCTAGTTGGCCAACGTAATTATAGCTGAATAGAATACGCTTATATTCCGATTATTAAAACCGTAAGATACAGGGTATATATATTTGTTATACAACGACATCTGTTTAACACCATTGCCAGTAAATAGCGTGTCAATAGTCATATTGATGTACATATTTGCTGATTGTTTAAAATTGTTTACCATCTAGACCGATTTTCAAAATGTAGGCGTGTTCATATAACAACTTAAACACATACACACGCGTTTATTTTCTAATGAAATAAAATGGTTTTATTTAGTCAAGGTCTCGAATGAGACGCAAATTTATACAGTATATACATTCATCGGGGGACATAAATATTGTATACACGAGGTAGCAAAACCTGGTGTGTCAAACCGAGGCAGTAAAACCCACCAACAATGAGGATTGCTTAGAAAATCAGAAAAAAAAGTAAGAAAATAGAATATTCATGGTTAAAAAGCAAAAGGGATGGGAACACATTTTATGTGATATGAAAGGAAACAGGAAAGAAGAAGCATACTTTCATATAAAACGACTAGAAATGAATGGGAAAATTCTTTGATGAACGCATGGTGAGTTTTCAAAAGAAGCAATTTAAAATAAAAATAATAAAACGTGCAAATCTGTAAAATAAATAAGACAACGCCGATAAAATATAGTGGAGAGTTTTAAAAGGAAAAGAAAATCGAAATTCGTATCCAACCAGTGTACCAACGTCTTTCTCGTAAGCAACGCAAAGGCTAGGGATCGAGACTTGAGAAGCGGGGATTTAGCGATAGAGAATGGAAGTAGTGGAAGGTTATTAATATATATATATATATATATATATATATATATATATATATATAGAGAGAGAGAGAGATATTAATAATATATATATATATATATATATATATATATATATATATATATATATATATATATATATATATATACGTGCGTGTGTTTGTGTGTATGGGTGCGTGGGTGAGTGGTGAGTGTGGGAGTGTATATTCTCATATATTCGCAAGCAACGCTTGCATGAAATGAAAATATTGAAACTAACGAGATAGTACGGATTTGGATCGATCCTTCGATGGGTCAGGTTGACCCAGTGTTAAGTAAATATATGAAAGCACGGACGTGGTAGAAAATCAGAATGCGTGATCGACTTAAAATAAATAGAAAAAGTCGATCACATAAATTGTCGGGTGGAAAAAAGAAGAGGATTAGAGAGGAATCTAATGATGAGAATGAAATCAAAACCGATTCAAGTGAAAAGAAAAACACACTAATAATTTTGAGACAAAATAAAATGAAACAAAATGAATTTGCAATTACGGAATGGAATATGAGATAAAAGAAAAGGGAATATTAAATATTTCCCATAAATTTATAATAATTTCAGTTTTATAAAAGACAACAGAATGGCAACAATACAATACTGAGACAACGAATAAAGATAATTCGGAAAGTCAAAAAGTTATGCTAATAAATCTTAGGAATATCTTATAAGGTGTATATATATACGATGTTCTAACGTATTCTCTATCTAAGTAAGTAGACTTTCAACAACGGTGTTTCCAATCTTATAAACTTATTATATAAGTATACTATCCCATCAAATAAGACATGCTGATGTTACTGCGTTATGTCTGTACTCGTGACGGATACATATTAAAAAAGACGACTTTACCGATTTCAAATTACATATATTTAATTTATCATGTAGAAACTAAAGTTCATTTTCTTAAGTTAGGTATTCTTAAAAATGAATAGGTCCCTAGTTAACGTTTCACATGCTTCTCTAATAATACTTGCTTCGAAACTGAAATACAACTTCGAATTCTTTAATCTGTCATATGATCTAGCTATAGACTGATATGATGATCGTCTTTAAATTCCACAGCTAATAGCAACCTACACGACCTATCGCAGCCGTATTGGTACACATGCAAAATATATTACTTCGAATCATGCTATTTTAAAGGTTATTCAGATTCGGTACCAGAAATCTATATAACACACGCCTATATGTAATGTACATACTATGACATAATATTTCCTGATACATGCTTTATCTAACTGTGTTTCTACTCTAGAAAACTGTACTTGAAAGATGACGGTATGAGATCTAATTCCACAATTCTTCTTCGTTCAATGAACTTCCAATATCTTTTAAAATAATTCCATACTATTCCTTGCTTGTCTTTTTTTTAAAAATTCTTGACAAGATATGCATAATCATGCTTATGTTGTTTAAATAATATCTTAACCGTATGTCCTTGCATAAAAGTAGTTTCAACAACAAATATTTTCATATCTAGTCGTTTTGTAGCTTATAATTCAGAAATTAACATAACACTTTTAGACAGTATGATGGAAATCTGTAATATACAATTTCTGTTCAAAGTATGAAAATTTAAGGCACCAGTCTATTATTGACACTCATGTGCTTGTTTTTTATAGAAAATGTATTCAGATATTTTTTGCATAAATTTAGTAAACATGTTACGCGCTATCTCCTCGCTATCATTTAGAGATGAGGATTTACAATAAAATGATAGAAGGCAAACGCTACCCGTGATGAAAGTCATATACTTGATAGGCGTGAACCAATAGTCCATGCTTGAAGTCAAAAATAAGATTCCACAATAGCATCCAGACCGTCACCTACATCAAGGAAATACAATACTGCACCTGTTGACCATAGTTATAGATGATTCCCCATACTACATGCATTGGAATGTAACATTCTTAAGCGTTTCTTGCTGACTCAGATAAAATGTGGATACAGTGGAGAACATTCGACTCAATGACACCTGAGTGTGGCGAACAAAAGCAACCATAGCCAGATGGTTCTACAAAAGCACCCCAACCATCTGCAAAGGTTGACAAGGTAACACTACGATTCAGAACCGCATTGATTGCCGTCTAATATCGAAGGAGAGCAGCCTAAAATATATCATACACAGTCATGATGTTGCAAAGAACTACGTAATAAAATACATTAAAAGAAGAAAAATATTCTTAATGTGTAAAGTTAAAATGTAATAGATTAGTAATCTACAATGTTGATATATCCCAAAATATTCTGTATTTACTATGTTAAATTTAAATACATCTATCCGTGATTCAATATATATTTATTCGTTACTCATATGTAAATTAAAATTTCTGCGAGATATTTGACATATTTAAACATATGTTCATATAGTAAAGCTTTTTACCAAGTCATAATATTTGTGAGATAAATATTATATCTGCATTAGTTATTGTTTAATATAAGTAATATATACCCGAGAAATGGTGTTAGTATACGTACAAATCAGTTAAGAATGAAAATACGAACAGGGAAAATGTATAGAAAAGTAGGGTCCAGTTGATTTTTATATTTCTTTTTAATTACACATCTTTGAAAATGTTTCTATGAAAAAATCGTAATTAAAAACAAAATATTGAACTAACAGAAGTATAATTTGATGTGATAGTATTTTGTTTTATTTAGTCTGTATTTTTCACAATCATTTAGTTGTGCGTATAACAACACACACATCTATCTAAATTGATAGATAGGAACGTTATTCCGCCTATTATAACTATATTAACATCAGAACAGAGTATGCCTACTTTATTCTATAATACTACATACTATATGGAAATAGTATATATATATATATATATATATATATATATATATATATATATATATATATATATATATATATATACATAATCAGAAAATACCCACAAATAAGGTTTAGATATACCTAATGTGCATATTTATTTATGAACAGTGTTTAATAAATTAATATTCTTTAATAAACATTTATAATGCGCATTGTTTCATTTTCTTATATATATATATATATATATATATATATATATATATATATATATATATATATATATATCATAATCAGAAAATACCCACAAATAAGGTTTAGATATACCTAATGTGCATATTTATTTATGAACAGTGTTTAATAAATAAATATTCTTTAATAAACATTTATAATGCGCATTGTTTAATTTTCTTATATATATATATATATATATATATATATATATATATATATATATATATATATATAAATATATATATATATATATATGTATAAGAAATTGTTTTCTAGGATGATAACGCATCTTATCTTGCTTAAATGCTGAAAGGGATTCTTCAATTTCGTTTCACTAAAAAGCAAAAGAACTATAGATTATGTTTTTATGATAGGCATTTAAAATGCATGAAAACACCACCCTGATTAAATCTATAGTTGCATCATCTATGATTTGGAGTGGTGTGTGAAGTATCGCTGTCGTTGTAAGTAGATCGCCGTTAACAGGCTATACCGAATTTGTTTATAAATATATATATATATATGTATTTATATATATATATATATATATATATATATATATATATATATATATATATATATATATATATATATATATATATATATATATATATATATATATATGTATTTATATATATATATATATTTATATATACTTCTTTTTTTTCGGGAGGTGATTATTTAGTAACTCTTCTGTTTCCATGAAACCATCTTTCCAGAAACTACTTCCTGTTTTTTGTTAAGGGAAGGATAGATAATGTAGTATATTTGTGTTGCCTTCACAGGCATTACATTATCTTTATATGGTGGTCCCTATCAGCTATAACTTCCTGTATTTTAGAAAGGGTTCTGTATGTTCTGTTGTGTTGTTATGATATTATTCTACTAAGCACTAGTTTTCATTTTAGTAGACATGGAGGGCGGTGGTGGTATGGGATATGTTCTTTATTTTTGATAACAATCCTCCAGACATTATAATTTCGTTTTTTGAAAAAAGGGAGTATATCTTCTCATGCCCTACGTCCTCTTATTGGGATAGTATAGAATGTGTTCCTTCCTCACTACAAAATCTGCTCAGGATTACATTCTCTTTGTTTTTTGGGGGGATGACGTAGTATACATTATGTTGTCATGATGTTATCCTATTTTTGTCGTTATGTTTGGTCGTAATACTTCTATGTTCTCGGGTATTACCTCCTTCTTTGGGGATCAGGGTATTATGTTGTAGTTCACCATGATATATATATATATATATATATATATATATATATATACTGGTATATTTAATGAAAATATGTTTCCTTCAATTAAGTCTTGATAGACTGTTTGTATAAAAGAAAAAATGTACAACAAGTTTACGTAACTTGCATGATAAAAGTCAACGTATCTGCTGACAACTGAGGACAAAGTACTACAGCTATATGAAACTATTATTTTTCAGAATTCGATGCTTTCTTGATAAGTATCGTTTCTTTCGGCTTCTGACAAATATACACCAAACATATATTGAGAAGTAAATATGAAATATCACAGACTTTATCATTAGGCATGGATAGTCAATTGGCTCCCTCTACCGTTCTAGTAAATTCCTAACACCTGACATTATCCTGTATCTCTACAAAGCAACCATCCGCCAATGCATGGAGTAGTATTGCCACATCTGGGCGGGAGCATCATTTACTAGTATGTCCCTCCTTGACAAGGTCGAAAAAAGAGTCACCTACCTAATAGGGCCCTCACTGTCAACCAAGCTCCAGTCCCTGTCCCATCGCCGCAATGCGGCACCATTGTGCTTGTTTTACAAATACGTCAATGGATTATGCTCCGATGAATTTGGTACTCTGGCGCCCCTTTGACGTAAATCCACTAGACCAACTCGACAATCAACTACATCCCATCAATTCCCTGTGGAGGTCCCCAGATGCCGGAGAGTTTTCTACTCAGCTTCTTTCGTCGTGCTGCTGGCGTGTGGAACTCCCTCCCTGTCCCATGTTTCCCCGACAGTACTGACATGCAGCAATTGAAAACTAATGTAACCAGACATCTCGCTGCGCAGACTCCAATTAAGGTTGAGCCCCCAACCTTCTCCCTTTTTTTGTTTCTCAGTAGCCCCTTACGTCTACAGTGGCGGCCTGCCTTGTTTGGGCTGAACTATGTTAAAAAAGTAAAATCTAAAATAAAAACCTATAAACTGAAAATAATATATATACTGTAATGTTGGGAAAAGAACATCTCGTTATCAATGATTTTTATTTAAATTGTGTTTTGCTCCATCTATTCATTTCTGCGGAAGTAAACAGAAGGAGGAAGTTTAAACGCATGAGTTTTAAAAGAAAGTAACGAAACCCAAAATTCAATTATGTAAAATAACATCATAATATACCCATTCATATTCATCTTTCGTTTTTTTGCAGCTATGTATATATTTCGTTTCAATCAATATAATATAATTATATATAAATAATTATGTTAGAAACACGTGTCGATAATATCGTTATTGGCACTTTGTATGCACTTAGATGGCAAGGGCGTTACAACGACAGCAACGATTGCTCTCTTAAGGACCAAAATATATAGATACCCTCCGTAAGATGAATTGCTCGTCAAGTGAAGCATCAGGTACGTATTTCATCTCCTGAACCGAGATTATTTAATATGTTGGACGCAAATATTCAGGACGACTGGATACTATGCCGGATAAAGAAGAGAATAACTGATGGTATTTTGAAAACTTTAGTGTTTCAGACAATATGTTTGATCGAGACCTAATAGTTTAATTTACTTTATAATTAAATTTTTTTCTCTAGTAAACACCTGGCATACCTTTCTAAGAAATATATTAAGTCAACGTTCGGCGTTAATCGCGACATAACATTAAATGTCTATAATATAACCGATTCTGTGAGTACTGCCGGTTTCCACTTAAAGGTGGTAATAAATATATAGGTGCACATATAGAATAGACTACAGCAAGTTGATATTTCGATCTTTGCACCTAAAGTGGTCTGTCGATACAAGATTGATATTCTGATATCACAATGAAAATGAAAATGATTACTAAGTATAAATAGCGTGATGTACAATGTGTGTTCAAGAGGTAATTTATATTTATTTACATCAAGGTTTGTACAACATCTGTTCTTATAAGTGTCTAACGTTGATTCAGTTTATGTTGCTTCATCCGTTTATATGTTGTTAATTACAACCTCCTGTAACATATTAAATAGTGTGGTTCTTTGCAAGATGGAATTTCCAAGAAATACAAAGGCAGATTGTTAATGATATATATATATATATATATACATATATATATATATATATATATATATATATATATATATATATATATATATATATATATATAATTGTTATTTTATTATGAAACTTATATTTTATGTTGTAATCGAATGTTTATTACAAATCATATTATTCATTTTGCTTAACGTTCCAATAAAATATTGCCGTATTTTTTAAATTAGAAACTGCAGTGGATTTGCATATATATATATATATATATATATATATATATATATATATATATATATATATATATATACATATGTATCTTTCTCTCTCTCTCTCTCTCTCTCTCTATATATATATATATACAAATATCATTTTATGAATTATATTTAAAAGTTGAATCATATACACATGTGTTTCGTGCAAATCCAACATTCATCAGTATAGGAGGAAGCAATCTCTGCCGGTCACAGAGTTTTAACCCCAATACGAAAGTTATGTTTGACTCAGTAGCCGCAGCCCGTACATATGTTTTCATTACGCAGAGCCGTAGAATGACGAGAGTGAATTATACTCTGAATGATAAATATAGAGTTCATAGCAGCAAGACGTAAAGAAAACACAATAGAAGGGCCCTAGAGTTTGCATCGCACCATAAATGACGGCTTGTCGTTTCTTAATTTAGCGCGAGCTTTAGATAATTATTTATAAATAATATTTAAAAATTACCTATATGCACTTTTGTTTCATGCAGAACTAAAATTATCAGTATTGGAGGTGCCAATCACTGTCAGTCACGCACACACACGCACACACACACACACACACACATATATATATATATATATATATATATATATATATATATATATATATATATATATATATATATATATATATATTAAGGGTTATGCACGTATGTGAAGACCTAATTAAGATAGCCTGTCACATTTCTTCAGAAAAATCTTTCTCAATGGACGTGTACATAATAAACACACACACATAAACAAACATATCTTTAAAAAAGCAAGTCGACAAAAAAATGAAAATCTGACACTTTAATATTTATAGAAAGACACGGTAAAACACAAACAGTCAAACTATTAACATATTGGACTGAAACAAAAACTATAGTAATTATGAAATTGAGTAGGTGCTATAAAAATAACTTCAAAATGATACAGTTCCTCTGCGAAATAACATACAAAATTTAACTTAAAAATAATAAAATAATTATTCTGAAATTACATTACACGCTTAAAATCGGTCCTGGCACACATGTATCTAATATAAAACTGTATATTCCGGGAGTGTGTCTTGCATAAGACCTCCTATACATACAGGGGCTATACAAAAACAACGCTCTCATGTGTACTCACAATGTTACCGATACAAGCGCTATTAAAATAACATAACACCGCATAGTGACAATAGATTCAAATCTTCAGATATATGAAATATCCTAATAAGTAATTTAAAAATGATTCACTAAAAATCAATTACTATAAAAGCAAAGAGACTAAAATAACTGAAATCGTATTTAATCCGGCTACAAAGTAACACACCACATTCAGTAATAAACACTACTATCTCCTAGATGTTAGTGAATTCATTTTAAAAAAGGGTTCCAAACACACAAATGTTTGATGTATAAAATGTATAATTTATTAAGAAAATGAAATCTGACATCCAACCACGAATATGATCGATGATGCTCGAAAGCGCTTGGGAGACTAGAAATGATTAAAGAATTTTCAATTTCATTTTTTTCTTAGGATCCCTAAATGTAAAACTTTACAATTTCGAAATGTAAAAAGTCGTAAGTAAAGTGAAGCAGATGTGTGCAGGTAAATATATATATATATATATATATATATATATATTCTAGTATTATAATAAAGATACATATGCAGACGTAGTATATAGAGTTGTGTGCATGAATGTATATATATATGGGGTATATTTCTTGACTTAAAAGGGTGCATATTAATATAGCCGTATACAAGTGTGTACGTGTGTGTGATATTATATATATATATATATATATATATATATATATATATATATATGTGTACAACAGATTATATCTATACTTACATACAGAAAAACAATAGAACTATATTTTACATTAATTCAAATATTAGAATTGTCTTGAACAAACATAAAATATTCTTAGTGCTTATAATTTAATGAATTAAAAGCATTGCCAATATTTTTGTTTGGTTTTGTGTAAGTTTTTATTATATTCGAAATCATTAATTAAAATTGCTTATATGACTTTATTAGAAACAGAAATGCATTCTCGGTTGTTCAATTACATTAGTATAGTATTTTATAAATTATTGTTTCTTTATATGGTTTTCAATTTACGAAGTATTTTCTAAAAAATAATGAATTTTTTCTAATAAACCGCAATGCATAATACAAAATGACTTACTGAATAATTTATTCATGCGTCATGGACATTTTTTATTTGTCGGGTATTGTTTAATGTATTTTTAACATGATTTATTTAATCAGATGCCCGATCAAAATATATTACCGGACCAGGATTTGAAGCAGAACGAGAACGAAAAAGCGTGAAATAACTTGTGGTAATTGGTAGGTACTAAAATGTTAATAATATTTGACAGATAATGCTAGATAGATGAATATATAAATATATATATATTAGGTGGAGAACTAAAAGCGAACTTTTAGGGAAGGTAAACCCTCTTGTAAAAAGTATACAGCTCAATATGGCTAATATTTCCCACCTCATGAATCACTGAATCTTGTTGCATCAACGAACGAACCCTCTATTTGACTTTTTACCCTCTGTAGTCTATCTATTTTGGCCGCATCTGAAGAAGGTGGTTTCTGGAGTTTTACTTTGAAACCTCTCAATTTATTAATCGTGCCTTCTAACGACCTACCTACAAATCAGTTTCTCCTCTGGACTTTTTGACACCGGATTTTTTTGACCTCGGGCCCTTGCTTGCATTTGGGCAGCTTTTTGCTTTGTTTTCCCCCTTCTACGATCTTTGTTTTACTTTTTCAAATTTTAAATGTTCGCCTTTGCCAACTTATCTATCTCAGCAATTTCTTCTGATGATAAGAGGTTGATCTTTGAAAAGCCTTGCTTAAGTAAAATAAAAATAAATAGCTTTTTTTTCGGAATATACCTTGCATTGAACATCTGAATTGAAAAAAGATCTGCCTCCGACGCTTTTCTAATTCCTTTTCATCCTTCTACCTATATATATATATATATATATATATATATATATATATATATATATATATATATATATATATATATATGAAGAAAAGTGGAGATCAAATGATCCGACGTTATGTTAAATGAAAAAGGAAAGCCAAACACAAGCGATTTATGTATTCATCAACCTTTCGTCTTTATTGAAAAAACACCCTCAGGATGAGGACAGCAATGTGGAAAAATCATACAGAATATTACATTTGGCATGTCAGAAAGTGTCTAGAATTCGGCATGGCTGTTGGCTTGAACAATCAGAGAACGAAAAACATGATTTTGTTAATAGTGGTATTAGCCGTGGGCAGTCTCCCTCAAAAGGCACGAGATGAATAGGATTGATGGCTTGGATTTGTCAGTTTATGACCATGTTAGCAAGGAATGTTACTGGGGTACACATTTTATAACCAAGCATGGCTGAAGTATTTGGGGGACGGGGTTTGTGGAAGTATAAGTCTAACGTTTATTCTAAACTTGGAGGGGGGGGGCAAATAGTCAAAACGAAAAATAAGAAAAGGGGAAAATAGGGGAAGCGAAAAGCCAATTAGTGCTTAATACTGTAACCGAGCTTTGTAAGGGTAGTACTAAAATGTAATTGCAAGTAAGCTATACGGAGAAGGTTTATGTTTCACTTTCGAGGAAAGTGACCAGACTAGTTTTATTGATTCATATTCATCCGTTACTTTTATATATAAGTAGTATTTTTCTAGCTAGTAACTTATCACATTTGGTGATTTATTACCACTTATTTGCTTCCATTAGTCAATTAATGTTGTATACATAACATATCTTTGAATGTATTTAATGTATGTAAACAATAAGCATCAAAACACACAATAACAACATATTCAATTTAGTAGTAAAAAGTAAACTACAAAGTGGCAATTATAACAAGCTTAGCTATAGCAGTAATAGCGACAACGATAACAATAATGATATCGATAAAACAACAACAGCAACAACAACAACAATAACAATAATTATAATAATAATAATAATAATAATAATAATATAACCACAAGACAATAGTGATAGCTCTGACAGTCAGAGTACTTGCTCAAGGAAAACGTTCATAATGGAGAACAAAACCGTTAAACAAAATAAGTATTCATTTTTCATTATGCAATATTCGGGTATGTAATTGTTAGTGGTGCTTGGAAAACGAGGTATAATTACTCAGATATATATTTAATTCAAACAAAACTATAACATTTAACACACACACTATTTACAGGTGAACAGTTAAAAGAGAAATAGATTGATATGACACCGAAAACAAAACAGTTATTTAGATATGCTTATATAAGACTTAGTTAAGCATTATCATGAACTCAATGAATAAATGAATGTCACCTTGAACATAACATCCATTGCAAAGATGTCAATAAAGGTGCCAGGGCATTTGTGTATTTTGTAACTGTTCGTCGTAAGAGTTTATAGTATAATTAGTAATTACTCGACTATATATATTTTTGCAATGGGTGTAATTTTCACTATATATATATATATATATATATATATATATATATATATACATATATATATATATATATATATATATATATAGTTGTATGTGTGTGTGTTTGTGTGTGTAAATAGATAAGTCAAATGGTTAGTCTTAGGTAGTATACAAAATAGCAATTTTGCACGCACCTTATATATGAGAAAGGTCAAGTCAAACACATAGTAACATATATTAAAAATAATGTAGATATCAACTCAGGTCAATGTGTTTATCTTTGGGTCAAAATGAGATTTATTAGCACTTTAATACCAGCTCTAATTGAAAGGTGAACTTTACAGGGGTTATTCTCTATTAGCGATTAGATTGGCTTATAAGATATAGTAAAAAGCTAGAAAAATGCTACAGGAACTATTTCAAAACTGTGGTTTATAAAACTACAACTTACATCAATAAAAAGATATTCATCTTACTAGAGTTTACACTTAACTTACTAACTGACACGGTTAAGCCATAGCATAAACCTTATCAAGTATTGTATTATGCTCATACACATTCTAATCACTCTAGATATATTATGAATTCTATTTTACTCAATGTAACACAAAATGTCCAGAATGTTATCAAACAGAAGTGTAATTTAACTATCTTTATCTGGGGCCCAGCGTTTATTGGGTAAAATCGGAAAGAATGGGTTTAAGCCTCAAGCAGAGTCAAAGAAAAACAAGCTCTCTATGAATACATGTTGTTTTTCGTAGGCACATGGAGTTTCTGCAGGAGATATGTGAACATACCAAAGAGCGGTAAGTCTCTATTTAAATGTAATTAATGTGAGTGAAATGTGATGTATTCATAAATAGTGGTGACGAAACAAACACATTAACGCGAATAAAAATTGTATTAATGTAGAGGTCTATTTTAGCACACGGACTTAGAATTAGTGTTTTCTCTCATACAGAATTCCTGCCGGAGGTAAAGAAGCATATAAGAAACCACAGTCGAATGTAGAAGATAACAATACACTGCAAAGTATCGTAATATTTTTAAAAATAAAATATGTGTATTACTTAGTCGAAAATTTTGAATTTAAAATATAACATATGCAGACAATGGTATTTTAACATTTATTGAAGAATTAAACAATTCCGGAAAGAGGTAAATCAACATATTAGTAACTAATGAGCAGTAGAATTGGGATGATTGAATAAAATAAACATAGTTTGATACCAACAACCGCATTAAAAAGTACGTGTAAAAATAGGTTGCATTAGTGCATCTTTTGAATCGGACAACAGTTTCATTGTTCGTCATGTACCGGCTGTCTGCGTAAAAAGCCGGAAGATACCGAAACACTTGTTATTTACAATATTTAGGTTATGCTTAAAAAATCACATAATCACAAAACAAAATAAATAAGGAATGTAACTTTTATTTTACCGTGGAAAAATGTATATTTCATTAGGTTTCTTCGTTTAAACAATATTTCTACATTCGACAGAGCGTTGATATTTTTCATTCGGCTGTTTCGGTATTTCTGTTTCAGCAAAAGTCGGTGTTGCGGTATGCAAACATCGTCTCAATGCAAACTAGTGTAATTGATTATTTAAACAACATATTTGTGTAATTTAGTCGAAGATTTTGAATCCAAAATTTAGTATACGAAGACTGTGCTATTTTCTACTTTAGTGACAATTTAAACATAATCTGTTCTTTTCGCGGGCAAGCAAGGTCAAAATATTCTCGTTTAGTCAATTAGCAGCGGCGGAATTTGTAAGAAAAGTTACGAAATAATTTAGCTAACTACTACCAACGCTTCGGAATATCTGACGCACACTCCGATATTCCTTTGATCCGATATACTAGCATTATGCGCTAAAGTTGAAAATGTACCGGTGATGTTTGTTTAAAAGATGAAACAATCATTTCGGTTTTAAAATAAGTAAATATCATAATATCACTTGAGATAACGACGGAAAGAGTAAGATGAAAGTGTACAGATACATACATATGTAGTCTTATTGTAACAGTTAGTGTTTTTAGAGCTAATAAGCATTGCTATTCTGAGACATTGGGTATGTATTCTTGATTAGTCGACATTAGTTAAGTAATTTCCCTTGTATGCACACTAGATTCGCTGTATGTGAGTTTAGTGTAAAGAGATAATGTGAAGAGAGTGTAATTGTTTGTTATCTTTTTTTTGGAAACTGTATTTTGGCGACGCACATATCTAGGAATTAATGTAATTATATGTTTATGTCGAAGAAACTTCGAATATTTTCGTAAAATACGAATCATGAAGTGGTTTAACTGGTGAGTTAAAAGATTTGCATAGGAAGTGTTCGGATGTTTTCCCATAATGGATGAAGTTAAACGGAAACATGAGTTTACTTCATTGATGTTTGGATGATAACTCCAAATTGTATAACAATGTTTGCAGAAATTCCGGCTACGACCAAATAGTTCTTATATATGCCTTGGAAAATACGATAAATGACAAATGATAAAAATGTAGGTACGCGTAGTACTAGTATCATTACTCATAACCTGTCGATTAAAATTAGTTCTAGGTCCGATCTAAGTGTCAATACTACAAATGACGATATAATAACACTTTAAATACGCGATATACACACATTAGTACCAATAAAATATAACTCAAACACTGAAACATCGTAATAGTCGACGGTGCACTTATCTTTAGTTTAGGCGCGGTTCAGCAAGAATGTCCAAACAAATATCCCTAATCTGTTCTTTAAAATTCTCGAAGTAAAATGTACCCCTATAATATTGTGTTTCATATATAACATTAAAACAAAATGCTCATTTACTATGATATTCAACGTAAATATGTCAAACTGCAACTTGTTTCACATCTGCAACAAGCCTGTTGGCAAGTGTGGGTAGGTTTCATTAGGATGTACATTAGTACACCCGTAAAATAGGTAATCAATATGAAAGGGGCGAGTGTCGTCGAGGTGTCATCTGCTTCATTACATAGCCTAAACTTTTAAATCTGGTCAATATAATGTTAAGTAAAACTATTTTATGATTCTTTAGAGTATTTTAATTAGTAAGGTTCGTATGTTGTAGTGCTTTGTTAAACATGAAAAAGTTGATGGCATGTGTTGCATTTGCCACATCATTTATTTCTTTTCAATAAACATATACCTTTTTTCCAAAAATCATTTGTACTACTTTATATTAACTCTATTAAACGTTTTTTTTTCACTTGATAACATTTGTTTAAACCTAATATAAAAATATAGCAGTTAAGAGTAAAAGCGCCACCCAAATATAGAAGCTTTTTTGATACGAACACAATTAAGAATTTCGTTCTTTGCAGTACTTCACTAAGAACAACGAATAAAAGGCACCGATACAGTTAAATAGATATAGGCCAGAAAAAGGACACCTCTGTCTCTACTGGCCTTGACTGCAATTGTAACGATCATTGTTCATACCAGAATTAGAATCGTTTTTGTTAACATGGTAACGTCATTTAAAAGTGCACAGTACCACAATGTTTCATCCAGGAGCTAATAAATTATATTAATAGTAATAGACATGCTGATGATGTGTGTTCATCGCTTGCGAAAATGACCCTGATCATGTAGTTTGTGTATGGGTCCGGAGATGGCTATAAAGTCTGGTCCGGACTCTGAAGTATATCCAGCATGTAAAGCACATGTTGCATGATTATGTCGGATATTTGATGACAGCTCTTTTTTTCAAATAGCCCGTTTCCTCTTGCGTTCGTCAATGTGTGCGGATTCAGCAACCGTAATCCCTTTGTGGTTTGCAGTTCGCCAGGAATATCTGTTCTGAGAAAAGTTTTCCCAGGAGTCTGAATAGAGACTAAACTGTTTAACGGACACCTTCAAGCTGTCCTTAAACCGTATCCGTGGTTTTTCTACACCTCTTTACCTTTGGCCATCTCACCGTAAAAGAAGCTGTGTTGGGAGTATTTAATCTGATGTACGGTATATATGCCCCGCCCAACTAACCTAGTATGGTGTATACTGACATAATTATTGATCGGGTTAACATTTATGTGGCTGGTGTACTGTCTTGCTACGTGATTGTAAACACTGTACCTTCGCAGAAAATGTAAAAATAGTTCAATTACTTAGTGTGTCTGGCATATACGGTCAGAGTCCAATTCTTAGAAAGCAATACATAATAATAATGATAATGATAATAATAATAATAATAATAATAATAATAATAATAATAATAATAATAATAATAATAATAATAATAATAATAATAATAATAATAATAATAATTCCAGGGGCTTACTATCTACTACAAATACTAGCGATATGAGATATAATCCACATATATAATGTAGATTTTTAAACATGTGATACTACAATTAATGCAGTAATATTGACTCACTCCATACTTTCTAAACCTCTTATTGAATATATATATATATATATATATATATTTGAGATTTTTTAAACACCCATTAAATGTATGGTTCACATGCCATTAGTTTTAAACACTGATTGGAATGTTGCTATTTTACCGAATATGATAACTTTATAATGTACCTCATTGTATTGCATTCATGAATGCTTTAACTATATAAACAAACCCTTAATTGGCTCCAATCCCAAAATTTCAATTTCCCGCACACAACCTTGTATTGAACTATTAGGCCTCTGAGAAAATTCATTTTTTAAAATTTTTATTCATGAAAATAACTTTTTTGTTATCCCTTCACAATTTGTGCATTTAACTCGTATCTATATATGTAATGTGTCCTATTGATGATTTCAAAAAAAATCTTGATATTGTGAAATTCACTTATTTCAATTCTAATCCAAATGTTAAGTAAACGTCTATAAATATTATATTTATACCCCGTTATACTCTTGCAAGCTTTCTTTACATACACATCTTATTTTCAGCAACGTATATATTATAACACCTTATATTCGAATATTTAGTAGTATTTCTTCAAACTAGTTTTCTAATCATATCTAATTTAATAAAATGACTTTTTTGTACTTCTCTTTGAATAAAATGGCTTACATGAAACTTTGATATATTTAGCTTCATTGTTTACTATTATAGTTGTTTACTTCTACGAAACATATTAAGATTCGTAAATTCGTAAATTTTAAATTTCGTCTGAGTTATATTTTTCTGATATATCGATATATACAAACTCATTTGTTCTCGTTAGAGATTACTGAAATAATCGCCCAATGGATAGTTTGTAACTGTTAATAATATTAATAATGTTATAACACCTCATGTGTTGTCTACTCATTAAAATGTTATCAAAATTAATTAGATAATATATATATATGATGTGAAGCTTGAACATATCTTGAAGAAGATTAAAATGAATTGCTGTCAAATAACACATGATCAAATATCTTGCAAATCTGAAATATTATAGTACCAACAAAATTCAATTTGTTTAATATTTATTAATAGATGTCTGTTTTCGAAACGTTTCTTTCGTGGATATCAGTAGGCATTATTCTTTCCATTACAACGATTATGTTCGCAGTAATGTGTATCTTTTAGAGTGCGAAATTTTGTTTGTTTCACTTATACATTGCCCAACTTATACACCCACTTTATATATTCTCGCTGTTTCGTTTCTGCTATCACTGGTGTAAATATTGATTCTATCGGTATTGTTCCTGCGGGAGTCCTCAAACACACTGTAGTCTATGATAAAATACCCTATAGTCTTTTAATTACGTGATATGAATTCGCTTAAATACGTATTAACTTATTTATATTTTTGTTACGAACATTCGTACAAAATAACCTAAAGTGTAATTATTTGTGCATAGTAATTAATCCGCGGGTAATTGTGATACACGTAGCTTATTTTTTCATTAGTCGGGATTAACATTTCACAAGTATAATTATTTTGTTTTGTTCTATGTAATTAAAGAAAAACACCATTTCTTGTAGATCTACATTGTCTATTTAAATATAATTTCCCGCTGGTCTGACAAGAGGTGGTACGTGTTTAGAATGATCATCTATTTATAACGAAACACTTAGGCTTGTACTGTAAATTAAACATATTTATATATATATATATATATATATATATATATATATATATGTATATATACACATATACATATACATATATATACATATATAAACACCCACATATATATATATATATACATATATATATCACTAGATATATACACCCATATATATATATATGTTTACATATATATATATATATATATATATATTTATATATATATATGTATCTGTATATATATATACATGTATACATGTATATACATATATATATATATATATATATACATATATATATATATATATGTGTACATATATACATATATATATACGTGAAAATACACACACATATATATATATATATATAGGAGAAAGAAGGTAGAATAATAGTCATGTGAACAATTTTTGACTAAAAATAAAAATAGGTATTATTGTAAAATTAAACTTTTCAAACGGCACATTTTTTTAAAATTGGTAACATGACTATTATTCATCCTTCTTTTCGCTAAGCTCCATTCTTCCTGGATTTCACCGACCGGATTGATCACAAAACAACTTTCTGCCTGATAAGACCTCAGCTCTTGATAGTTGTAGATCGATAACATCGGCATGCCAGTGTAGCAGACTGTGTACATAGAAACATATATATGCATGCATGCATATATATATATATATATATATATATATATATATATATATATACTCATGTGTATACATATATATATACATATATATATATATATATATACATATATGCATATCCATATATATATATATATATATATATATATATATATATATACACATATATACATACATGTATATACATATATATATATACATACATATATACACACACGTATATATATGCATATGCATATCCATATATATACACATATATACATATATATATATATCCATGTGTATACATATATATATACATATATAATATACATACATATATGCATAATCATATATATATACACATATATACATACATGCATATACATATATATATACATACATATATACACACACGTATATATATGCATATGCATATCCATATATATACACATCTATACATATATACATACCCACCTATATATATGTGTGTATACATACATATATACACATATGCACATATATATATACATATGTATACATATACATACATATATATATAGATACATATATACATATATATACATGCATATATATACATATATATATATATATACACATATATACATATATACATATATATATACATATATATATATGTGTATATATATATATATATGTATATATATTGTAATACAACAAAAGATGAAGCGTCAACTAATATCTTATAATTAGTGAAACATCCGGATAAAAACTTAAGCTCAATATACTGGACAGAGCATAAATATCGTAATATAACATGAAAAAATAAAATAAGGTGTGAACTAAATTGTATTATAATTCTAAGATACTTTGCTTGAATTGTATATTATAATAAAATTGGATTGACACCTTATTTTATTATTTAATTTAATATTATAATATATATATATATTTATATATATATATATATATATATATATTTATATATACATACATATATACACACACATATATATATATATGTTTTCATGTTGATTTTTTACCTGCGGGGGCTCGGAAATACCCGACTAGTACACGGCCGCAGGTTATCCTTTCTTATGGCGTTGGACCAGTAGACCTTTGTCAAGTCATCATTTAATAGAAGGAATACTCTTACAATAACACCGTGCTACTAACCACTTACGTCTTGGCAGCACACTGTTGGGGAGAGAGGCATCTTTAATCTTGATCGAAACACTTCATAGATCTGGAATCTCCAACAAAGTATCCAGTTTGCAAACTTATAATTGCTTAAGGAGTAGATAGACTCTGCATGGAGTTCGCACTCAGTATGTGTCTATTAGCCAGTCATAGTGGTACAAGCACTGGGACGCCTTTAAAGACAACTGCTGCTTGGCCTTATTTCCTTACAAGGGCAATGAACGCCGTCTCTCTTTCTCGCTGGGTAACTTGGGGAACATTTTCGTAACTTAGGTCTATATGTCTAGTCTGGGTCGCTCTTGTTCCGACAGGTGTAAGGATACAGGTTAGACAGATTGTCGGGCTGCTGTTTCTGACTGGTAGTTAAGAGCCCTAACACTTAGGTAGCGCTAAAACGGGGTCTCCATCAACAGTTGCATAATATCGTGGGAAACTATATGTGCCATGTTGCGCAAGGAATGGGGCACTAAGTTTTCCCCGGTGAGCTTTCCCTAGGCCACAACTACATGCACCAAGTCACGACTAATGGACTAGTTGTGTGAGCTGAATAGCGCCAAACAAGCACCCGCACTGCCCTCCCCACTATATATCAAAATAAACATAAATTTGTAAAATCAAAGAATAACCTAAACCAGACACCGACAACAACATCTTCACCTTTGAGGCTCGCATTCACCAATATCCGGAAATTTAGAACCAACATTTACGACGTAGAATCTTTTCTCCTGACAATCTTCCCGGATATCCTAGCACTAAGTGAAACCAAACTTCAATCCTCAATCTCCTCTCACCACTTTGACATGACTGATTACCTTACACTCAACCGTAAGGACTCTGACACTTATATGCATGGGTTAGGAGTTTATATTTGACCCCCCCCCCTTGACTAGAGAACATAGCTTAAAATAAGATGACAGGCATACATGTGCTTTAAATTGACCTTACATCACAGAGTCAGTACCTTATATTGATTATACAGTTCTCTGTCGACCCAAGACTGTACCCTGATTGGGTGGTCTCTGAAAGATTAGATAGAGCACAGCCACTCAACTCGAATGCCGAAATACTTTAATTTGGGAAGTTTAATGTGACTGGTTCTGCTTCTTCCAGCGTTACTGATGCAGATGGAGACTCTACTTTTCATTTCTCCACAGTTCACGACCAATCACAGACTGTTACTATTCCGACTTGCCTTCCTGGTTGTGAGGACAATCACTCCTTATTTATCGACCTGTTTTTGACCTCACTACACGAGCCTAGTGTTGCGAATGGCCAAGCCTGCTTGGAAACTCTGATCACGTTGTGGTAATGATACTTAAAATGTTTAAATAGAACAGAATTAAAAAGAACGTGTTTCAAAAGAACAGTGTTTGATGTAATTTAAAGAATGAACAGAGAACCGTATGAAGGTGATATACATTTATATAATTACGAGAAAAAAAGTTAAGAACGATTACGAAAGCGTAAAACGCTGAGACGGTATTAAAAACTGTTAATTATTCATGCATCTGTGAAAGATATTAAGAACTTTGGATCGATTTTATGAGATGAGTTTTGGCCAGCGCTTATGAGGGGCTTTCGTATTATTTCAAAACTTTCGTATTCCGAGAAGTGTTGATTTAAGAGTCTGAAAGTCGTTTGAAAAAAAGCATAATGTAACACACACATACAAACACACCCATATATATATATATATATATATATATATATATATATATATATATGTATATATGTATATATATTTATATATATGTATATATCTATATATATTTATATATATATATGCATATATGTATATATATATTTATATACATATACATATATATATATGTGTATATACATATATACATATATACACATATATATACGCATATATATATATATACGTATATATATATATACATATACATATATATATGTATACATATATGCTATATATATATATCTATATATATATGTATATATGCAGATATATATATATGTATATATATGCATATGTATATATATGTACATATATATATATGTATATGCATATATATATATATATATATGTATATGTATATATATATATGTATATGTATATATATACGTATATATATATATATATATATATGGATATATACATATATATATATATATATGTATATATATAAATATATATACATATATGCATAAATATATATATATAAATATTAATATATATATATATCATATATGTATACGTATATATATATATATACATATATATATACATATATCCATATATAACCATATCTTAATTTTTTAATTATTTATTTATATATATATATATATATATATATGTATTTATATATATATCAATATTTATATATATATATATGTATGTATTTGTGTGTTATCTATTGTTCGAGTTTCTCTATTCTCAATTTGTGTTGTAAATTTTAACATCACATATTATGTTCTATATTCTGACTTAAGATCCCTGTGCTATTTATTAATGTGTGTGTCGTTAAATATTGTTGGCTTTTATAGTAGTGCATTTATAAACAGAAATATATGTATGTACTATGGTATTTATTAAATATACAGGCCGCATTCGTAATCCAGAGTATGATTGCAATTGACATTATATCAATATACAATAGTATTAAGTATATTGTACCACTGTGCACTGAATCCCCGTATAGTTTTGTTTTTTCAGCTTAGTTCTATCGACCATTGCATTCAACATGGTCAATCAAGTTGACAGTTTAGTATGATATTTTAAACAGCTTACAGAATAAAATTATCGAATATTTAAGGGTTGAGTAATATATTTTGTCGCAGTTGATCGTTATAATCTTAATAATATTTTTTCTGTTTTTGATACTCTCAGCACCTTATATTTCATGCACCTCTTTCTCTCTCTCTCTCTTATCTATACATATGTATATATATATATAGATATATATATATATATAAATATGTATTCACATATATATATATCTACATATATATATATATACATATGTATATATATATATATATATATATATATATATACATAGTAAGCAATGAAAATATATATGGCAATCCAGCTACACAGAGGCCCATGTGTTTTATCCACTGGAGGAATCGTCAGGCTAAAGCATGGAGTTATTTTTGTCAGGTGTTTTTATATACATGGATTGCTAGTTAACCAATCAGATTCTTTGTTGTTCCTTCAGCCAATCGTTGGGCTTCCCGCGAACAAAGGCGTTGTTGGTGACGCTCTATTTTTTGTTAACAATGGATTTTTCATATATCCTGTTTCCTTTGTGTTGTCAATACAGTGGGCGAATTTATTTTAACACGTGGTTTCTTGTATTTCTATTTAAGGTTTTAAATTTTAACTTGCTAATTTTTTTAATTATTTATTTATTCATTTATTTATTTATTTTTATTTTTATTTTTATTTTTATTTTTATTTTTATTTATTATATATCATCCTAAGGTAAATTTATTTCTGTGTAAACAGCTGTTTGCTATTTCAGTTCTAGAGTTTAATAGGTTTCAGAGGATCTTTAAAATGTAGGATTTCATGTTTTTCATTCAGGCATAATCTACACGGGTCGTCTAGGTTTCTACATGTACTGGCCAGTCTGACTATTTTCCATTCAATTATTGGTGAGTGTCCATTTTCTTTGAGCTCCCAAACTAGTGCAGTTTTTGTTCGACGTTCTTTGTTTTTAAATGTGCTTTAAATTTAAAAATTTAAAAACAAAGAACGTCGAACCAAAACAGCACTAGCTAACCATTGTTGTGAGCTCAAAGAAAATTGACACTCACCAATAATTGAATGGAAAATAGTCAGATAGGCCAGTACATGTATAAACCTAGACGACCCGTGTAGATTAGGAAACACGTGAGACTCTGTGTAGCTTGATTGCCATATATATTTTCATTGCTAACTACCTAGCCCTACTTACGTATCGAGCACTGTTGAAGTAAATACTGAAAACTGACACATAAAAATTATATCTCCTTATAATATTTTATGTGGATACATGAATTACTAATATATATACATGTATATACACATATATATATATATATATACGTATATATATGTACATATATATATGTACATATATACATATGTGTGTATATATATATATGTGCATATATATGTGTATATATATTTTGTATATATATATATATATATATATATATTTGTATATATATATTAGTATACACGTATATATATATATACTTATATGTGTATACATATATATATATATATGTATATATATGTATATATATATATTTGTATATATATATTTGTATATATATATATATATTTTTTATATATATATATTTGTATATATATATTGTATATATATATATATATGTGTGTATACATATATATATATGTAATTATTATACATATATATATATATATATGTATATATATATATTTGTATATATATATATTTGTATATATATATTTATATAATATATATATATATTTGTATATATGTATATATATATTTTTTGTATATATATATATGTATAATATATATATATATATATATATATATTTGTATGTATATATATATATATATGCACACATATATATATATATATATATATATATTTGTATATGTATACATATATATATATATATATATATATATATATATATATATATATATATATGTATATATTAAAGGAAATTATTGTTTGTATGAACATTGCTGGTACATACAAATGTAATTTCGTAATCCGAAGCAGGAGCAATACGATATAATACTGGAAGGTGAAACAGATAGAACCAAAATATATGAGAAGACAACATGTGGATGTAATCTCAAATCGATTAATTAATATGTCACGGATTGATTCTACTGAGACTGTATCTTATTTTGATTTCATTATTCATATTACTATAAATTTACTTTCATTTCACAGTTAATTTTGTTTTAAATTAAAATTAATTCTTACCAGTCAACCTTTTTTCTATTTACTGTTCTGCTATTTAAACTGTTAAATGTTAATAAATTGATTTGAGAGTCCCTTTATATGTTCTCTTCCCTTTCGGTACCTATATCGCATTGATTCTGCCTCGGATTACGAACTTAAATTTATATATGTATATATATAAATATATATATATATATATATATATATATATATATATATATATATATATATATATAAATATATATATATATATGTGTGTATATTTGTATATATTTGTATATATATATTTGTATATATATATATACATATTTGTATATATATATATATATATATTTGTATATACATATATATATGTATATATATATGTATATATATGTTTATATATATGCATATGCATCTATATATATGTATATATATATATATATATATATATATATATATATATATGTGTATATACATATGTATATATATATTTGTGTATATATAGTAGATCATGTGTATTACTTACAGTTTAACGACGTATGTTTGTTTCTCCGCTGTTGAAATAATAGAATAATATTAACCGTAATTATTCACTAAAAAATGTGCACATGGTTCCCGGATTTTATCCATAGGAGATCAGTAGATATGTCAAGGTTGCCCCCTTTTTTATCACCATGGTGCCGCTATTAATCGCCATTCGTTAGCTTGAACTAAATTTATTGCCTACATGAAATGATCGCTTTAAAGTCTGTAACCAGATGTTCGTAGTCTCTGACTTTACGTGCCTTACTCTGGTAAATTGATCGAACTTGTTTTTCATGTGTTACAGTCATTAAGCTTGTTTCTCGTGTATTGGTTGTTTTTCCATAGCTTTTGCTCAAACAATCTTATTGGTGTCGAATAGGGTAATTGAATCTGCGTACTTTCTCAGGTGCTATAATGGTAACATTTACTTTCTTTATTCTTAAATAGTATTTACTTGCAATGCTGGACTTTCACAGCATACGCACCTTTTCACACTGTCCCTATAATATGTTGATTATTATCATGATTATTATTATTATTATTATTATTATTATTATTATTATTATTATTATTATTATTATTATTATTGTGGTTGTTGTTGGAGGTGTTGTTGGAGGTGTTGTTGTTATTTCATAGTAGTCTGAACGTTCGGATGTTTTTTATTCAGAGTTGTTTTTAACATCACGTGAATGTTCTTTATCTTAGACATTCGAGTCGTACCATAACACTTTCGCTTTTCCCAACATGGTAGCCTTTTCAGTATCGGGGTATAAATTGTCTCGTCAACATGTTTAAACCATTCATGGTGGCTTTTAGTTATGGGTTCAAGCGTTCCAATTACTACGGGAATCACTTTTACTTCATACGTTTCTATAGTTTAATTCTCATTTTAGATCTTGATATTAATTTTCTTTTCGTGTTCTCTCACCTGCACTTTGGTATATCAATTATTGAGCACGTTCTCTTGTTTTTGTTTATAAAGCTTATTATTATTATTATTATTATTATTATTATTATTATTATTATTATTATTATTATTATTATTATTATTATTATTATTATTATTATTATTATTATTATTATTATTATTATTATTATTTATCAAGAGTTGTATTTGTATTTGTATCTATTGTTTTTTCAGGATCTACACAAAACCCTTTTATTGTATGGTTCGCTTTTGTCGGGTTGACTTCTTCAAAACCTTTCCAATAGATATGCACTTTATTTGCTCATAACTTTAAAATTAATGAATTGTAATTATTCACTTTATTAAAGGCAATTTCTAAGTGTGAACGAACAGAAATGTAATTAACACACGGATTACTTTACACAATTATTTAAATTAAATTAGGAATATTTGGAAAATCCATGGTGTTTCGAAGATAAATTTAAATACGTTCATACTATGTTAATAACAATGGTATCAAAACTATTTGATTGAATGTCACCAAGCTTATTTAAAAAATGTGACACTACTATAATTATATTTCTGAATGTCCAAAATGTAACATAAATAAAACATATATGAGATATGCGGAAAAAAATTGTTTCTTAAGTATTCATTTGCTAAATCAAATTTAAGGAAACTAGAATGCAATGGAGCAAAACCAATTTTCACATCAGTAATAAATCCTTGCGGGCCGTAGTTTTCTCATGAGTCAACTAAAACATGATTACGATTAAATAATGGCATATATGGATATGCACGTTTTTCTAAGCAGAATTTAAAAAATCATATTTAATAAGAGGCTATTAGGTGCGGCAGTATATTGCGTTTAATATATTAGCATAGAGACTAGTTTGTTTATCATCATGAGAAGTAACCATTAATGGATTTCACAGAATCTCTCATATAAACCCCTACGCCTTAAGTGTCATTCGTTTTGTTAGTGCTTATTTGATTTTAGTTGAAGGAAGTAGCATGCAATTGCCAATATGTGCGTACATTAGACCTATACAATTTTCTTTTTATGGAAACTGTATATAAATGGCTAAAAATGAATGCTACGGCAGGTGTTTTTACGATCTTAATAAACATGGTTTCTATACCTTAGTAATAAATACCATCTCGTATGTATAAGTAATTTTATTTTTACAGATAGTGCAATTCGTTTATCAGTATTTTTCTAGAGATGTTAAAAAGCACGGTTACTTCCAGTACAATATTTAGTGTTATAATGAGTACACTATTTCCTGCTCTCTCACTTTATCTCTTTCTGTACGATATTGTGTGAGTTCTTCTCTCAACTGAATACGACAGACTAATACATGTTCAACTACGTATATGATGAAGACCTCTAATCTACCGCGACTATACTATTAAACTTCTTATCTCTATAAGGAAACCAATTTGCCGCTTTCTTATAAAGGCAATTATAGACCATGTATTCCCACATTTCGAGACAATACTATATGTTTTCTCTGTTATCTGGATTATGAGAATACAGATGAGTTGAAGTAAAGATTTGTAAACACATATACACATTTTACAAATTGTTTAAAAAATGACTGTACCGCTATATGGTGGAAACACGTTTGTGATTGCGGGTATAATGTATTTTTAATGCGGATAACGGCCCATTGCGCTTTTCTCTATCTTGCCATGGATTTTGATATTGATATCGACGTATTTTCGACTGGGTATAACGCAGAAGAACGACTCAAATGAGAACTGTTCAATTAAATTATGGGAACACTTCAACCCAATTATAAGCAGTGCCCAGCTAGGATCATATTCTGACTATGATCGACCAACGTTAGCACGAGAAGAGTAAATATATATATATATATATATATATATATATATATATTGTGTGTATTTAGGCAGCATTTTTTCATTAAGGCATGTTTTATTAAAGACGACAGAAATCTTCTGTTTAGTGATTCCTTTCTTTATTTTTTCCATTCGTCGAATGATCTTTTTGACGTGTAGATGGAATGAATTGATGAAGGATCCAGAGAGAATCGAAAACGTTAGTCAAACACATGGATCCTTCATCAATTCATTCCATCTACACGTCAAAAGGATCATTCGACGAATGGAAAAAATAAAAAAAGGAATCACTAAACAGAAGATTTCTGTCGTCTTTAATAAAACATGCCTTAATATATATATATATATATATATATATATATGTATATATATATATATATATATGTATAAATACATATGTATAAATATATATATATATATATATATATATATCGACTACCAACATACTAAGCTCTTCCTCACGACCGTAACATATGTGTTTTTCGCATGACGTAGTACAAGTTATAAAGCTTATCTTTAACGTATTTAAAAAAAGTATACATAATTATAATTACCCTGAAGACTTTAACCAATAGTGATGCATATTTCCGTCAAATATATAAATTCGATACTCATTATTTCCTAAATGTTACGCTGAACCTTTCTGCATACAATTGTTATGTCTGTTCTGTATATGTATTCAAGTAACAATCATTATGTGGATTTTTCAATCTTTTCGTGAAATAATTTCGTTATTTTGCATATTCACCTATGTAAGTTGCCAATTACAATATTAATTCGTACACGAAACGCATTTAGTTCCAACGAATAAACAGTTGTTAGCCCTTATATTAACTTAAATAAATATACACCTTTTGTCGTTACATTAACCCCATTAGCGTTGAAATAATACCACGAATAATTATACACTACATGTCCTATATTAATTCTACCTAACATCCACAGGTACTATAGATTAGCACACATGAATAGAAGTCATAACAAAGGCTGCTTCATATAAGGTGGGCTCCTTCTACAGTGCTAGACATTTTCTCACACCTGATAGTATTCTATATATATCTACAAAGTCACATTCGCTCGTTGATGGAGTCGTGTTGCCACAGCTTGGCTGGTGCACAACCCCCTAGTTTCTCTTACTTAGACAAAATTTAAAAAAACAGTCGCAAATTTAATAAAACGCTAACTATACACTAAGCTTCTGTCACATTGTGGCATTGTTGCATATTTGTGATTGTTTCACAAGTACTTCAACGTATTGTGCTCCGATGAACTTTTTCTCTGGTTCTCCCTTGACGTAAATACACTCGACCCACCCGATACTCAGCTAAATCCACACCATTAACTGTGAAGGTCCCTACATGCTGGAGAGCCTTCTACTAAAATAGTTTTTTCCTTGTGCTTCCGACATTAGGAACTCCTTCCCTGCTTCCTGTTTCCCCGACTGTACTTAGATGCATAAATAATAACTAATGTAATCAATCATATCGCTGCACAGGTCTCAATTTAGGGTAGCTCTGAAACTTTCACTCTACTTATCAGTAGCCC
The DNA here is from genome assembly GCA_963556195.1 of Sepiola atlantica. NCBI lineage: Eukaryota > Metazoa > Mollusca > Cephalopoda > Sepiida > Sepiolidae > Sepiola > Sepiola atlantica. The sequence continues at coordinate 99,150,928 of OY744523.1, forward strand.
CTTATGTCTACAGTGGCATTTTGCCTCATTTGGGGTGGACTATATTAAAAAATATATTTATAATTCACATGTGTATGTGTCTTCTACGCTTCAACATACCTTCGATAATTCCTTCTTTAATTATTGTTTTTAAAGAAATATTAAATAACATGTTATAGCAATCACAAAATAAGTAGCGTAAACTAAAAGGAAAGTTACAGCTTCATTTAAAATAATTCGATTTATGCCTTAGCTCGAATACAAGGCTGACGCTACGTATTATGTATTCTTCTAAACGCATGCATTACGTAATCTGTACTTACCATCTCTTTATTTATTTCTATCGACATACTTTCTGATTTGGAACTTCTGTATATTACTTTCTAATTATTTATAAATTTAAAAGTTGATAAAAACAATGTCGAAATGAGGCATGCAATTCAAATGAAACACAAGCAATACTAAAGAAATTAAAATATATTCATCGTAACTTCGTTTAAGTAATCTTAGTACATAAGAAATTCTCACTTTAAAAAATATGTATATTGGTGTTATCTTTCTTTTCCTTTTTTATTCTATGGTTCTTCTTCTTCTTTGATGTTTTTTTTTCTTAACATAAATTCTTCTACATTTCCTTCTGTATGTTTATATTTTCTTTTTTATTTTTCTCATTCTAAACTGAATTCTATGTCTTCTTATTCGTAATTAATTTTCTTTTCTTCTTTTGTATTTGTGTTATTCCTTCCAATTTTTGTTGTTACTTTCCACCCTTTTGTGTTCTGCATTTTCTCCAATAGAAATATCGCCCCCTCCCTTTTTAGGTAATGAACGGACTACTCACTGCGCTATAAAAGACTGAAATAAAGTAAGCTCTATTCTGATGACTAGCATAATTTTTGAATCACACCGGCTCGGCCAGGAAAAGAACATCGTCGCATCCGGTTTTAGAGTTTTCTCAATTTAGAGCACCAATCCGAATGCCATCCTATTCTGAGTAATCTGAATCACGAGCTTTGCACCAGAAATATATCGGAAAAGTCTGATGTTGGGGAGAACTCCAGAAAAGAACAGTTCTGAAATATCCTGCAATATAAGCTAACAGGGAAATATATAGGTGCATATATATTTATATGCATACATACATACATACACACACATATATATATATATATATATATATATATATATATATATATATATATATATGCATGTGTGTGTGTGGGAGTGTGTGTGTGGCATGAGGTTGAGGGTGTTTCTCGTACGAATTGCCTAGATAGAATGCCACCGCTTCATAGGAAAGCTATTTTCTATGAAAGTCCAGGTAGTCTATAATGATTACCGATTGAAGGAAATACACTTATGTAGGTTCATTAAGGACATACATTTGTGTCTACTGCTTTGAATAAACCCCACATTTAACATACAAATATATATATATATATATATATAAATATATATATATATATATATATATTTAATTCCCGTAACACGTTTTCATGGTAAACAACTGATGATCCCTTAAAATAGTGTTAGAAACTCACTAATATAATAACTGTAAAAAATAAATTGACTTACATGAGTGATTTTCCACTGAAAGACTTGTGACTATAATTTTTTTTTTTAATATAGTTTTAATAGTTGAGAAACTTCCGAGACTATATATATATATCTATATATATATATATATATATATATATATATATATATATATATATATATATATGAATTAATTGACAAATACTAGTTCTAGCATACTGTTACGTATTGTAAGCTTCGAAGCAAACAAAAGCAAACACGTTTTTAGAGAACCAATTGATATAGAAAATAGACTACTTCATCCGTCAGAGACTTTTTGTTAATTAAAAAATGTACACCATAAAATGGAAATCCTAACGACCAATAAAAACCCAGTCGATCATATGATTTTTGTAAAATCGTTTTCAGGAGTTGTAATGGGGAGAGCATTCTTTTCGCTTCCGAACGCTTTAATGCGACTAACCATATATGCAATATAGATATATATTATTCTTGAAAACATATATAGAATAATAAAAGCAAATAGCATCCTTTAAATTACGAAACGAAAATATATCGAATATAAAAAATAGCAAAGAATAACACAGACACACTTACATCAAAATAGAAGCAACTTTAAAGCGAGTCTGTGTTCTAGAATCAAAAAAATGTTACGAAACCAGCAAAATTTGATCCCCTTAATTGTAGTTATGTACAGGATTCATTAAAGCTTATATTGTTTCATCAGCCGTGTTATTATGAGTTGTTGAACTCTACGACTCTACGGTATATGTCTGATTGTGCCTTATTGACTGCTTACATAACTCAATTCTTTCACGAAGGATCATAAAATACAAGATGTATTTTTTAGAATAGAACATTTTCATGAATTCAGAAATTACTACCTATACTTAAATATGCATGTGACATTAAAGATAAAATTAAGACTACGACACCAATTCTACAGCAACCAGGTACTATCAAACGTGTTAAAACAAACAGCTGATATCTCTATATATCTATTTCACCTTTACACTGGAATAGCTGATTTTCAGTTTGCAGAACAACACTAGAACAGGTAGGTTAGCATACATTACACTACTTTTAAATACACCGCTTGCATTATATATATATATATATATATATATATATATATATATATATATATATATATATTACAACACATTTGGAGGTATAATACATATATATATATATACTATTGAAAAACCGGGGGAAACTCTATAGAGCTATTTCGAGTATCATCTCGCTTGTAGAAACCGATAGTATGAATAAATAAATAGTATCAGCGAAAATAAGAGAAAAAAGGAAAATTGAAGTTCTACGCGACTAAAATAAATTTTAATTAAACAGTCGTTTAAAAACGATTAAAAGAGAACACCGTGGAGAAAAGTTGGTTGGGTCAACGTTCAAAAAAGAGAGTTAACAGTTTTACAAACTCTTTTGTTGGCAAAATTAACGCTTACGTATAACGATCGATACAGATTCTAAAATGTGTAAATCCGCGCTATCGAGCACATCAAAATGCTGCATTTTATAGTTACTAGCACAGCCTGGATTGCCAACAAACTGCTTTCCAATAGCAGATGCCAAAGTTGCAGAGGAAGGGTTATAAATGGATCCTTTTTTACTTGTTTAGATTAAATGGAACATGTTGGGCTATACGGATATGCAAATGCGAGGTATTACGCCAAATATAACCCCACTGACATTTAAAACGGTAAATAACATTACTATACTTGATAAATAGCACACTATCATTAAACTTGTAAAAGCAACTTAACGCTTAACTTTAGGACGCAACTATGTACAAAGTGTTTTCAACAGTTCTAACATACGCTGTGGTGTGTTTACAGAGCTGAATAGGACACATTCCTTGTTTCCGACGAAAATATAAGGTAAGAGGCAAATGGACACATCATTGAGACACTGTCTATTTGAATTTACATGATATCAGCGAAGCTAAACTGTACTGATGTTGTACAAAGAGATATTAATTCGACAAGTATCTCCTTTGAAAAGCTGTCAGGCGACCACCATAGAGTTGGTCGGTACAAATACGTACATCTAATGGTATATTGATAAACATAATAGATACATCAAAGGAACACAAACCGATAGAAATCAGGTATGCAATGCGTACAGGTTATATGATTTTAAATGCCGCTGAGAAAGAAAATGCTGTGAAGACCCTATCATAGATAATATGGGTGTTAGTGGAACATCGTGCTTCTGTATTTTCGGAAGACTATATAATCTAGAACGTATTGACTAAGAGGTTTCTATTTAGTCAGAAACTACATTAGAATATAGTTTATTTTTAAATTAAGCAAGTAAACATTTCTGAATATGTTTGACCTCATTTTTGCAAGTGCTATCTGCAAACGCGACCGAACGAAGTTAACAAAATGAAGATGTATCATTGAGAAATTAATAACAGCTTCTCAACGTAAACTGTTCAACATTACTACTACTACCTTTGCACTTTTTCAACTTTACACATATACATATATGTTTCTTTTTTCTTTTTAAGGTTGTAACGGTTTTAAAATGTGTTTTATTCCAGACAATGTCACCGTGATCAATAGAAGTGTTACAGTATTGTTGTGACAAGTCAGCCAGACTAGATTTCATTTCAGAAATATATATATAGAGAGAGCGGAGAATCATGTTTTATTTCAGAAAACAAAACCGAAAAAGAATTGATGGTTGTCTCTTTTTTTAATATCGGTAACGGGTATACAAAAATCTAACACATTTGACAAAACTTAAATTTCGATGTCTGTCAAAAAAGTATTCAATTATCTTGTTTACAACCGTATCATTTTCGAACGAAAAACGCAAGTTGTGAACTATTTCAAATTAAACCATGTGGAAAAATCATAGATTATTGCTGAACCGGATGAAATAAAAAAGAGAAAGAACATTTTGACTAAACCCCCCAAACGATAACAAGTACCAACATAATATTCCACCACGTTTGTCATACTATTAATATTATAGCGCATACAAACGCACTCCATAGATAGACTTGGTCTGACTTTGAACGGAGAAATAAGGATATATAGGGAGGGGCCACTTCTTGTGTCAGGCAAGGCCGTGAAAAGACGACGGAGAAGATAATAGATCTTATTTTTCTCTTCAATCGTATAACATTATTTAATTCGCTTATCTTATGTGATCTCTACCGTAAATATCTAAACACGTGTGTTTAAGTACAACATTTATATATACTTTTGAAAAAAAATCGTCAAAAACTATCGAGAGCTGATTCAACAATCATCTCGTCAAGAAAAACCGATAGTATACTTGAATAAATAATATGAGCGAAAAAAAAACGAAGAGGGGAATAATAATAAGCGATTATAATAAACAACTTTTTTTGTTAGAAAATCGAAAATCTGCTGATCGAGTAAAAAAAAAACTATAAGAAATCATTTTTAAATTTTACCCGATTTTTTTTTATTCTGGTGGTCTAGGTCGATGTAAAAATAATTCAGCAAAATTTGAACCGAGAGAGAACATTCTAACTGTATTTTTAACAAGAAAAAGTAATCGAGGATTTAAGCAAATATGTAAGGACCATCATTTTAGCTCAAGTGGAATACATCCAATGGTCAGAACTTACTGTCTATGTCAAAAAAGCCTAAAGAAAGCCGATAATTTGGCAAGCCTTACTTCAGTATTCAAGAGCATTATCAACTTATAGACACTGAGAAAAGCTTGCGGCACACCCACTGTAAAGGCCATGCAGCAGTTTTTACAGGCATATAAGATCACGGCAAATGTTAACACAGCATCCTCATTTTCTAAGATAAGATCTATTTTCGATAGATTTTTGCCAAAACAAACCAAAACCAAACCTCTATTGTAGTAGAAATAAACGTTACATACACGTGAAAACAATATTTTTCCAGATGTTTAGACATACCATATCTTTTAGGGAATCTGGTACAATAGACAAAAAGTTTGGAAATATGATTTACATAATTTCAAGTTCTCTCATGAATCAAATAAGGAAAAACGACTGTAAGATTACAACGAAAGCACGCCTGAAGAGAAAAAAGGAAGTCATGGATACTATGTACGACACTTTCGACATACACATACCCCGAACTGCTCCAGAAAAGCAATAATATAAAAACAAACAAAAGTATATGGATCTTATCGTTATTGATCCCAGAAAAGACACAGTACTTAGAATTCTACAGGGGTAATGTTTGGAACAAGTGTGTCGCGGTGCCTACCTTTATTGACTACATGAACGCTTCAGCTTTACTGTAAATATTAGGAGCGATCGCCCCTCGATGTTACAATTAATTCAGGCTTATACTGGCAGTTTGACAGACGTTCAACAACTGTATTTATATGCTCCATTTATACTTTCTTCAATATACTTTATTTCATATAAGCACGAGTTTTTATTCGAACTCCTTGCAGGTCCACATCAGTCATTATCTATTTTTCAAAGGGGGAACGGATTTTTAACATTCTACTGTGTTATTTAAAATGTCTCGCTTGTATGAACGCTATTGCGTCAGTTCAAACATAAATATTCGTGTAGCCACTGTCGTTTTCTTTTAGTTACTATGTATTTATTATCTCCTGTAACCCGCACATGCGGGCGTAGGTGTACACCTTATTAATAAGTGCATGTTACTTTACTTTCTGTTATGTTTTAGAGGAAAAATAAATAGAAGGAGAGCGGTAATGCCTTTACATGTCAATAACATATCTTTCTTTTCCCCGTTTCTCAAGCATTCTACATGTACACTTAACAAGCTTTTTTCCTAACCTGTATCTATCAATTTTTCACTGTATCGTTTATACACAGCCCTAAACCAAACACTGCTTGATCAGATTACTAGATAAAAAAAAGAAATATTCAAAGTTTCGAAATCTGTGGTGCTTTCTTATTGATCAGCAATAATGTGATTAACTACGCAATTCTGAATGAAATTTACACTCGATCCTTTCTCTCGTTTATTCCGTTTGTTTTTAATTCAATTTATTTCACTCTCATCTTCTTATTCTGAATCGCTTTTTCAAAAATGTTTTTATTGAATATGTTTTATTGGTAGAAAGTTCGGATAAATGTATAGAAACCTGTTCTAGATCCGCGCGTTGATAGAATTGTTTGTAGCGTCCTTACAAAATTATCGATCAGAATTTAGTTTACAGATAAACTAGATTTTATTTCGCCCGAACTCGATATGTATAACACTAGAAAAAAGCAAAACTCTTAAAAGTAAAGTCGTTAAAATAGCACGTAAAGATTCTGCATGTTTATATTTTTGCTAGATACGGATAACACATATTTGCTTTATATACAAAGTCACTCATTACCTAAACGAAAATGTGACGTAATACTTATCGATCAATTTAAGAAATATATACAATTTTCTATGAAAAGTGTATGTCTTGCGAACTTAATTAACATTTCTATTTAAATGATAGAATTGCGCTCGATATAGATAATCCATACCATAATGAAATACATTAAGGATTTAGGATTACTTTTCTGCTAGATGCATTTTCTCGCCCAGCTTTTGTCCGCGCACATATTTTGTGTGTGTTAGTAGTGAGCTCTAATTAAGGTTGACTCTCTGTATAGTTGGAGAAGTGTATCGCCTTATGTTATGTTAGGTGTACATCCCAGACGATATGATCTATTCAACTTTACGTAGACAGAATGAACTTTCGTAAAAGGGATTTGAGTTATGTCGCTTATTAATATTGTAATGAAATACAATCAATAAATTATTTGATAAAAGTATTTATAATCTCTTAGACTTCTAGTAGTAGATTCGGTAGATGAGTTGGTCAAACACAACATTCTAATAGCAGATATCAGTTTTGTGAAAATATAAATTTTAGTCACGCTTATGATTCTTGAAAAAATGATGGATTTAAGATGCATGATAATGCACACACACACCCACACACACATATGTATATATATATGTATATATGTATATATATATATATTTTTTGAATATTTTACTTTATTTTACACACACACACAAAGAAAAGTTAAGTCTTCTGAATGTACTCCCCAAATGAGTCGCTTTATTATATGATGTACCGAACGAGCCCCACTAATTATGTGATATCTTGTCTAAAGAGAGAATACGCTAATTCTAAATAATGTTGCAAACACCCGGGATGAGCAGCTCGATTATGTGACGTTTGCTATTAATACTAGGACGATAAAAAAATATAATTTATATTTCGTCGAATTCGTTTAACAATGTAACGCAGAAGATGAGGTAATTGGCAAAAGAAAGATAGACACATGAAATGAAAAATCACATTGATTCTGTAACGTAAAATACATATAATTTAATGCAAATAATAATGGAACATTTTTGTTTTCAGTGATATCCTACATCGTCTGCATAACCTAACATACTTTTATAATGTACATAGTTGAAGTGTACTTACAAGCGTACAGGTTCTTTTCTAATGCTCTAGACATATGCGCATTATTTTCTCAAGCATGTGGTTTTCTATTTGTGTACGTACGAGTCACCAACTATCAAAGCAAAACGCCACTCGATGATGATTGTAAATAAGTGTCAGGACGACAGTAAGACAACCCCGTAGCCATTCGTTATGATGGTGGAAGGTAAGCAGAATGTTGATTATTTATGAATGCGACTTATCAAAAATGGGTTTACATTTTACTTTAAAGCGACAATGTTGTAGATAGCCTCGAAAAGCCCTGCGGTTAGTTTTTAACAGACGTGTAGTTCTATGAAAGAAACGTTGCTAATCTGTTTCGTTTAGTTTTACGCACAGAGAAAGAGACACTGACATTATTGGCAGTGGCTGTAGCAAGAACAGGTTTTCTAGTGATTGTTAAGGGGGCATATGTTGAAGCTCAGCTGTGCACCTGTAATAGAAATCACATTAGAGTAGACAAAGACTGACACCCTCTCTTCTGTGAGAAATAGCTTGTTGTGAAGAGAAGTTGCATCATACTCTAGTTTCCGAAGTCGGTGTTGTACTTGGCCAAGGCAGTAAAGTTTGTTCTAAGCAGCACCTAAAATTGCTCAATTTTTGTACATATGTGTCTCTCATACAGGTACAGGATTGTGTCACGTGTGATATACTTTCTTAAGAGGTAGAATGATTCAACCATTTTCCAGCGACATTGGAAACATATTTGATGGAAGTCTTCCATTTTAAACTAGCAGTTAGTGTCAGTCACTAAGACTTGTTAGAACAGAGTACTTACTAATGACAAGAGACATTAATTTCGATTGTGAGCAAGTATGTACCAGAACGTTGGGGTGGAAATAGGGAAACTTCGTTTAGGATGCATTAAAAGAAACCAGCCACCTTCTCCCCATTGCACCACGTTCTTAAGGTCGGTAGAAAGATAATCAGAAACCCTTCGGTCATGTGATTTGGGAGATCGTTGTTGAAGATCAGGAACCCTTTTAGGACCTAGAGTGGATCTTTAGGGCACACCAGCATTGATATTATGATCTCCAGACTTCTTCCCATTAACCACTACTTTTATGAACTTATATGAGAGTAAAGATTTAATGGTCGAGAAGAAATCTTTAGGCATTCCATAGCTATAAATCCTGTGAAGTAGACCTATATGCCAAGCGCTATGAAATACCTTTGATATGTCAATAGTTAAAGATTCACTGAAACTGTATGATATTACAGTAAGCACATCAGCTGTGGATCTCGCAGTAAACACATTTGCTTGTCACTGTGTAAATTGGTTATGATGCGGTGATTGACAAATTCTCCATTTATCATAGATTCATGAAACTTACTAATTACGGATGGGAGATCCCCAGTATTTTTAAAAACAAGGAAAATTTACAAAGCTTTACAAGGTGATAGGAAGCATTTCAAATCCAAGCAACGTTTGAACAGCTGTGGGTGTTAAAGTTGGCTGCACTTAAATAGCTGGCCTATTCTTCTTTGTGGGGACAGGAATATTCATACGGCAACTGCGAATTCGTAGGCGTTTCTTGTTCTTTTCTCTTCAATGTATAGATTTAACTCAGGCCATTTTAAAAATTATTAATCTCAGATTAGTTGTTTAACCGTACGTACGCATATATGTGTTATTTGCTTAATACCACCTTAGTATGGGTGCACCCTTTTGTTCTAAGAACTCAACGTAAGCTTATGCACCAAGCTTCTTGCACTTGTGGAAATTTTTTCGGCAAGCCTTTTAACTTGCCGAAGTCTACGCGATACTCCACCGATTATGAACCATAGAGTTGATGAGACCCTCCGCCAATGTTGTCTGCAACATGTTCGACAACGCATTTACAGATCATACCGGCTGTTTTAAATTATTTCTCCTGGAATGTTTGTACATATCAGACATGTTTTGTGAAATCAAATTCCCTGGATATGCTTCTATATATGTGTTCTATTAACTTAAGCTCTTTAAACTAAGTTTTAGTCTGTATTCTTTCTTTTTAAATTACGGCCAGAGCGACTATCTTGGCCTTCTGCAATGCCAGTTAGGCTAGCGTGAGCTCTTCAGCGTCAATTTACAATTTACTTACACTATCTTTTTTCAGAAATTATATTATGAAGAGATGTTCTGCTACGATGTTGACGCTGGTTTAATTTTGCATAGCACTCAGTACATCCACTTGTAATTTCTGAGCAACCAAAGCGCCTCGTTTTTTTTAGACCAAACAACTGCTCACAGCGAGCATATTCAAAAAAGTGTTCTACTGAATATTTTGCCGTATTTTTATTCATTTTGTTTTTCTTTGTTATTAATTATGTTGTGGGTATTCCTTGTCTGTTAAATTTTTGACATGCACTTTTAAATAATTCGAGGGCATATTAAACAAGCAGCCCCAATAATGCGAGAAAAATGCTGAGACGAGCCGTCAAATAATAGGACGAACCAGATGATCACCACAAATAAGGTGACCACCTTAGTTAATACCCCGTTGGATATTACTAATAATATTGCAAACAAAAGGGATGACGTACCGTACTAATACCATGTCGATACAACATTAGCATTTATATTTCGCCAGAATTTAGCTACACACGTCACACTATCTATAGTTTCATAGAGTAAAAATAAGGGCACACCGACAATTACATACTGTGTTGTTTAGGTTTTTACAAGACATAACAATTCAATAATATTGTCTTCATTGTGAATTTTGCTGATGATTTTTAGTGTTGCAGTGACGATATTAACATAAACATATTTTTTGGTCTACGGCTAAAGAAACGACCGTAAAATTACATCTCACAGAAATATTAGATTTATTGTAAATATGAATTTTCTTTTAAATAAATAAATATAAAACATAGTTATTACAATATAGAATAAATGTTACTCGATTATATATACTCTGTTGTTATGAATTGACAATCATAGTGCTGAAACTTTCAAAGAGAATGCTAATTAAAAAAACTGATATATATATATATATATATATATATATATATATATATCTAATTGATTCATTTTAAACTTACATGTTGATGATCTGTCTATAACACATGTTTAAGTATGTGTCTGTCTGCGGTCCGGTGTGAGGGTGTAGGTCTGATAATAATCTAATGTATGGGAAAATCGGTGAAACAGAAAAATAACATTGTTGGGTGTGCATACACACGATCTTCAAATGTGTTTATTTTTCTACTATGCAATAAATCGACAGCTCAAACTGAATGATCAATAATAAATGTATACTTCTGTATATATATATATATATATATATATATATATATATATATATAGAGAGAGAGAGAGAGAGAGAGAGAGAGAGAGAGAGAAAGGGAGATCTAATGTAAAAACATAGACTAAATGTTTTCCAAATTTGTTTTTGTCCATTTGTTTGAAAAGCAAATCGATATTCCCGACAGGAAAAAATGAAACATATATAAAACGCATTGAATGCCAAAAAATAATGAAAGTAAGAGCAAACAATAAAGTCAGTGTTTGAAATTGCATACATAAATTAAAATGTTCTGAATGGTCGAATGAAATTTAAGGGAATGTGAGTATATTTGTTCTGAAAATAACTAGAAATAAGAATAATGGCAATATAATCCATTTAAAATATTAGTTTTGCAGGATTTGGAAGTTTACTTTCTTGAAATACGTTTGTTTTTCTTCGCTTTTTTAGCGATTTGTAACAGGGTTTCAATGTATGTGGTGCCTAAATACAATATTTATTTGGAAACCTTTAATAAAATGAAGGAACAACTGATATAGGGTACTTTTTATAAGATGCATTTCTGAGATGAAAAATAATGGAGAGATATAAATGTTATCACTATGTACACGCGCTTTATTTACATCAGCCAAGTTATGAAGGATATATCGTGGGCAGAACTGTACGAGAGCATGTCGTTAAAAATTTGAATATGTGTACTTACCCTCTACTGCGGAATAGGTGGCATAAGTCTAGAGTTTGCAGAAGCTAGGCAAACGCACTGGGGTTAATTCACGCTGGTGTCTGTAAACTTTCTTAAGCAGCCCATTTTGCAGAGCCTCAGACAGTTAACTATTAAGCTCTCTCCAAACAAGAAGCCACTGTTTGGAAAGCATGACACTTCTAGAGCAACACAGAAAAGATATCACAGCCGAACAAAAACATGTAACCGCCGTAATAGCCTTGCTACTGTCGAGCTGATTGTTGAGGATCGATTCTTGACAAATATAATTCAAGTAAGAAATGTAACGTCAACACATTTATATTAGTAGGCTTTTATTATAGGTTGGTAGATCGCGTTTTAGCTTTAAATAGCCTTTGACATGCCTATCACATTTAAGTCTAAAATATAATTGTCATTAACCATCACGTGTACGGTTAGGCCTCTTTTAGTTATGATTATAATTTCTGTTATTCATGTGAGCTTGCAAATATTTTTCCTCATTTCCCCATCTCTTACGAATAATCAAAATCGACCCACTTTCGCCCGCTACATTACAATATATTATTTCCTTTTTTCATTACTTCACTTTGCTTTACAAGAACACATTGTGGCCTTATTCTCTATGTGACATACCAGTTGCATTAAATGTACGTAGTTTGACTGTATTCTGTATATCATCGTAAGGAAAATGGTATGTGGCATCCTCTTCTAAGATGTGTGATGTTTATTCAAATAAGGTTAACATACTTTATATACAGAGCATTAATGTTGTATGTGGGGTCTCATAAAATTATCCTAAAGGTGCTTCTGATTAATTAGCACTTCTCACAGATATATACAACTGTAAACGTTTACAGTGTTACCTCATTAACCATCATGCCAAAGGTTTTAACGTGTTCATTTTCATTATCTATCATTAATTATTAACTTAGATGCATATACCTAGGCTAGAGTAGTCGTGTGAAAGGGCTTTACTATGGTATTTAACTTTTAGCGCTTCCCTGCGAGGCGGTTGGCATCAGCAAAATAGTAATCGGTAGTTGCACTGACTCTTATTTTGTCTGTTATAATGTTCACTGTCTATTGCATCCGTCAAGTATGTTTCGGAAAATCTGTAAGAATCCGCTCAAGAGACGGGAGACGAACACAGTGAAGATATTTTCTGATGGACAAAAGTGGCTTAAAAACAAACATTAATCTGTCATATTTTTTAAGCACAAACGATATCTCTTTAAAGTCTTAACATAATTTATTATAGATCGATCGCGATGTGAAACATAGTGTTAACGGTCAGCATGTAAAGCTGATAAATAACTCTCGCAACTTTATCAATAATGATGTCTACAATATCAGAAGCATGGACTATGCTACAAAAACAATTTTATATTTGCAGAATATATAGAAAGAAACCTAACGTATGCATCGAGATATAAAGTAAGACTCCGCGTGATCTGTAATGTCAACAGACTGTCTCTTAGAAGTGTTTTCTTCGTAAGGGTGCTAGTGTTCACTTAGATCTATAGTGCTCGCACCTTCAGAAACTGCTATAAAATTTTGAAGAAAACATTTTAGTTACGTTAATAGCCATTTCAACTTCGTAAACAAGATAAGGTAATTTGTTTACTCAAATATTAACTAACAATTCATTACCGCTGTACGTCTGTCAGGATGAAATCAACGTTCAGTTTACTTATATATGCGTCGAACATGGGGTTGTATCTTTAAGGAAAATATGAGATTGTATAAAGTACCTGGTACATTTACACAAAGGTGTAATGCCTAAAATTTGCACACCAAGCGAGTATCAGATACCATGTTCAGTAATTTTACTCTTGTAGTTATTTCTCTTAGACGATACAATTATTCGCATATGCAATTAATTATTATTTTGTAGTCAATTTAATATATTTTATACCACAATTAAATTAGGACAGGATCATATATCTAGATGTAAGATTGAAATAAGTTGATGTATAGATTAATACTACTAATAGAAAAGGCATGGAATTAACAACAAATACAATTCGATAATTCTGACAAAATACTTGATCAAAATTGATTTTATGGGTGAGGAGGCTATTTGTAGATAACTGGACATATTCTGGTCAAGACAAAACCCAATTATATAATTAATATCAAGGCTATAATGCAATCCTCTAATATTAATAAATAAATATTTATTTTAAATATTATTTATTAAAGATGCAAACATATTGAAAATGACGTATACATCTTAAAATTTAATTAAACATTTCAAAAAAAAATTTTCATGGATAATTAGTAGGCATATAATAAGATCAACTATGTAATTTTATGTAGATTTTAAGTTACAAATAGCAGTGTATATTATAGTCCAGTTTCTAAAATAATTATATTCTAACGTTATTGTTATTATAACACCAATAAATGAGTTAAAAGCTTTCTTTCTACTTCGTAAAAATATGTATTTTGCATGAACATTTTAAAAAGGGGTGATTAAAATAAAACCTAACTAAATTGAATTTACGTACAGATGTAATTCTTAATTTAGAAAAACAACCGAATATTTACTTTATCGTAACGTACGACGTATGTCTCAACAAATTGATGCACAGCTTACATATGACAGATGGAAAGGTTTACTTAAAACCTGTCTAATATGTTCTTTTAAAGTACACTTACTTGTTAATAAAATAAAATTAATTTAAAAAAAAATAAAATATAATCCTTATTTTATCATCTAATTGATTTACAGTAAACACTTTTAATTCACATTTTATGCGATACCTACTTGTATCAATAAATCTGTATTCATATAAATGTATATCAATCGGAGTACAGGCCCGCGAAAGTTAGTCCGAGACAGTATATGCCGTGTGTTTTATTGTGCCCCTGTTGTGTCGATCTGAAGTATTCTTTTGGGGTCGTTCGAGGAGGTACACCCTCCCAGACTATAGCTTCACTTTGAGTTGGGGTTGTGTTATTGCCAATCGCTCACGGTCCCCTTACCGGAGATTCAGAATGAGCAACTTTGGCATGTTTTGCGCGGGCCAGAGTTCGCTCCCTACCATCCCCAGAGTCGAGTAGGGTGCCCCATCTTCTCGTGGTGAGAAGAAAGTTAAAAGCTTTTTAATACAGGCTTGTTATTGTATAATTTCTTTCTCCAAATGTTAGTAAAAACAAACAAGTAATGTGTATGTTTTCACGCTGTGTACGAATGGAGGGCTTGTTTCAAGACTATACTTCAGTTTTTATTAATGAGATGAAAAGCAGTTCACACAATTATGACGTTTAATTATGGTTTCGCGTTTAACTTTAGTGCTACATCTGTTGGGCCGACAGACTCGTTTACATTGGGATAATTTTAAAATTATATAATTGCATAGTGATTTTCTTCAATGTGGCATGGATAAAATGAAGCTCCACCCCTAAACGCTTGTATTTCTAGTTATGTGGCAGGAAGACAGACAATACATTTCAATGGGTTTTTCAATGAATGTGGCTCCCATTTAGGAGAATTAATTGGAATGCTACTAGAAGTTGATGTAATGGTTAGAAAATGTAATGAAGCATCTAATTGTGTTGTTATATTTTTAGTTAAAGGATGTTGAACCAACATTATTTAAGTTACTATGAGAATTCCGTTGCAACCTTCCTAAAAGTGGAAGTACATAAACTATTTCATGATTAGCTTATTGATAATCATGATGCAAGAAATATCATTTATACAAATGAAAAAACTTAGTGGATCGTTATTGAAATTTGTAGATGCGATTACAACAAACAACACAAATCGCATCTTATAGACTCTTAATCGATTACATATACAAGTTAAAGTGTCATATTGTTGTGTATGAACGACCACTGTGTTGATATTCCTATGTAGAATTGCCCATTTAACAACAAATTCAAATACTGTCAAAATCTGCATGTTCGCTGTTATTCCTATTTCAACTTCAAAACTACAATATTCATCTATATGTATTATATCTTAATAGACCATATACATTTATCAATTAAGTGAGATCATAGGAAAGTTTCAAATAAAGTGCTATTATTCTTGTCCTTAATGGAACATATACAATTGAGCGATGTTTTGGTAAGTGTCGCTTAATTTATAAGCATACTACATTTTATACACTTGGTTATTGTTATAATATCATTTGCATATGCTTCAATAATATAATCTGGCATCCTGAATGAGTTAAGGAAATAACACATCAACACCCCTTGCACTTGTCTATTAAAAATAATTCATAAGCGATTTTGTTTTCGACTATCTGACTTTTATAAAGGGCTGGATAATTTGACTACGGGCATTTAAGAGCGCTGTGGTCGAGAGTCGTTCTGATTTTGAAATCAACGCACCAAAAAAAAAATAGTGATCTCGTAGTATCGTAATGCAATGCCTGTTGTTATAAGCTTAGTAAACACTAATTATTTGGTAGAAGAAGAAGAAAAAAAAGGAGAAAGAGAATAAGAAGAAAATACAGCATATCACGGGCGAGATAATCGTGGGGAATATGTGTGTATAATATATCATTCAGCTAAAGCAGCAAGGAATAGTATTCACCCCACAGTCAATGTGGATAATGTTTATCCATAAAATGGTATTCTTAGCAAGGCAATAAAAAAGCAGCCGTGCACTAAGAAAATGCATGTAGCTATAATCTTGAGGTTCATCATAACATCAGTCACTTAAATAAAGCAGCACCATCTCTAATGATGGAGTGGAATTAATTAAAACAATGAACTTCGAGTAACAGTTATTATGACGACATTTCAGCGACAAGTGTATTTATCATTGTTTTATTGAGTAATTTTATTATAATAAGCGGAGTTAGAAATGCAGAATTATTAATATACTTTTTTGTGAAAGTACCATTATACATTTTAAGGAAGTTATTGATAGAATTGTCAAACTTTCTAAAATATATGCATATTTCTAAAATAATTGCAGCATTTTTAATATTTCGGCATTAATATATACATACATATATATATATATATATATATATATATATATTTGTTAAATTAATCGTTTGTATTAAATTATTTCTAATATGTCATGTATTTCCTCATTAAATGAGACAAACACCGTGATATGCCGTAAAAAGACAACACGCCTATATTATAAGACATAACAAAACAAACTGATTGGTATAAACCAACGTTGATTTAATATGTCCGTAACTTATAATAACAACAGTTTAAAAAAACTCGCATAAACGAAATAGAAAAAATAACGAACCTCTCCGTAAATATGTTATTTTAGATTAGCAAAAAGCCACGGAATGATATAGCTGTAATAATGTATGATTTAATTTTTTCTTATTTTCCAATAAATGTACGCCATTACTGGCATATTGTCATCTGCTCATGAAATCCATTTTGTTTTCGAGATGCTGGGAACATTTTTTTACTATTATCATTTGTCTTCTCGCGTGATTCAATGATGTTTGTTCCGTCTTCAGGGCTTTTATAAAACGACTTCCTTTCTGATTAGATCAGATTTATTTTGATAATTTTTATTCCTGCTTTTCTAGTTTCTCTATCTCTTTCATATTATTTTGTTATATTCCTACTAATTAAAAAAAAACATCGTATTTTTAGATTTTTTCATGTTTTTTTCAACTTGATCATCATCCGAGATGTGTTATTCTTTCACAAAATTACCTGGATCTGCAAAATATTTTGACACATCAATTCAATGAAGTGCAATAAGAAACCAATAGAATCAATATTTCATGTTTGTCAATCATCTCTTCGGGGTACAATCGTACTGTTCATAGAAGCAGACTTTTTTCTTCAAGTTATATCGGAACATATGCAGTAAGCCGCATCAAGCTAGTTAAGCTTCAGATGGGCGAAGTTTGAGAATTCTCCTAAGTCAAGCGAACAAAAGAGTGTAAGGCTTACCAGTATATTATTACTGATATTAAAGTTAATTCTGTTTGTTAGTTTTATTTTGTTTTATATATAGGGTTTCTTATATATTGAGTTTTTGTTTTTTAGTACTATATTGTAAGAGTTTGGTATTTTTTACTAGGAGGTTTCCGAATTCTGATCGGAGACAGAAATGGTCGTTAGTTAAGTGTTGGGCGCAAGTATAAGACAAATACATCGTCAATGTGTTCGTGGTAGTCAAACCTATGTATATTGGAATCTTGGTTGTCGGAGACACAGTCACCAAAAAAGACATTCACACTCATAAATGATACGTGTGTGGCTGTGTAAAATGCAAACAGGGAAGCCAAAACCTATGCAATTTATGTATTCATCAACGTTTCGTCTTTATTGAAAAACTTACTAAGGATGATAAAAGCAATGTAGAAACATCATACAGAATATTACTTTTGAAAGTGTCCGGCCTTCGGCATGGATGTTGGCGTGAAGAAGCAGATAACAAACACACATGATGTTCGTTGTAGTGTTATCAGTCGTTGTTAGTCTCCTTCAAAAGACGCGAAATGAATGGGATTGATGGCTTGGGTTTGTCAGTGTGTGACTATTTTAGCTAGGAAGGTAACTGGGGGCAACGTATGTTATAGACACGCATGACTGCAATGGGTAGGAGGCTGGGTGTGTATAAGTATAAGTCTGCTGTTTATTCGAAACTTAGAGGGTGACAAAGAGGAAAAAGAAAACAAAGAAAAGTGGAAAAGGAGGTGAAAGAGCAAATAATAAAAAGTAGAGATGTGGAGATTTGGTGGCTGATTTTGAAACGCACAATGTAATTGAAAATAAAAGTGTGGACATAGAAGAGGAGTGGTATCTTATTTATTTGTTCAAATATGCAAAATAGGTGTACTTATTTTATTATTTTATTTGTGTCTCATTAAATAATACTAATAAACTAATAGTTATGATACCCCTCTCCTTTTATTCCTTACTCTGTTATAGATGTTTCCACATACTACAAGAAAATAACTAGTATGTAAGATCCTATTGTGTCTCCCTGTTTACGCTCGTGATTTGAACATTTGTATTATCGTACAAACTTATATAAATAAATATATGTATACATGTATACATATATATATAAATATATATATATATATATATATATATATATATATAATGGAGAAACTAATACATATATGTATATATATATATATATATATATATATATATACAACGATTTAATTTCACTTTCATTAGTCCCGTCGTTCTTTACAAGCGTAAATGTCTATTATAACTATAATGTATTTGACATACGTATTTTTCTAGTTTCTCGCCTCCTATTTTATAAGCTTGCAGCAGCGTAAAAGTTCATTAACATTATAATGCGTGAAATACCTTTTCTATCGCTTTTTATTCTTACTTCTTTCTCGCTGATTGACGTTGTACGATTTACTTGCTCCTCTTCACCGTTCTTTTCTTATTCTTTTCCCAGCCACTGTAACCGTCGTTAAAAGTTTAGTGGCCAGTTGTCCCCGCTGCTTTGATTATTCGTCTAGTGGCCATTGGCCACCTCATCAGTGCGGCTAGAGACTTAAAACATTTCTTCTCACACCGAAAGGAGACGTTCGCTGAGAGTTTCATTTATTTTAAAGAAAATACGCACACATGAGAGAGAGAGACTAGTATCTACTTAACTTCTAATTAATTCAGTACCTTATTACGGATTAATAAGAAAATACATTTACGATAACTACTACTACTAATATGTCTACTACTACTAGTATAATTACTACTAATAATAATAGTAATGAGAATCGGAAAAAAAGACGAAGATAAAGAATAATAATAGAATTCATGAAAATTGAAATAATCTAATTTAATGAGACTTTGTCATACACATTAACAAACTTATTAAAGAAATAAGAAGGGATATGAGTATAATAAACAAGAATGAAGAAACTTTATAGATAGTAGATTTCGCACTTCTCAGAAGACACAGGGGTACGATGAACGAGTCAGAAAACCAAAGCAAATGCATAGAATTTGACAGTGTAACTGAAAAAGACCAAACTATCAGCAATAGTGTTGGGAACACTGTGATCAGTTCTATAAACTTTGCAGAAATGTTCATAAAAAATAAGGATAAGAGCGAGGATTGACAACATACAAAACACGACATTCATGAAAGCCGCTGAAATATTTAAAAACTGCATGAGTACAGACACAAATTCACATTAGAAAGTTACCATCGACCGCCAACACAAAATCTGATTGACTAAAATAGAATAAATGTGTGTTAAACCAACTAGAAACCTAGAAAGAGCATCACACGAAAGAAACAGAGAATTACAAATGTAACATGACCTGAAACAAACAGTTCTTAAACTACCAATTTTGATGAGACAAATAATATAATCTCACACACACATTTGAGCAAAATCTGATGCCATTAGACGGCGGAAAATAATCATGGGAGGAAGTTTGAATGATCGAGTAGATAAAACATAATTTAAAAAACGAAAGTACTGGAATCCTGAGTAGGATTATGCAATCCATGATAATGGAAAAACTAACGGACATTATCGGTGAGAAATTAAGGGTTAGCAGATGTTTCGTAAAAGTAATCTGATTGAAAATGGTTACCGAAAAAATAGGGAATACTTGCAATCTGGAGAGCCTTGAGTGACTCAGACTCCAGGAAACACTACATTTGTTTGCCAGTGTGCGCTCATTGGTAATTACTTTTATTATACCTCATAGTTAGTAAAGGTAAACAACAATAATAATAATAATAATAATAATAATAATAATAATAATAATAATAATAATAATAATAATAATAATAATAATAATGATAATAATAATAATGATAATAATAATATATTAGATAGTATGTTTGTGTTTGTTTGAGTTGAACGTCATACAAATCCTGCCCTATAAAATTAGTTCCAGTTATATTTTAAGGAGCAAATTAACATTTTAAGTAACGAGCGTACCGATTGAAGACGTCGTTTTTGTAGATATACTAATGTTATATTTATTGTGAATTTGAATGTTAACAAATAAAAAGATTCTGAGATTAAACTTCGGGGGTCGGGAGACAATATGTTTTACTTTATGTTGGATTTGAACGTAATTCAATATATATATATATATATATATATATATATATATATATATATATATATATAATTATTTTTTGATTTTTTCTTTGCTTTTTAAAATTTGTATTTATTTTTGTCTATTTTTTTAAATGTATTTATTTATTTATTTTGCATTATGTTTGATTTTTTCGTAAATGTATCTTAAGGAATGTGTGACAGTGAATTTTAAACTTCATCAACATGAGAGACACACTTTCCATGTGACAAGATCACAGGTAAAAAAAGCCTGAGGCTGGTGTTGCCAAAACACCCAACCATGTCTATAAATATAAGTTAACGACATGGGAATTAGAGGAAATGTTTTGATTTCTGTGATAGGAACGTTCTCCCTCTATGCCCAACATGTGGGGCCCGGTCATCATCCTGCGAATGTTTGCTCTTTTAATTTCAGGAACAAGCCACGGACACCAAATAGGTGAGTAACCCATCACTTCTAGGTATGACAAGGACACTGAACAAGCACAACAAACCAATAATGAAGAGAACATACTAAAAAGCCATAGAAAGTGATGGACAACTAAAATGACCAGACTAGTAATTGAATGCTACTGCAAAAGACGCTACCAGAAAGCGTATACCGGAAACTAATGACAGATATATGGGACATTTTTACTGACTACCATACAACGAAACAAAGGATAGCAGATAAAGATAGACATATACTCAAGAGATGGAATATTCAGAAATCAAACAGAAGATAAATGGCGTAACAGATCAAGAGACACCACTCGACGAAAACTCACAGGAAAAGACGGGAAAAACATTAACGCATACACTTAAGAAGGCGAACACAAGGAAACCATAGAACTACCTGAGGAAGAAGCAAGAGAAGTCGAATACATTAACTGATTTATGTACGAGAACAAAACAAAACCCCATTCCTAAAGAACGAAGATTGGAAGAAGTTAAAAGTTGAAACAGAGAAAGTAAACAGAGTACACACGTGCATCCCAACATATGCTATCACATACCTAAACAACTTGATATATGCGCGGGAGCATCAATGAGTATGAAACGAAAAAGAGAAAAGAAGACTGGCCAACGGAATGGACACACGAAAGCTAGATGGTAGATCTGACTGGAAACCCAGTTTCACCAAACTTCAAAAGAAAGCAAAAACCGTAAACAGGATGAACAGTAAACGATGGAAAAGCAATACTCCGAATCGCAAATAAAATACTAAATAAGAAATATGAACAGATAAACCAAAATATAAAAGCAAAAGAAGAAGGATTGAGTGGATACATATGTAATCGGAACAGTACAAACCAGACAAGACATTTGAAAACAGTGTAAGCCAGTTTTTTTTAAAAACGTAAACAGAGTAAGAACAACAACAGAACAACCGGACATGACCGAAACAAAACATTTCTGGAGCAAGATATGGGAAAACGCTAAAGATCACAACAATTAAAAGACATGCCAATTAAACCCCTAGAAATTGAAGAAAGAACAGAAACAATAATTTAATGAATAAACTATTAAGACAACACTAAAGAAAATGGCAAACTGGAAAGCCCCAGGTCACGACGGAATACATGCGTACTGGTTTAAAAAATGCACGACACTACATGAAAGCCTAGCGCATAAACTGAGAGGATGTCTCCATAAAACAGACGTACCAGAACGGATTACCAAATGAGGAAAAACGCTCATACAAAAAAACGCCAAGACGGGAACGATCCAAAGCCATTACAAAACAATAACTTGTTTACCAACAATGTGGAAAATCCGAACGGCAAAACTGAGAGATGAGATTTACCATTCCCTGAACAACTGTAGGCTACTTTTCGAGGAACAAAAAGGATGCCAGAAAAGGAAAAAAAGAGACGCGTGATCTGTTATATATACACCAAAAGACCCTGAAAGACGTTAAAAGAAAGAAAAAGAACATATCTCTAGCATACAAGAAAATGTACGACAGAATCCATCAAGCGTGGATAATTTAATTCTTAGAAAAATGTACCAGATACCCGACAGGATTATTAATCTCATCAAGAAAGAAATGGTAACATGGAGATTAGAACTGACAGCTGGAGAACAACACCTGATATAACTTAAATTAAAGAGTGGATTTTCCAAGAAAGCTCCCTATCACCACTACTGTTTATCAGAGCTATGATGCCACTCAACTGCATACTAAGAAAATGCAGTGTCGGATACAATTTAACAGGCAGAGAACAAAGAATAAACAGTTTCATGTACATACACGACCTGAAGTAATTTGCAAAAAGCAAAATTGAACTCGAAAATCTGATAAATACGACCAGAATCGTCAGCCAGGACAATAAAGCTATAAATATTTGATAATTGTTAAAGCACCCACAATAAAATCAACAGAAACTACAGAGAATATGTGAAAAAGAATATCTGAAAAGTACAGGAAAACACTTAGAAACAAGATTATATAGCAGAAACCTAATCAAAAGAATAAATACCTGGGCGGTATAACTAATAGGATACTCTGGACCATTCATAAGCTGGATTATAGAAGAACTCCTTGACCAGAGGACTAGAAAATGAATGCCAATGCTAAACGCACTACATCCAAAAAACGACACAGAAATACTCTACGTGAACATAAACGAAGGGAAAGAGGACTGGTAAGTATAGTAGACTGTGTGGAAGACACTAAAAAAGAGCTGGAGGAATACATAAACCAGAACACAGAAAGGCTGAACACCACAGTAAGAGACACCGTGTCCCAACAGACAACGTATGAAGCATCGAAACCGGACACAAACAGACAAGAAAAGAAAAGTGGGAAGAAAAACAACTCATTGGGCGCTTTATAAGACTCACAAGAGAAGACACCAACGAAAATAGCTGGGCATTGCTAAGAAAAACATCTTAAACAGAGAAACGGAATATTTACTCATGGCTGCACAGAACAATGCGATTAGGACAAACTACATTAAAGCTAAAATAGATACAACTCAGGAAAATAGTGAATGCAGACTTGTGGACTAAGCGACGAAACAGTAAATCATATCATAAGTGAATGTAGAACACTTGCCCAAAAATCATACAAGAATAGACACGACTGTGAGGGGAAACCAATACACTGCGAACTGTGCAAACAATTAAATTTTGAATACGCAGACTAATGGTACAAACATAAACAAGAAACAGTACTGGAAAACGAAAAACAGAAAATCATCAGAGATATTGATATACAAACAGATAAACTCATACAAGCTAGAAGCCTTTATGTTATTATAATCGACAATAAATCTTGTGAAATCGTAGACTTCGCCGTTCCATCAGTCCACTGAGTGAAGATCAAAGACACGGAAATACGAAGTAAATACACAGAACTAGCCAGATAATTGAAAGGAATATGACGCATAAAGAAAGTCAGTATAATACTAATAATCGTAGGAGCACTACGAACATATCCAAAAAACCTCGAGAAAAGACTGGGAGAAATTGGAATCAAAGAGATCATCGTTACAATACAAAAACCGGCAATGATCAAAATAACTGCAATATTAAGCGAAATCTTTGAATGCGGAAACCAACCAGCATAAGATACAAAGGGTTACTAGTCACAAGAAATTTACCACAGGAAGAAAATTAAACCACACGAGGAACACCACAATACGAACCAAAGAACAGAAACTGCAAGAAACATCACTACATAATCTCCCCCCCCCCCCAATTAATTACACTGACCTCAACTTACACCACACACAAATGACAAAAACCCTATAAGCTCCACCCTTCCATCCCCCCCCCCAAAAAAATAATAAAATTAAAAAATGGTACTGTCTAGACTGACACCAGACAAAATATTTGTAGAGGGTCGAGAAGGATGAGAACACCGATGAAGAAACAGCACACACCAGACCTCCACTGGAAAAATGCGAAGAATGCTTGGACCCTAAGAAGGCTTATTGGCCCACAAATACCAGAGCATACCAATGGTCCTTACCAGCGAGAAATCAATGTTAGGTGGCTGTTGCGATACCGTAATGTTTTTTTGCGGTGGTTATCGAAACCAGGTGAATAATACTGGACATATGGGAAGGCTTGTTGTCACTCAGACTCCAGGAAATACCACTTGTTGTTGTCGGTAAGCAATCACTGGCCGTGCTCTATGTGAGAACTCTTAGTGATGATGATGATGATGGTGATGGTGATGGTGATGATGATGATGATGATGATGATGATGATGATGATGATGATGATGATGATGATGATGATGATGATGATGATGATGATGATTGAGCATTGGATTCTTAAAACGAATTATTGGTACTTCCAGCGCGACAGCAACGACTTGTTGTAGAGATAAAATAATAATAAACGGCTGCTGCGATTGGACAAAGGGGGTTGCTACGGTTATTGAAAGAGGCGGTCAGTACCAGAAATCTTGAGAAAACTGAGTCTTCATGCAACACTAGTTTCTACTATTACTGACCAGTCCTAAGTCCCATTACAGTTGCCATGTATGTGGATGCGCTGTTCAAGGCAGCCTTTATTTCCTAGACAGAATTTAAAACATGCTTAAAATCAAGTGGGTTACAATCTTTTCATTCCATCTCTGTTTCACAGAAGTTCCTCGATATCAGACATTTACACCAGGAACCGGTCATAAGATCACAACGGACACCATGTCTATTTATCGCGTTTGCCTTGCGTCAGCCATAATTTCCACGATCTGAGCTGTTTTGCAATTGCTTCTCGTTTTTTGATGCACACTACTACGAGGCTGCTTCCCTGTTGAGTACAATATGATCATTTTCAAATCTAAAGTCAAGAGATGCCCGCCATACGAACATTTACACATATTCGAAATGGGTCCATTCCATTAATCAGTCTGACGCGTATACTAACGTTCTACAACTCTCAACAAATACTTATTCCATCTAATTAAATCTGGATTTTTCCTTCAGCTTGACAAGTACTGAACATTTAAGTAAAGTAAACTCACCGAAAATGCCTTCTGTGGAAAACTATACTAGATAAATTATAACAACATCAAAAACCTCTCAGTAATGGTGTGTATTGTATATATGTTTGATGTCGCGTTCACATTTAAATGACACCGTGGTAACATTGATGAGTAGAAGTATTCAAGTTTTCTTTATATTGCTATTCGTTCAGTATTTATGGATATGATTCAATCCGTGTTCGAGAACAGCTGTTTCGCAAGACACCAAAACAGAGCAAGTGGTTAATTTTCTTGATCCTAATTTGACACTCTTTAAACGTGTATACATAAATATGTTTATAAGCTTGCGTCTCGAGAATTCTGAAAAATAATTTACTTTCGTTTCAAATAAGCACGTGTATATTTGAATAATAGTCGCCTTTCCAACAAACGCGTGTGCGGATGTCGATATGTTTAGATTCATGAGATATAAAAAAAATAATCTCAGGTCATCACACGCAGCGCGATGCAAACGAAAAACAAGTTTTATAGATTTTTTCAGATAAAATATGAAAAAGTTAAATCAAGCGAGAAAAATAGTCAAAGAAAACATTAATAAACATTTTAAAAAATGAAGACAGAAATCTGACACATAAAAATATTTTCAAAAAATACAATCCGATAAGCGTACTAATCTATGGTAGAGGAAAATGGAAATGAAAAAAATATTTTCCATGTCTCAGTTTATATTCAAATTTTAACTGCTAGACATGATTCAATCGATGTTTGGACTTCAACTATCGGAATGATTGATATATTACCAGCTCGAAACAGATTTTATAAGTGAGCAATTTGCTAATAGAAAACCTCCGTTGAGTGTAATAAGATAACTATCAGTGTTAGACTATTCTGAGTTTCTGTTAGACGTACTGTTTACTGAGTATAAGGGTGAAGGTTTTGAGGGTCATCCAAGAGGGGGAGCTGTGCAGCGATCTGCTTGTTTGCATTAGTTTCACATTTCTTCATGTCGGTCTAGTCGGGTAAACAGGGAGCAGGGAGATAGTTCCACAGGCCGGAAGCTTGAGGATAGAAGCTATTAGAGTAGCAAGCTATCCAGCATAGTAGACCCTCACCACTGGATGGATGAGATCTAGCTTAGTGTCGGGTTGGTCGAGTGTATTTACGTCCAGGGTGCACAAGAGCCGCAAGTTTATCGGAGCACATTCTATTGCAGTACTTGTAAAAGAAGCAGAAGGATGCAAATTGTGCCGATGAGACAAGTGCCTGAGCTTGGTGGATAGTAAAGGTCCCATAATTGTTAGGGATGTTTTTTTGGATCTTGTCAAACAGGGAGTGGATAGTAAATGATGCACCAGCCTATATGTGGTAATACTACTCCATGCATTGGCGGATGGTTGCTTTGTAAAGAGACACCAACAAATATTATATATATATATATATATATATATGTGTGTGTGTGTGTGGGTGGGTGTGTGTGTGTGTGTGCGTTTCTCTTCATGTAAAACTATTAATAAAGCCAATCAGAAAACATCAAGTTTAAAGCCGCAAATTCAACAAGATTTAAAAAAGAAAACATTCTAAAGCTGTGTTTGACCACGTCCCAAACAGCACAACATTTCTGCGTTGACTTTTTCAGTTCTCGTGTCTCTTGTATCACTTATCCTGAATGACAAGCGTTATCTATTTCCTTCTCTAAATAGTTGTCCGATTGGGGAAGTTGTGTTGTTGATCAGTAAGTATTAGTTTTCTATTTGTTTAAGTGGGTTTTACCTTTGGCAATTTTATGTGCTTAACAATAGTTTTACCATTTTGTGTGGACGTGCCATTTCTTTCTTTGTTCTTTTTCTTTAAAAGTTATACGTATTTCTCTGAATGTCTTTATGAATAAACTGTTAGTCTCTCTCTTTCTCTCTCTCTCTCTCTCTATATATATATATATATATACATACGTATATATATATATATATATATATATACATTTGTGTTTACTAGTATTGCTACATTTATTGGCTTTCAAATATACATACATACACGACTTTATATATATATATATATATATATATATATATATATATATGCACTTGAAAGGTTTCCTTTTATGTTCTATTTTCTTTCATAGTTATAGTTATTTTTCGTCTCTTTCTCCCTTAATCACATCTACATCTATTTCTGTGAGATTTATAGTCTTCCTATTCTTTCGCTTTTCTCCGTTCGACCCATTACGTTGTGGGTGATAATTGTGTAATTTTTATATTGTTCCAATAATATTTACTCTTGTGAAATGATGGCGTAAACACTGCATATGCTCTCAGGAGATATCTACTGTCTCACGAGTCACAATTAAATCAATTACATAGTTTGTAATATATAAAGCCACGAAACATAACAGAATAATTTAATATTACCTCCTATCGTCCACTCATCTCATGACAAGAGCACTTGAATTGTGTTTTTACAACACCACAAAAAAAACGAAGTTACGGTCAAATTTGATGAAATATTTTTTTTATTGAGATGTTGGTGTTGCTTTTTCTTCTGACAGCGAATAGAAGTAATTCTGCCATTTGGATATGTTCGGCTCCTCGGCCCCTTAGTTTACATTTCACTTTAAGTTATTCGTTACTCACCCGGGTTCCTCTGAGTCTTCAAACCGACTAGCTACTCCTCTGTTACTATCCTCACTTAAAGCCATGTGACATCATGTAAAATTCTGACACACTGAGTCGAGCTGATATTCGATGACATTAACAGGATCCTGACCGAAGCGTATTTCCTAATCCTGTATAAACAAAATAATTTCGCTCAATATTTTACGAAACACACGGCTTCGTTAGGAAAAAGGTGATCATGTACGTACGACTATGTACGTACGAAAATTAAATTGACTTAGGGTATTATTATATATGTGATGAGATGCTCATTATTTAAAATGCTCTATTGAATAAATATTAAATATTTTCATGAACTGTCATACTTTATTAGTTTATTTACAAAATATTTGTAACGCCATGTATATATATATATATATATATACATATATATATATATATGTATATATATATATATACATTATTTTAGGAGAACAATAGTTGAATTGTTTTCTGGTTAACACGGAGCTCTTAGAACCGTCCCCTAATATTTTTCACCTCAGAACACGAAAATAAATAAACATAAAAATAAGCCAATATTTACCGTGATTAAATGGGCGATGTTTTTTACTAAAATGTTTATTTGTGGAGAAATTCAGTGCATTCCAGAAGGTGTTTATATCGAATATGTTTATGGGGGTCTATTTTATTTCATATTAATATTATTTATTTCGTAAGTTATTTACTTATTAGTGGATTTTTTCTTTTAATTTAGAGTTTCTTTCTTTCAAGTATATTATGTGTGCCGGTAACGGTAACTTATTAATGCTATTTTTAATGTGTATTCATATATCATTTTATATTTATCCCTAAATGAAGTTCATGCTTGAGAGTTAATGGATTATGATATACTTTTCGTATTTATTTACAACATTGTGCTGTATGTCATTAAGCTAAAGTGCGAATAAAAGGTTTATGAGTAGTGACAACAAGGATAGTCCAATCTTGAGTGTACGGTCGGCTTAAAAGGGTTTAATGATAAGGGAATAAGTCGTAATGGATTAAAGTTATACTTGGAATGCTAACTTTTATTTGTTTGTATAAGAGTTAATTTATGAAATCATGTAGTGTTATTATGTTTTCCTTTATTGTGTTGTGTTTATTTAATACGTTTTTAGTATTATATATATAAATATATATATATATATATATATATATATTTAAATCCATGTGTATGTTGATTAGGTTTAGTGTACACATTAGTTATTATTTTTCATTTACATATTTTCATACTCTTCATACCTGCACTATACCTATCTCCCGAAATATCTATATTTTCAACAAATATATTAGTGTGTATTTTTCATGAAAATATATAACATAGACATACACACAATATATTAAAGTATACGTTCATGTTTTGGTTCACACAATTATTTGTGTATTTATTCAAGTCGATATGTAAATGCAAGTTGATATATGTAGTTGATATATATATATATATATATATATATATATATATATATATATATATATATATATATATATATATATATATATATATATATATATATATATATATATATATATATATATAGTATAAAAGTGACTGTGTATAGGATCCCGAGCCAAGTATTGAAAATATATATAATATATTTTATTTATATTCGATTATAGTTTACTAATGTGAAATTAATACTCGGAATTGCGTAAGGTGTAAACAGACAAGCCTTGCTTACTATATACTAGGGTGTGTATTGGTTCAATGTGTGGGTGTTAGATATGCGATTGACTGTGTTAAGCGTGTTCTATGTTTCCCTTATATATATATATATATATATATATATATATATATATATATATATATATATATATATATGTATATATATATATATATATATATATATATATATATATAAATATATATATATATATATATCGCCTGAATAAACATAGTAACAAACATGTATTTAGATGGTTATGTATATATATATATATATATATATATATATACATATATGTATATATTTATACATGTTTGTATATACATATATATGCATATACATATATATGTATAGATGTATATATGTATATTTTTATATATGTATGCATCTATATGTGTATATATTTACATATGTATATGTCTATATATATATATATATATGCATATATTATGGCACAATCTTCTCTTGCAGGCAAGTATTGTTGAATATACGAGACAACTCATACCCAGATATCCTTTGGTAAATCCTTTTAATTGTCTGAATCAGAGAATGATGGGCACGGATGGGTCGGAAAGTACTTGAAAGACAAATCCAAACTATGGCAAATACATTACTAATTACCCTCCGAATCTAAGATCCTGATTCGGACTATTGAAAGGATCTACCAAAGGATATCTAGACAGGAGTTCTCTTATAGTCAATGTATATACAAGTATGTATATATATATATATATATATATATATATATATATATATATATATATATATATATATGTATATATATATATATATATATATGTATATATATATATATATATATATGTGTATATATATATATATATATGTATATATATATATATGTATATGTATATATATATATATATATGTATATATATATATATGTATATGTATATATATATATATATATGTATATATATATATATATGTATATATATATATGTATATATATATATGTATATATATATGCATATATAATATGTATATTTATATGTATATATATATATGGGAAAATGAAAAAGGAAAAACCAAAAAAATGGATGTTTTTTATGTGTACATCAACGTTTCGTCTTTATTTATAAGACTTCATCAGGATGATAAAATAGAGAAAAAATGTCATGCAAGTACAGATACATGTAGGGTAGACATATTGGGAGGAAAAATAAAATGAAATAACGGCCACTGTTGGGTGGACGTCCGTACTTGTTGGAGAAATAGAAATGAATTGTGAAGAAAATGAGTGGGGAAAAAATGGAAGGATGGGGTGAGCAACCCCGGCTCATCCCTCACCTCTTTATCTTACCACCAGCCACAGTAGTCCTTGCTCACCCCATCCTTCCAAGTCAAATACATTACATGTATCGATATACCGATAACTGGCCAGGAAGTCAGTGCTAATTTTTCGTCAAATTACTGCACTGTAAAATATAAAATATGTTTGTTTTATTTTAATTACCTCTTTTCGGATATTTGTTCAGGCCGTTTGCATGTAATCACCCCCCACCCAATAATCTTAAGTGTTTTATAGAGTAAACTAAGCCAGGTATGATAGTCAAGCAATACCGTAAAATTCCCGCCCTATTCATAGTTAAAACAGACAATAAATTTATTTGGATGAAAGAAAATGCCATCAATGAACGTGTTTGTTTGGATTTAAACTATTACATCTGGTTTACTCTTTCCGCTGACAGTTTTCCTAGTTTCAACATGTCTTAGTGGCTGGAAATCTAACTTCTAAACCTATCACATACATCTGTCATTGAATTGATTTGATACCGACCATCAATTTTACAAAATATGGCCAAGACTGGCGTGGTGACACGTTAGAAGTCCAGATAATTGTTAATTAGGCTCGTCTCCGGTGGGCGGTCTAAGTTTAGTTCAAGTGTGCTAAATGATGGTATTGAAGTTCCCCTTAAAACGGATCTATCGTTGTGTCTTAACATAAGCTCAAGGGAGCGATCCGTATTGACTTATTATTGTTATAATGGGTTAACGGTAATATCATTGAATATAGTATATGAAATAAGAACAGGCCGAGTTTTTTAAATGTATCCAATAAAAGAAAAAAATCCCGATTATAGATGAGGGAGTATTAGTAGATTTTTACACTGTTAGTAAAAGTTACTCCGACGTCCTATAATTATGAATTTGTGAGATGCATCAAAGTCAGAATAAATATAACAAATTCTTAAATCGAATGCAACTTACTGATAGATTCCGGAAACACGCATCAGCTATTGACATGAATCGTAACAATATTGAAATTATATATCGCGCCTGAGTTTATAGTCTTTTTGTGACTTAATTTACAGGAGAAAAATCTAGGGTGCTTCATATATCTAGATAATTACATATAGAGTGATACATAAAAAATATACACACATCAGAAGAATATGAATATAAATAAGTAAAATCAATTCCGAATACACTCCGTAATTACTTAGAAGATAAAATAACAATAATCACATTAGCATACACGGGATGTATTACACATAATAAAATGGAGATAACCCTTATATTCATCTGAAAACTTTCCAATACTGTAAGCTGAAAACGTATATCTTCAACAGCATGTTGCTAGTTTTTCTCGTGGTATGCAGCGTTGCAATGTTAGATCGCTTATTTGCGTTCTTCGATGTAGTTGCAGAAGCTTGCCTAGGCTTGTTCGATTAGTCATTTTAACAGAATTTGACAGCTTTCAGGACATTCGCCACATTTAGTAGACGTTTATGGGCTTTACCTCGAACATACTTCCTTGTTAAGTAATGAATGGTTGTAAAATATTATAATTATTTCTTCAGTTTGAGGCCAGTGCAATTTTTCAGATAGGATGTCAGAGTTAATTCAATATGTTACGGTATCTTTTATTTCTTAAATACTTAGGTGAAAGTAAAGAAATAATTATGATAGAATCTGCCATCCTTATGTTTAGAATGGTTCTCTGAATAGTAATCTTATTTCAGTTAAATTCGTAAACTGCAGAAGTACTTGTCATTTTAACATATTTGACGAACTTATTTTCAATCAAATATTAAATCGCTTGGCTCATAATTAAATAGTAAAACACATCACTGTTATGTACCATTGCTACCAAAGTTCTAACACAAGGATAAACTATCAATACAAAGACAGCATTGAACTATGCATAAGTACGTACACCATGATACTTGAATACTACTGAATTTAAATTGGTGTATGATAAACAAATGGCCATACTATTATGTCATTCAACAACAGAAAAGAAACTACTATTCGTAAGTTGAATACTATAATACTAATTAGTTCTTAAGAATTATGTAAACTATTTCTCGCTTCTTTTGTTCCAGCTCGTTTGACTCGTTTGTCTAGTGGTCTACATTAATTTGCCGTTTTGATACCTCATTGTAATACACTACCTATTCCAGTTGCTTCTCTCCAAGAACCGTTGGCTTGTGTAACTCTCTTCCAGCTGACTGCTTTTTCTCCTACCTATAATCTTTGTATTTTCAAAACTAAGATTCAGCTGTCTTTGTGATAATCATATTTGTTATTGCTTGCTCCTTACATCAAGTGTAGTTATGCCTTGTCTTTAGCGAGTTCCATACATTATAAAAATAAAAAATAGACGTATATAGGCGTTATTGTTCTTTGTATGTATACAAAAAAACTGAGTAAAAAGTTAATCAATTTTAGAGAAGGAAAATAATACAATGTCGTATTCGTTTCAGGGCAAATTTATATTTCTTGAATTCGAAAGTAACATTAATAAAGAAAATTGTAAAAAAGATGAAGCAGAAAAACATTGAGTGCACACAAATCGATGAATTCTAGCAAAGGCGAACATGATTGCATGGAAGGCGGTCAAATCACATGTGGTTAATTCAAAATTTAAAAACTTTCATAATGGATTTTGAATTCCTGAATTTAGATTAGATTTGATTTCTGTTTTCATCGTTTATCTTTTCTGTTCCTTTTTTCTTTCATATAATTCGTTTCTCTACTGAGACTACGTCAAAATGTAAAAATGTGAAAATAGTCATTTTTTTCTTTTTCGCGCAGCGAGACATCTCCCAAATATTGAGTGACGAATACAGGGCAATACACAGAAAATGAGTAGAAAAATGTCAAAAGCAATGATTAAAATAAGAATAAAAACACATTATAAATATTGGGAACACAGACAAATTATTTATGGAAAACAGACAACTTTTTAAAAGATCGATCATAAGTTCACGAATGTGTATATAAGTGCATAATATATACTAGTGCTGCAGTTGCGTAAATAATGATGGACATAACTTGTATTGATCTAAGAAATCAATTAAGCACATATAAAATATTCCCACATTTTAATTATAATACCATCTACGTATAGTAATAACATTACAAGTGTTTCTAATCTGGTATTGTCTCGTGAAATTTATTTGAGCTGTGTTGAAAAAAGATGTATAGGCTTGTATTCACAAAGTTCAGATTATCTGGGATTTGTGTTAAACATAACTGCTTCCAACTCGAATAATCACATTCTCGATTATTTGATGAGAGGTGTGATTCTTCTGACTAATAAATAGGTTTTTTAATGTTAAAGCATTTAAACATATTATGCTTATTCATACTGTAAATATTCCAGGTTGTATATGTTCTCATAGTAATATATATATATATATATATATATATATATATATATATATTCACGCAATTATATTCACTTCGACAGTTATTTACCCTCTTCCTTCTTTGAATTCGAAACGTGGCCATAAGTTAAGAGGTTCGCCCCCATCAACCACGTGTTGACACGATGACTCACACTATATTTTCCGAGATTAAAAATAATTAACTCATTTTCACCAACTCATTTTTCCCCTTCTAAAAGATTAATAAAATTAAAAAATACGAACATCCACCTTAATCAACCAATATCCACATTGATTTTCAAGAGCAAACACTTAAACTGTGCCATAAATATTGCTTCACACGTACAGACCCATTTAAACGGCTTCAAACCATTTAAATCCTGACAGAGTTACTGCCCTTGGACCGAGCGATTCCTTTATTTAAATTACTTCGAGTTGACTAAAAGTCGTTTGATCCAGAATTTAAACACGAAATTAAGTAACGGTTTTCTCTTAAAATTTGTTTTCTCTCTTCCTTCCTTTCTTTCTCCCTTTAGAAGACACACTTTCACAACCCAGAACAGTAACGGCCAAGTATATAAAATTCATAAAATTGATTCACGGGAATTATATAGAAACATTCTTTTTATTTATTTTTTAAATTCTTTTTTATTTTATTTTTTTCATTTTTATTTTATTATTTTATTATTTAATTTTTTTATTATTTTATTATTTTATATTATATTTTATTTTATTTAATTTTAATTCTTATTTTATTTCATGTTACTCTGATATTTTTATATTCTTACATTTTTATATTTTCATATCTCTTCAAATCTGCCACGGTTTTAAATCTTAACTGTTTCCTTACACTAAAGTTAAATTCAAACAAACATACACAACATGCTAAGCAAATAACCCGTCCCAACGAGAGTGTCACGTGACTTCACATTTCCAAAACAGATGACAAGAGAAGCTAGAGAGAGCCGGATAACTAAGTAGTTCCGTGCTTGAAACCGATGATACGAATGTTGTACTAACTTTTCTATACAAAAATAAATAAATATATATATATATATACATATATATATATATATATATATATATATGTATATACATATATATATATATATGTATATACATATTTATATATATATATATATATATTAATATATATATATATATAAATATGTATATATATATATATATATATATATATATATATAAATATATATATATATATATACAATTAATATGTGTTTAGTATTTCTTTAATATTTGTTGTAAGATTAACTATTTCAAAACTAGTAGTTTCATATGTATCCTAGTATTCTCGGTGCATCATTCAGCAACATCCCATCTATCACATTCTCATGTATTCAGCAGGAAATGCACATTTTCCAAATGCAATTGTGTCTAACTGATGCATAAACAGCTATGTGTTGTCTCATTCTCTCTCTCTCCCTCTCTACATATACATTTATATATATAATATATATATATATACATACACACATATATATATATATGTATAAATATATATATATATATATATTTATATATATATATGTTATATATTATTACATGCATTCCATTATTATACTAAATTAGTTTTTTTTTTTGATTTTTGATTCATTTTATTGTAATATGGTATCATTACTAATTATTTTTATTAAGTAGTTAATCATTCCAAACTAAGTAAATAATTACTTGAAATATAGTCTTGCTATGTATGTATAATTTCAAGTAAACAAAAATTCAAACAAAATACACGGCATTTTAAAATATTTCTATGCTTGTATAATTTTATATTGATAGTAACATTTTTCGAATTTCATGATAACAAAATTGTTTAAACAAATATAGTAACTAAAAACAATTAATTATCACGAAAATTATAAAATTCAGTAGATAAGGTATAACTAGTATTTAGAATAAATGAAAATGAAGTTGAATTAGAGGCGTTTTTTTATTTTACTTTATTTTCGAATATATTGACCTGATATTTTATAAAATTATTCTATTTAAAATTTCTATAGTTTTGTAACATTTATATAGTGTGAAAAAATTATTGAAAGTTTGCACGTGTGTGCCAATGTTTTAAGTGCGTGTTCGTGCTTGCAGGTCTGTATGTGTGGCGTGTGTAAAATGAATGGCTACAACGTTATGTCGTTATGATTTATAGCTTTTGTGAAATAGTAAGTTTTATTCCCCATCATTTCTCGTGTGTGAGTCGAATCTGACAGAATTGAAGAAGAAAGGTAAGTTGACCAAGCATCAAATGTTTTGACATTACCATTTCACGGTGTCTGGTCGACAGAAACGCGAAGTTGCATCTAACAAATACAACGATTATTTTGCTAGGAGATCAATCGTGTTAATAACGTCCACGTATTCAAATGTAAGGCAAAGATTTGAATATGGAAGACGTACAAACAGAAAAAATATGTAAGCGTTAAGATAGCTTTTCCGTCTCCAAATGAAATACTAAAAAAATAGACTTTTATTAGACTATAAAATGTTAACAAGATTTTAATATAAATGATTCCCGAAATAACATTTTTATTTTATTTTAACATGGTTCATCCCAAACAAGGCAGGCCGCCACTGTAGACGTAAGGGGCTACTGAGAAAAAAGAAAAGGGAAGAAGGTTGAGGGGTTAGTCTAAATTGGGATCTGCGCAGCGAGACGTCTGTTTACATTAGTGTTAAATTTCTGCATGACAGTACTGTCGGGGAAACAGGGGGCAGCACAAGGAAAGAAGCTATTCGAGTAGAAGGCTCTCCGGCATCTGGGGACCTCCACAGTGAATGAATGAGATTTAGTTGATTGTCGAGTTAGTCTTGTTAATTTACGTCGAGGGGGCACCAGAGTAGCCAATTCATCGGAGGATAATCCATTGAAGTATTTGTAAAACAAACATAAGGATTCTACATAGCGGCGATGGGACAGGGACTGAAGCCTGGTATACAGTGAGGGACCTATTAGGTTGGCGACTCTTTTTTGGACCTTGTAAAGGAGGGAGAGACTAGTAGATGATGCACCAGCCCAGATGTGGCAACAATACACCATGCATGGGCGGATGGTGGCTTTGTAGAGAAACAGGATAATGTCAGGTGTGAGGAGTTTACTAGCACGGTAGAGGGAGCCAACATTATTTGCGGAAGCCTTGGCTATGTCTTCAATGTATTTGTTCCAATTCATGTTACCTGTGAAGTTAAGGCCGAGGAGTTTGAATGATGAACTCTCAGGTAGGGTGTTATTTGCCATGGCAATCGGTGGTCGGAGAGGCTTCGTGTAGTTGTTGAAAGAAAGGAGCTTTGTCTTGCGGCATTAAAAGTTACCAACCATTTATGACCGCAATCCGCTACAACCTGGAGGTCATTTTCTAAAGATTCAGCCATTGCCTCGGATATGATCGCGTCTGTTTTGCCAACATGGCGAGA
Organism: Sepiola atlantica; assembly: GCA_963556195.1. Classification (NCBI taxonomy): domain Eukaryota; kingdom Metazoa; phylum Mollusca; class Cephalopoda; order Sepiida; family Sepiolidae; genus Sepiola; species Sepiola atlantica. The sequence goes on from OY744523.1 coordinate 99,189,151, forward strand.
GTAAATTGTGGTGTCGTCAGCAAATAAACCAATCTCCGACTCTATGTTATCAGGGAGATCGTTTACATAGATAAGGAACAACAAAGGTCCAAGGATAGATCCCTGGGGTACATCAGAATGTATGTCATGTTGCTTAGATGAACGGCCATTGAGGACAACCTGGATTTTTCTTTTGTTTAGGAAGGATCTAATTATATTAAGTAGTTTCCCAGTAATACCGTATGAGCGTATTTTCAGGAGAAGCCTTTTATGCCATACCTTGTCAAAGGCCTTGGCTGTATCAAGCGCTACTGCCCTAGCTTTTCCTGCCTTATACATAATATGATACATGCGTTACGAAATAACCGTTAGGATGTCTACAGTAGATCTTGCCGGTCTAAATCCATACTGCCGGTCATATAGAAGTTTAGCATTAACTAAGTGCCGTACTATCGCTAGATTGATTAAGGATTCAAAGTTGTTTGCAAAGATCGGCAGTAGACTGATTGGACGGTAGTTCTGAGAGTCGGTTCCATTCTCAGAATCCTTGTAGACTGGTACCACAGAGGCAATGTTCATCTATCGGGAAAGCAAGCTTCAGCTAAGCATTTATTGTAGAGTTTGTAAGAGGACAGGGGCCAGTTCAGCAGAATATTTCTGTATTACTATTACAGGTATAATATCAGACCCACAAGCTTTAGAGGTGTCAAGGTTTCTTAGGATTTCTCTGACCTGGGATGGAGTTATGACCAGGTTATCAAGTGTGACTTCGGTCCGCAACGGGAATTAAGGGAGGGGGTTATCTGAGTCTAAAGTAGAGTTAAAAGCGAAACGCTGGGCAAGTAGTTCAGTCTAATCAGTGGCCGTGCAAACGACATTATTGTGGATTGATAGTGGGGGAATCGTGATTGACCATTATTCACTAAACTATTGTAGATTTTCCAGAAATCGCGAGTACCTAGTTTCTGTGACTGGATGCGTTTTTTGTTAACTCATTATACCTTCCTTTCGCTTCGCCTATCACGGCCTTGAAATAATTTATTGCTTAATATTATTCTATTAGACACACGGCAAAGAGAATTAAACATAATTCAGGTTATAGATAATAATTAAATATTTTAATCGAAGTTTCAGTTTTTCTGAACTATCGCAGTACAAACTTACACCACACCCACATACACACCTATATATATATATATATATATATATATATATATATATATATATATATATATATATATATTGTGTGTATTAAGGCAGCATATTTTCATTTAGTCAAACATTATTAAATTACACGGAGTGGTTTTGTTTGATGCGACTTTTTTTATTTTTTTCAATTTTCCGAATTGTCCATCTTATGTGTCGGTCAAATTGATATAAATATGATCCATGGCTTTCTTGTTCCATTCTTTTTTCTTTTTTGCAAGTACCTTCGATTTGAATCGTCAAATCATCTTCAGGCGGTATTAGTTTTAGTGTCTTTACTGTTGTGCTCATTTTTGAATTATAACGGCAAGTAGTTTATATTTGAAAACGCGTCTGTAAAGTTGAAATGTACATGAGAGCGTGATGGCGTTCTACACGTACGAGAGATTAAAATTTTGACTGTTTAAACCGTTAAGAAATTGATGACGTTAAATAAAGTGCATAGAATTCAAACGTATAACAACCTAATGGCTAAGAATTTGGTAATGTTAATTATTATGCTAGACAATACCGCCTGAATGATAAACTAATACCGCCTGAAGATGATTTGACGATTCAAGTCGAAAGTACTTGCAAAAAAGAAAAAAGAATGGAACAAGAAAGCCATGGATCATATTTATATCAATTTGACCGACACATCAGATGGACAATTCGGAAAATTGAAAAAATAAAAAAAGTCTCATCAAACTAAACCACTCCGTGTTATTTAATATATATATATATATATATATATATATATATATATATATATATATATATATATATGTATATATATATATATATATATATATATATATATATATATACTTGTATATATATATACATATATATATATATATCTGTGTATATATATACATATATATATATATATGTGTGTATATATATATGTGTGTTTATATATATATATATATATATATAAATATATATATATATATATATATATATATATATATATATATCTATATATATATATATATATATAGGAAGTTGTGCAAATATTTTTATAGTAATTAAGCTAAAGGGAGCGTCCGAGTCACATAATATAAATAATAATAATATATGCTCTAGGAAAGCAATGTTGTTATAGCCTGAAAAAAATATATGTTTTAGGTTAATTGTATCCATTATACACCAAGTGAAGCTATTAATCAAGAATTATTGGCGACAAATGTTGTATTGTTTAGTTTGTATCATTTATAGAAATGTAACAGTTTCTTACTATAAGATTCATGAAATATATGATTCAGTTGAATGTTGGAGTATATTTTAGAGCAACTCTCACGAGTTTTTTTTTAAATTTAAGCCATGACAAACCATTCTACATTAATATTTTGACCGTTATTTATAAGTAATAACATTTAGTTTCATGTGCGAAATAAGTATATAGTTTTAAAATAGACAAGTTGTTGTTTTCTTTAATATCTCTTAAGTGAATTTTAAAAACAACTAAAGAAAACGCTCCGCCTATCAACATAGTTCAATGAAAAAAAATTAAAATTAAAAGTAATTACAATTTCATACATTGTAAACTCTCTTCTTAATTTCACTAATTAATTCATAGCAATAGTATCTTGTTGTTTTCTTTTTTTTATGTTAACTACTTACTAATGGAAATCAACGCAGAGCTGATTCTGATGTTATAGCCAAACAAGTGAATGATAGTGTAACTCGAGGGTAACTTGAAAGCAGTCATATCTATATGTCTCTTTTTCTTTCTTCTAATATATAGATATATATATATATCACTCTCTCTTTTCTCTCTCACTCTCCATCTCTCCCATCAGATTCATCGCAAATCTTCTAATAATAATGATTATATTGGTTACTACTCACACCACTAATACACCATAATACAGATTATAGGATTATATTAGAGATCATCTCGCAGGTGTAGTCTCTAAAACTTGACTAACGGATATAAAGCATGACATTATCATTATTTCTAAGTAACCCCAACGATCTTCTCATTAACACTTAGAGAAAAAACATTATAATTCATCACAACACTGAAGAAAATCCACTACACTCAAAAGCTTACTTTCAGCACGACTAAGATTACTACACTTGTACGAAACCTTATACGGTTTCAACACTAATCAATCCACTTCACTCAACATGTAAATATACTGCAGAAACAAAAACACACAAATCTCATACCAGTGATGAATATATATAGTACGAAGCATTGGCACAAATAAATACATTCACGAGCCCCCCTCCCAACGGAGTATAAGGATACCCTACGGCCAGCAAGTTAGAGGACACGTTCAACAAACTCGGTTCGCACATGCTGTTCAATAAGCATTATTTTAATAGTGAAACAGTCAAATCGATAAAAATAGCTCATGTCACTAAGATTGGAAGACTTATAGAGTCCAATGTCTTCACGATTACAAAAGATAATAGCGTATAACGACGATCTTTTCAAATATTGCAGATATTGGTGTGCGACAAATATTCGTCGAACATGAAATTATATTAGACGACACTGGATGAATTAAAACAGTTACCACGTTGTATTCCCCACCCTTCTGATGCCTTCGAGTCTCATTTCACACTCGACCACCTATTTCCCCTACAACAGCTTATACCAGGGAACCTCTCACCACACAACATGTGTCACATCTACCATTGTCATAATGATTTAAAAACGAGAGCGATTATGTTTCTTTTTCTTTCACGTAAATCCCATTTTCCGTCTATTTCATACTCGACCTACATTCGCCCTTCCCCGTCCTGGTCCGATACTACCACATATTCTGCAAGAACCACACGAATCAATTACATCTCTAATCTATATGACTACCCCAGCCGATTACTACACACACACACACACACACACGTATATATATATATATATATATATATATATATATATATGTATATATATATATATAACACTTTTTGGATCGCCTTAACCTTTCAATCTAGTTACATTTACTCGTAACTTTACAATAAACCCTCACAACTGTCTTCGGATGTTCCTTCATTTTTCTATGTATATAATACACTTATTCCAATAAAGCTTGCTTAGAAAATATTCATGTCGATTCCATCTGTGTTTATTCGAGTGTTTATATGATGTTATATTTAATATTTTGTTTACAGTTTTTATTTACGAATCCAATATGTATTAACGATCAAATATTGTCTTTAAATCCATTTAATATTTGTTAATTCTTTGTATATATATATATATATATATATATACATATATATATATATATATATATATATATATATATATATATATATATGTATGTATATATATATATATATATATATAAGTAATCAAGAGCTGTCTGTTTGAAAATAAACATATGGAACACTGTATAAAGATCAATGTTCATATAAATACAGTGTAGTATTATTAACGAGCGTCTACCTATAGGTCAGTGGTGAAAGCTGCCAACTATAACCTAGATCCTCCGTGCTTCTATCCCTGATTTCGGGCAGGCGCTCGTTTGAAAAGCTGTGATCAAGCAAATCGTCTGACAACTGTGTCTGGAGTAGCAGATAAGCTGTTATTATATGCACATATATGCACATAAATGTGTGTGAATATGGTTGACTTGCGAGTTATGCGACAAGTGTCAGTCATATACATTATGTATCTCTAAGTTTGAAAACATTATTGCATTGAAGATAATATGGATGCCCTTCGTATGTGTAATGTACATAATAGAATAACACATGTAGAGGTGCATGGGCTTATGTAGGTGTATGTACGCTTATGGGAGTGGATGGGGTGTATATACAGTGTAGGGCTCAATAATCGTAATGCACGGTACAGTTGGTGGGGTATTATGTATAATAGTTGCTGGCGTATGTTTCGGGGCTTAGTTCTGTATGAATGGTAGACTCTTTAAGGGCTAGTCGTATATTGGTAAGCTATTATTGCGGCTTTTACTGCGGTCGTATTTCTTTTATTTCTCTTTTTATTCATTTGCTGGGAACGGGGCATTCTTCCAAATGCCATACGATCACCCGCTATTTACAGACTCCAACCGAGAGCTCTTTTCAGGATTCTGGCTGTTCCCTTGAGTGCAGTTGTTTGGTCGTATAGTATGCAATAAAATGTATATGTTTAAGTATATGTAGAAGAATTGGTGTGTACACACATGTGATACTCTTTCTCTAGTGCGTATTGTACATGTGTGATTGAATTGGCGGTAAACAATTTTGATGTGAATCTTAGACTCTCTGTAAAGAGTGCATAACAAGTGGTATATATACAGGGATCTATATATGGCGTATAGATGTGTAAATGTATATATATATATATATATATATATATATATATATATATAAATATATTCATATATATTTAAATATATGTTAATATAAATGTATCAAGGGAGGCGCGATAGCGGTCTATCCCTCAATAGACTTCAAAAACGACCTATGCTAGACACCTTATTTTTTTAAACTTTCATAACTCAAAAAAAAAAAAAATAATAATTCAAAACTTTGCACAGCATTTTCATTTGATAGGTTCTATAAGTGTGTCGAAATTCAGCATGATTAGTCAAGGCAACCCTGAGATCCAGAAAGGTCAGTAGTAAGTTTGTGTTATCCATGTGTACGTACGTACGTGTGTGCCACCCTGTATCTCATGATCTATTTGATGGATTCAGCTGATTTTTGTCAGAGATAGAGGTTCCAGGGTCTAGTTGATGGCATTTAAATTTCATTTTACGATATACCTTTGTTTTCCAGAAAATTAAAAAAAAACTTTAAAATGTCCATTGTCAATATTAAAGATAGAGCTACTGTAGTGATAGGTTTGGAAAATATTTAAAAGCCATCTTCGTTCCCCTTTGGACTATTTTGCAGATGAAAAGGAGGGAGGATACCTAAGTGATTTCAGTAGTGCTCGGCAGTCCTCCTTGATTTTCAAAGTACTCGGCGTTGTCCGGGAGAAAAGTGCTCAATGTCCTAGATAGAGCTACTGTAGTGATAGGTTTGGATAATATTTTAACAGCATCTACGCTGAAAAGGATGAGGGAATCGATAATAGTTATTTCAGTAGTGCTCACGGGGCCTCCTTGATTTTCAAAGTACTCGGCGTTGTCCGGGAGCAAAGTGCTCAATATCCTAGATAGAGCTACTGTAGTGATAGGTTTTGAAAATATTTTAACGCCATCTTCGTTCCCTTTTGGACTATTTTGCAGATGAAAAAGAAGGTAGGATACCTAAGTGATTTCAGTAGTGCTCAGGATGCCTTCTTGATTTTCAAAGTACTCAGCATTGTCCGGGAGAAAAGTGCTCAATGTCCTAGATAGAGCTTCGGTAGTGATAGGTTTGGATAATATTTTAACAGCATCTACGCTGAAAACCTATTTAGCATTCGCACCGCGGCAGCAATAGGTACGTATTTAGCATTCAGCGGTGGCGATAGGAACGTATATAGCATGCGCACCGTGAGTGTAAAAAAATTGGGGGGGGGGGAGAAAAACATCTGTTTTTCTTTTATCTTTTTCATTGAAAATATTTCTATGTATGGGGGTTACATAACATTTTCTGGGGGTAGGGAGTGTCAAAAATGTTTCTTTTTTTTTCCTTTAAATTAAAAATATTTCTAAGTATGTGGTAAGGCAAAAAAATATATTATTTTCTGTTTTTAGCTAAAAATATTTATATTTATGATAGTGACAATACATGAATGAACACTATTTTTTTTTCTAACACGACAGGGGCGAATTAATATGAGTTCTTACATATGCGAACTTGGCTGGAGATTGGTACATATATAGTATATGTACCCTTGCAGAGATAGGTAAGTATGTAGTATGCGCACCGGAGCCGCGATAGGAACGAATATAGTATGCACACCGGGCCGGCGATAGGTGTATATATAGTATGTGCACCGGGGTGGAATAGGTACGTATATAGTAGTGCATAGGGGTGGCGATAGCTACGTATTTAGAATTCGCACCGGGGTTGCGATAGGTACGTATTCAGCAATTGCACCGAGGCGGCCATATCTACATATTTAGTATTCGCACTGGGGCAGTGATAGGTACATATGGTGTATGCACACCGGTGCGACAATATGTAAGTATTTAGCATTCACCCCTGGGTGGAGATAGGTACTTATTTAGCATTCAGCGGTGGCGATAGGTACGTGCATAGCATGTGCACATGGGCGGCAATAAGTACGTGATAGGTATGTATTATGCATGCGCACTGGAGCAGCGATTGGTTCATATATAGCAAGCGCACCGGGGCGGCGATATGTACGTATATAGCACGCGCACCGGGGAGGTTAAAGGTGCGTATTTAGCATTCACACCGGGGCGGCGATATGTACGTATTTAGCTTCCGCACCGGGGCGGCGATAGGTATGTATTTAGCATTCACACCGGGGCGGCGATAGGTATGTATTTTGCATTCACACCGGGGCGGCGATAGGTATGTATTTAGCATTCGCACCGGGTTGGCGATATGTACGCATTTAGCTTCCGCACCGGGGCGGCGATATGTACGTATTAAGAATTCACACCGGGGCGGCGATAGGTACGTATTTAGAATTCACACCGGGGTGGCGATAGGTATGTATTTAGCATTCGCACCGGGCCGGCGATATGTACGTATTTAGCTTCCACACCGGGGCGGTGATAGGTACGTATTCAGAATTCAGGGGTGGCGATAGCTACGTATATAGCATGTACACATGGTCAGCAATAAGTACGTACATAGCATGCGCTCCGCGGCGGCGATCAGTACATATATAGCATGCGCACTGGGGGGAGGGGGGCGATAGGTACGTACATAACACGTGTACCGGAACGGCGAAAGGTATGTATTTCGCATTCGCACCGGGGTGGTGATAGGTACGTATTTAGCATTCGCACCGGGGCGGTATAGGTACGTATTTTGCATTCGCACCGGGGCGGCTATAGGTACGTATGTAGCATTCGCACCAGGGCGGCTATAGATACGTATTTAGCATTCGCACCGGGCCGGCCATAGGTACGTATTTAGCATTCCCACCAAAGCGGCGATATGTACGTATTTAGCATTCGCACCAAAGCGGCTACATTTACATATTAATTATTCCCACTAGGGCAGCGATAGGTACTTATGTAGCATTCACACCGGGGCGCAATAGGTACGTGTATAGCATTCACTCTGGGGCGACGATAGGTACTATTTAGCATTTGCACTGGGGCGGCGATAGGTACTTAAATAGTATCTGAACTACTGCGGCGATAGGTACGTATATAGTATGTGCACTGGGGCGGCGATAAGTACGTATATAGTATGCGCACCGGGGTGATGATAGATACGTATATAGTATGAACACCGTGTCGGAGATAAGTACCTATATAGAAGGCGCAGATAGAGATTTTCCTTTTTTAGAAATATATCATACTATTGCCCTGGGCAACGTAGGAGAAATAATGGGGAAGAAAAAGCTTTCGCAAAAGGCAAAATTAGAAAGTAGCGGTGAAATGGGGCGACCAGGGAAGAGAAAGGTAGAAAGATAAAGAGACGGCTATAGAGAATAGGGGGAGAAATATAAGTTTTTATATAAAGATGTTACACACACGATTTTTCTTCAATTATATGTTTTTATGACCCCGAGCAATGCCGGGTAGCCTCGCTAGTATCATATATAAGAAGCTAACAGGTAAGGGCTGGATATGTATGCGGGTAAGTTTATATGCATCTTTCGTGTAGTGTGTATATGTGTGTTTAGTGAGAATGTGAGTGCATCTATACATATAGGGATATATGTATAGGTATATAATATAAGTGTGTGTGTATGTATATATATTTATACTCATGTATCCGTATATATATGTGCGGTTATATGTGCATATGTATACATATATATATATATATATATATATATATATATATATATATATATATATATATATATATATATATATATATGTATATGTATATACATATGTATACATATACACACATATATATATGTATATATACACATATTTGTGTGTTTATATATATATATATGTATATGTATATACATATGTATACATATACATATATATATGTATATATATACATATTTATGTATTTATATATATATATATATGTATATGTATATATATATATGTATACATATACATATATATATATATATGTATATATATACATATTTGTGTGTTTATTTATATATATATATATATATATATATATATATATACGTGTCACTTTTTGATGTATGTATATTTTTCGGGTTGATGTGGGTAGACATTAGATTTACTGATGCGGCTATATATGTGTATGTGTGTGCGTGTGTATACATACGGGCTGGTTTACCGGCATAGTTCCGCATCAAACTAATATAAGAGATTCTAGTTGTTTTATATAGATCTGCCCACTACCAATAGGTTAGTTGTATCTAAGAGTACCTTTAAATCGTAATACTGATGTGGTTTCTCGATTAACGTTTTCATCTATTTCCGGATATCCCCATCCCTAAAGAGAGACAAAGCTGTTGATCCATCCCAATCAAACCCCTATTTAAGGGGAAATAATACTTACACTGAAGTCTAATCTATAAGTATTATTCAATAACAAAACATGTTTTCCATTTAAACGATTGTATTTACAAGAGTACTTATTAGTACTATCAACCATAACGTATTTAGAAGTGATATTGTTTATGTTTTCATATTCTCATATTAACGTAAGTGTCAGTTTTATTTCATTATATATATATATATATATATATATATATATATATATATATATATATATATATATATATATATATATATTTATGTATATGGGTATGTATAAATACATATACATATATAAGACGTTAGGCTCATAATACTAATATTTTGTTTTCATATGTATTACCAGACATTTAACAGTAAACAACACTATATAAAGTCGTTTACACAATAAAATACTTAAATCTATTTTACTAGTTATTAACAGAATATATAGGTCTATTCTCGTAAAAAGTAAACTCATCTCTGCGATGGATTCTCATATTTTCATATTTAATTCTATTCTATCTTTTTTATTAGTGATCAATTAACGAAGGCAGAGACCTCTTCATTCTAACACCCGGATCTACTACCATTGTATTCACTTCTTACGTACAAAAGTATGTTATAAGCGTTTTGAATGACTATTTGACATACATTTGGAAAATTAATGCGTTTTATTTTTTCACAGTTGTAAGAAAATACAATCAGAAATGTCACCAAAAAAGTAAAAGAAACATTAATTTAATACTTTTATACCAAGCGTGCATCAATTATTCATAACTTTATCTCTTTGCTTATTTTCGCTTTCATATCAGTGTTCTTAAGCAATTTTAAAGGTATCTCTATGAAGTATCTGATTTTAATGTTGTTGTTATTTCACACACTATACATTCGTACCTACCATACTATTTTTTTCTATTAAGAATCTTAAACAGCGACACACAAACACTGTTTATAGTGTACGAAGAAGCTCGCCAAAGTTAGAATGTTATATGTATTTTTTTTACTGTGACATGTTTTTAATTATAGAAATTTTAAACTGTTTACGCGACTAAAATAGTAATTAACTGTAAATATAAGCAGTTTGAAAAAGAAATATGATAACGTAAACTTTTTAACTTAATATTATGGTTGTTAATCGAGTGTCTTTACTAAGTGAAAGTGAAAGCATTTCAGGTATCACGTTAACACGTATTTCAATCTTGGTAAAACGATCCACCAAAATGACAGTCTATGAGAATGTGTTTTCATCTAGTTTTGTAGAGTATAAAACTACGTATTTTTAGCTGGGTTTATGAGACACGGAAAATAATCAGGATAATTGGATTATGTATACAGCATCCCACATAAAAATATTGTTTGAGGACGTCAACCTTTCACAAATGCAAACGTTTAAACTTAGAGCTGGTGATAGCAGTGTTCAGATCACTAGTAACAGACATTGTATATAAATATCAACAAACTTCAAGCAGTGACATTTTCAACACTACTAAGCGTCAGGAAATAAGACAGCCATGAAGGCATCCGATGTTCAGGAAAATGGGCTAAAATGGATGTTACGGCATGAATTCGATGAACTGAAACCTGCAAACTCTAATCTAGGAAAGGCAAAAACATACCATAGAAGTCAGTACGAAGTGATATTGATATGATAATATTACCAGCGAGCAAAGGTAAACTGCAACCTACTTCCGAGCTTTCTAAGAAGCATAACGTTTGTGTTCATTCAATTCCAATTGCGAGTGACTTATGTCTGGCATACCATTCATTGTGATTTTCCAGGGAGATTAAATCAGCCAAATCTCACGAAGTGACAATCGTATGTCAAGAACTTGAAGAACAATAACGCTCACTAATGACGTAATAAGTACATATATAGAACAGCGTCTCGAAAATATGTCTGCTGATTCAAAATCTCGTTGGGCTACAAGATAAATCAGCATCGGATCCCTCATGCAAGAAACGCATTATTATACCTATCGATAATGTAATCGAGATGTAGACTTTCTGTCCGTAATAAAACGTACCTCGTAACGGGAGCTTACAAATAGCGGCAAAATAGTTCATGGCTATAAGATCACTATTGCCATTAATAATCCCTAAGCTATACAAGGTAAATAAGAACAAACGTGCCCGCTCACAATATTTTTTATACATCTTGCATTAATTCACCAATAATCCTAATTTAACAGAACATCACGGAAAGAATGCATGTGAACATTGCGTTAAAACTTATGCTAAATAAAAGTCGTTCATGGACATCAGAGTGAATGTAAAAAACAAACATTCAAGAACAACATTTCTGACTGAGTAAACAATATTTATACCTTTTGGTCAGTGGATAACGTCAATGTGACCAGTCACTACCGCCTAAGCCAGTTAGGTTGCCCGCAATCGCGTAATATTCAGTTGATCGATAACATGATGGCGTCAGCTAATCAGATTACGGCACAAGTCGTTCGCAAACGTGAACTGCTTAACGCGAACCATTCGCCTATTGTTAAGGAAGTGTTTCAGTTGTATGCAACAAGCTCTCACATATCAAATCTCTCCTCAGAATGTGTAAAAGAGTAACTTGGAGGTCGCATGATCAGCATAATACCTGTTGTTTGTAGTAATATTAGAACCAAGCAGTTACCATCTATTTTTTTTCATCCCAGCTTATTTAAAGAATGAAATATGTAGTAAAATAAAGTACTATACCGAAACTAAACAAGGTCGTAGGAAAAAGTAACAGAGCTATTCCACAGTATGTATGAAACGATGGCATGGCCAATTTGTGTTGCGTCTTAAGAAAACTACATAGCTACATTGATGTCATCTCAGAACACACTTTCCAGGATAAACACAAATATTCCATAGCTTTTAAAATACTATTATTTATAATATACAATACACGCATTATCATTAAAATACTTCTAAATTCTAAGTTTGTGGGCTTAGCATGTTCATGAGATGCATTAATATATGAGATAGGAACACTCAGTACACATCAATATGGATTCGATATGTGGATGACTCGTTGATACACTGGTTGTATTAGTATGATGTTCAAGCATTGTTAAATCAGCTAAACTCCATTTGTGTGCATTCCAATATATAGAGAGAAAGGCAATGGCAAACTTATTTCATATCGATGTTGTAAACCTGCAGTGATCATGGTTTCAGATCATCTGCAGATTGAAAGTCAACATTCTTTAACATAATGTATTGCTTCGTGTGGAACACTGATGATTACTGAATCTATTGGCATTAGTCAATACATTATGTCATGATATCTGAATATTTAAATACATATATTCATTAAATGGCTTGCTTTATTTCAGTTTTATATCATGTGACGCGCTCGATGAGATTTAAGCTCGGGTTGGATTCTTTTAATCACAAGTGAGTTTGTAAAGCCAGTTAAATATGAAAATGAAACGATACGACGTAAAATAATTTAATTTCTGCTGATAATACACTAATTTTCTGTATATTTCTATCTAGCTAGTAACCTCTACAAGGGTAAATAATATAACTATTCTTGTGATCTTTCCTTTGGTTTTAAAAGTATTATTCCACTCTCTTTTGTTGTTTACTTTATTATGTTCTACGATTCAGAAAATAGAGAGAAACAGAATGTTACATATATCTACATTGATATTTGCCTCATAATGTTTAAACGAGGCGTACACATGATCCATTAAAACACGGTAAGAGTGATTAAAGTATATTAATAATACATTAGAAATCTATTGAGTTAATTTCAGATAGCTGATAATAAGTTGAATTAAAATTGATGTGTTTTTGAAACACTCCTTCAACGACGCACAGCTGGGGGAAATTTTAGCATGACTATTGTATGATCGTAATATATACAAGAAACAACATTGGTGCGTAAACATATATTTAGTAGTAGTATATATATATATATATATATATATATATATATATATATATATATATATATATATATATTATAAATAAATATTAATTATTGTAATACCTACAGAAATCGATGTTTCAGGCTAACGTAATCTTCAGTGCAAGAACTAATTATCAACGGTCGGCGGGCGCGAACCCCGATCACAAATCGCCACTGATTCGTAGTCAAGTGTCTTATCTCATCGCCAATAGACAATTAGTTAGTAATGAGAGAGGAATTACAATGTAAATAGCGAGTCGGCAGCTAGATTTACCAAGCAGCAAGAATGATCTACGAACGGGTTCGGATCGTGCATGTAGCTATGGGTACTGCTTGTTATTAAAGTCACTCAAGAGTGCCCGGCCTTTGTCTTAGAAGGCTGATGATAATTTTTTTTTATACGAATAAATGTTAATTATTTTTATACCGACATACATCGACGTTTAATGCTAACGCAATCTTCAGTGGAGGAACTAATTCTCAACAGTCGGCGGGCGCGAACCCCGATCACAAATCGCCACTGATTCGTAGTTAAGAGGGTTATTACGAAGCAGCTAGAGTGATCTACGAACGCGTTCGGATCGTGAATGTAGCTATGTGTACTGCTTGTTATTAAAGTCACTCAAGACTGCCCGGCCTTTGTTGAAGGGGGCTGATAATATTTTTTTTATTTTATAAATAAATACTAATTATTTTAATACCTACAGACATCGATGTTTCATGCAAACGCAAGGAACTAATTATTAACGGTCGGCGAACGCGAACCTCGATCACAAATCGCCACTGATTCGTAGTCAAGAGTCTTATCCCATCGGCCATAGACAATTAGTTAGTAATTATAGAGGAATTTAAATGTAAATATCGACTCGGCGGCTAGATTTACTAAGCAGCTAGAGTCATGTACGAACGCGTTCGGATCGTGCATGTTTCTATTTGCACTACTTGTTATTAAAGTCACGCAAACGTGTCCGGCCTCATTATCTATCTCTCTCTCTCTCTCTCTCTATATATATATATATATATATATATATATATATAGAGAGAGAGAGAGAGAGAGAGAGATATATATATATATATATAGAGAGAGAGAGAGAGAGAGAGATAGAGAGATAGAGAGAGAGAGAGAAAGAGAGGAAGAGATAGAGAGATGAAGCAGAATAGAATTACATTAAACATGAAATAACCAAAATTAAGACAGTAATTTGGTGTCTTATTAGTACAGATTAATAAACAATAATTGTGAATAAAATGTACCGTCTAGCACTTGATCACAATGTTTTCATGTAGATGTGCAACAAGTACAATTATATATATATATATATATATATATATATATATATATATATATATATATATATATATAGCAATAGATGAAGTGAAAGAATAACATATGGTGCGGATCAAATTTTATTACAATTAAATGTTCAGGCAATCTGCACGAACAAAAATTAATTCAAAACCGCGCGAACGCAAATTAATTCAAACGCTGTCTATTGGGGTTGCTCCGAGTTTTATTACCTTTGAATGTATTTTTTTCTTTTGGGTAATTTTAACGGACACGGAAGAAAAAATGGCCGAATACATCAGGTCTGTTAAATTTTATTCGAATTGGATTTTATATTTTGTATTACTCCAATCAGTTCTTAGGGACTCTGAATTTGGACATTATAATATTCAACAGAAAGTGAGTTTTCTGAACTTTTCATATTATTCGTGTTCTCTGTCGTTTTTTTTATCGTTTTATTAATTTGCATACACCTTGAATACAATTTTCACTGTTATCTTCTGCATCGATAATAAACGAACTGTCTCCCCTGGATACTTTTTGTCGTTTTTGAACCACCATTCACCAATTGGATTATTTTTATCTTGCCTGGAGCAATTTTAGGCTTGTTGACTTAGATGAACTGTATAGTTTTACTAAAAAGTATGTTTTGTGCCGATATATTTATGGTTTATATACATTTATGTATTTTTATATATATTTTTTATATATTTTTTCAAACTTTAATTTTTGTTACTTGCAGTAATGTCGTTGCGGTAATGGTCCTCTGAGGAGAAGATTTTCTTTGAAAACTCATGAGTTAAGGACTGTAAGGTACTTTGCCCGAACATTGAATTATAATATAATTTGCTTCGCACCGTATTTTATTATTTCACTTGATCTATTGCTATTAATTATCTATCCAGTGTGTATATATATATATATATATATATATATATATATATATATATATATATATATATATATATATATATATATATATATATATATATATATATGTATATATATATATATATAAGTAAGAAAATATTATCTAAAATGATCATATACACAAATGCATCACCACTTATCAAGACTCGGAGAGTTTTAGAATGTAATTGCAAAAGAGATAGTCGATTTGACGATAAAAACAAAATAAAAACATTATTAACGATTGCTGAAAAGTCACTTATCATTATTCATTAGAACGGCTATAAAAGTATTTGTTACAATTATACTTGAAGATTACCATGACGTTGTCAGTTGTAAACAGCAACATACTTTAGTGTATACAGGTGATAACTTATTTGAAATAATATAAGGTACGTGTTGGTTTCGATACAGAGAGAGATAGCGTGAGAGAGAGAGAGTACGTCATATTTCTTAGTTAGGTTGTACCTTGACGAGTACTTGCTGTAAATGATTAACAGAGAAAATAAACATTAGCACGTGTATCGAGTATCCACACTTAAATAAATAATAGATTAGACGGATCATTGCTTTAGCGAAAATTAGTGATTATTCCACACTAGATTGCGAAGTCGATATTGTACTTTGTACTATGTAACCGTGCGTAAGCGCAACGTCCATAGGTATAGCAGTTGTACTCTGTCTTAATACGTAACTGGCTTGTACACAGGTATAACATTGTGTAACAAGTAAGGTCATTTCTGGACCAGTAGAATGATCCGAATATGTTATATTAACCTTTGCAACAGATTTTAAGTAAGTCTCCCTTTTCAAAGGTGGGGTGAATGTTAGTTTATAGTGATTCCCCCAAAAAGAAGGTTTATAGAGTAAGAGGCTATTTATGGCAACTGGATGTGGTTGTGAGATCAGAGTAGCTTCATTTTTCCGGTATTAACATTCATGAATTACTTGCCCGTCATTGCAACATGTGCACCAGGTCGAAAGAGGGCTAGAAATAGTCAAAAATATATTGCTCATCAATTCTCTTCGGAGTGCTTGCATAGAAGATTATGTCGTCGACATAGATGTCAACGAATGCTATGAGATTATTATTAAAAAAATCATCTATAAAACACAGGAAGAGGGTGAAGTCCAGAGTTGTCCTTGATGCATGACGGCATTCATGTGTTATTGTTCAGATTCATGTCTGTATTTTTTCTGCCTATCAGAGAATGAGGATTTGATGTTTGAAAGCAAATTTCCAGATATTTACTAGCTAACAAGCTTTCGAACATTTGTACTAAACCTTATCGAAATACTTTGATGTCATTAACACCATTCAAATGATTACTCTGACTATACATCTACTGCTTCTGTTCTATATCTCAATCAGCAGATCAGTTGTTGCTCCAGCAAATTTGAATCCGTATTTATGCCGCTATGTAAACGTGTCTTGCCTTCGTGGATTACAAATACGAGATTTATCAAAGTTTCATACAACTTTATCATGACGCACAGAAGACAAATATCTATGTACTAATATACCGTAGACCGATCTCCAGTATTTACAAATAATCGACAGAATAATGAAGTTTTCAAATACTAACATCATTTCTCTTTTAAGCAACTATTTAACATATTTGAAAAGAGATGTGTTATTTCTGTTTGCAGTTTGTAGAGTACTAATGCTTGAATGGTTATCGAACCAGTTGCATTGCTGTCATCAAGGTCGTAGACACTGTTAGCAAATCTTAGGGCAAATATACGGATGTTGCTTAGAGCATTCCCAGTCGTAGGAGTACTCTGGAAGTAGGGCGTCATAGTTACCATGTATTATATCGGTTAAACGGCCATAATTATAACATCCTACATTTAGGAGCACACACCAGAACTCATACACATCAATCCGACTTACACGCTAGTCATACACAGAAACACTTTTACCCAACATTTTGACATTACAAACTGTAAATTCCCGTAGAAAGATTACTCTCTCCTACGCCACAAGGGCTATAATACGTATCTCATCAGCTTTTAAGGTAAACCTAAGCTCCGTTTAGGGTTCGTTTAGAAAACATCTGACGAAAAAAGCCACTGAAACAATCCAATATATTTCGCCACTGCATAAGAATCTCAGGTCTCTGTTAAGGTATTACTATTTTTTACTGCATTTGATCCATGTTTCTTTGTCTGTTCGTTTTCCTTTTTCTTATCTACTTTGTTTTCATTTTCCCCTCTTTAGACATCTCAACGCATCTACTAAACACTCTGCATAATTATATATTTCTGCAAATAGTCAAACACATGAAAAAGACATCCCGTTGTGCGTTCCTATTTTTCCTATGTTTCAGCGTTGTTGAAAATAAACTAAAATCTTCACGTTTTCTAGAAGGCATTCGTTGATCGGTGTGAAAATGCATGCGTGTGTGTACGGCAATGGCTGTAGTCGTCTGCACTCGGTACACTGGTTCAAATATATTGTGCAACTCAGTTAGTGTTGCAACAAAGAATTAACATCCCAAGTAAGAAAAAAACATGAGTCCAGTTTATAACAAGTACCAGATTTATTTTTTTGGAAGTTACAAAATATACTCGTGATTTTAGGTTGAATACCAGACTTTCAAAGTGAGATGTTGTCCATGCCGAAATAAAGTATAACAAATATCAGTACAGTCATTTAACGACGAGCGCAATATGTACACATCTTACCTGGAGAGACACCCAGTGTAAACTGATTGTCGACTCTCTTAAATACCAACTCCTTCCTATATTATGCCCAAGAGACAAGTCGTAGCCCTTCTATGTACTGGAATATTTTAATTTTGACGGGAAATCTATGAGTCCAGCCTTTTCTCACTGGGCACTATTCTACGACTCAAAGATTGACCGCTGAAGATATCCATCATAATTAACTACAATGCAGTCTACTCGCCATGTCTACACTAACACTTCCGAATATACAAAAAAAATGTCAACTGCCCAAATGGCCTCTGAAAACTTGCAGGCACTCTCCAAATATATGTTCAATAATTTCACTATTTAACATCTTTACACAAAAACACATTTTTCTATAATTTAAAAATTGAAATTTACCACACTCAGATCTGTAATACAATATGAATATGACAACTCAGAAGTGGTTTTAGTATATTTTTAGCATACATGTGAAGGACACCGAATGTTCACCACAACTATTATCCATTCTCTACTAGAGATGAATTACACAATGTAACAATTTCCTTTACAACTCTTCCCGACTATACTCAATCTATGATTATCATTTATCCAGATGCCGGCTCAATGTTGCAACTGACACTCGAATTTAAACACATGTATATTTCCCTATAGGTATTACCAAGTTGTACACTCAAAATCCGGAATAATATACATCATTTTTGATCTTGGGCGAAATAGACAGATGTTAAAATGTATGTTTAAGAATTGAAATACGTTATATGACCTATTAAAGATAATAATTCTAAAAAACTTTCAGGACGCCATCAATGCACACACATGCATATAACACATATAGAACTACACATAACATTAACATGCATATATATTTATACCTTAAATAGACATGTATAAATGTATCCCCTACACCCATGTATTCGCATAGAACACGCACTCTAATATCTACACATACATACGTGTAAACATATGTATTCTCTAAATGCACATATACCCATACCCACGCTTATTAACATATATATATATATATATATATATATATATTTTACATGGTTCAGCCCAAACAAGGCAGGACGCCACTGTAAACGTAAGAGGCTACTGAGAAAAAGAAAAAGGGGGGGGAAGGATTGGTGGTTCAGCTTAAATTGGGATCTGAGCAGCGAGGTGTCTGTTTACATTAGTTTTAAATTTCTGCATGTCAGTACTGTCGGGGAAACAGGGGGCAGGGAGCGAGTTCCAGAGGCCAGCAGCACGAGGAAAGAAGCTATTTGAGTAGAATGCTCTCCGGCATCTGGGGACCTCCACAGTGAATGAATGAGATTTAGTAGAATGTCAAGTTAGTCTAGTGAATTTACGTCGAGGGGGCACCAGAGCAGCACACTCATCGGAGCATAATCCATTGAAGTATTTGTAAAACAAACACAAGGATGCTACATTGCGGCGATGGGACAGGGGCTGGAGCTTAGCTGACAGTGAGGGACCTATTAGGTTGACTACTCTTTTTTGAACTTTGTCAAGGAGGGAGAGACTAGTAGATGATGCACCAGCCCAGATGTGGCAACAATACTCCATGCATGGGCGAATGGTGGCTTTGTAGAGATACAGGATAATGTCAGGTGTAAGAAGTCCACTAGCACGGTAGAGGGAGCCAACCTTCTTTGCGGCAGCCTTGGCAATGTCTTCAATATATGTGTTCCAATTCATGTTACCTGTGAAGGTTAGGCCAAGGAGTTTGAATGATGAACTCTCAGGTAGGGTGTTATTTGCCATGGCAATCGGTGGTTGGAGAGGCTTCTTGTAGTTGTTGAAGGAAAGGAGCTTTGTCTTTGCGGCATTAAAAGTCACCAACCATTTATGGCCCCAATCCACTACAGCCTGGAGGTCATCTTCTAAGGATGCAGCAATTGCCTCAGATATGATCGCGTCCGTTTTGCCAACATGGCGAGAGTAAAGCGTGGTGTCGTCAGCAAATAAACCGATCTCAGACACTATGTCATCAGGGAGATCGTTTATATAGATCAGGAACAACAAAGGTCCAAGAATAGATCCTTGGGGCACACCAGCATTTATGTCATGTTGCTTAGATGAACGGCCATCGAGGACAACCTGGATGTTTCTTTTGTTTAGGAAGGATCTAATTATATTAAGTAGTTGCCCAGTAATACCGTATGAGCGTATTTTCAGGAGAAGCCGTTTATGCCATACCTTGTCAAAGGCCTTGGATATATCAAGCGCTACTGCCCTAGCTTCACCTGCCTAGTCGAGAGTATGATACATGCGTTCAGAGATGACCGTTAGGATGTCTGCAGTAGATCGTGCTTGTCTAAACCCATACTGGCGGTCGGATAGAAGTTTAGCATTAACTAAGTGACGTACTATCGCTAGATTGATTAAGGACTCAAAGATTTTGGCAAAGATCGGCAGTAGACTGATTGGGCGGTAGTTCTGAGGGTCGGTTCTATTCCCAGTACCTTTGTAGACTGGTACCACAGAGGCAATTTTCCAGCTATCGGGGAAGCAAGATTCGGCTACGCATTTGTTGTAGAGTTTGGAGAGAACAGGGGCCAGTTCAGCAGAGCATTTCTTTATTGCTATTACAGGTATAAGATCAGGCCCACAAGCTTAAGAGGTGTCAAGGCTTTTTATAATGTCTCTGACCTGGGATGGGGTGATGACCAGGTTATCAAATGTGGCTTCAGTCCGCAATGGTAATTCAGGGAGAGGGTGGTTACCCGAGTCTAAAGTAGAGTTAGAAGCGAAACGCTGTGCGAGTAGTTCAGCCTTATCAGTGGCCGTGCAAACGACATCATTGTGGTTTGAAAGTGGGGGAATCGTAGATTGACCATTATTCACTACACTATTGTAGATTTTCCAGAAATCGCGAGTACCTAGTTTCTGTGACTGGATGCGTTTTTTTGTTAACTAATTATACCTTCGCTTCGCTTCGCCTATCACAGCCTTGCAATTGTTTCTTGACTCTATAAATTTATGCCTATTAGTAGCTGACTTATTGCGGCCGAATTTACGGAATGCTTGTTGCCTCTCAGAAATGGCAGCTGCACATTCCGAAGTGAACCATTGAGGAGAGTGGGGCTTGCTAAAGAATTTTCGCATGGGGACATAGGCTTCAATGCCTGCTTTGACCCATTCAGTTAATTCGTTTGCACACTGGTTGGCAGGGAGTAAGAAGGTTTCCCGCCATGGGGCGTCACTGATGTGGTCTCTGATTGACTCAAAATCGGCTTGCTCGTAGTATCTTGTTGTTTTGAGCAATGGTTCATCAGCTTTTGGACGACTTTTTAGTGTGATATGTATCATTAGCACAATGTGATCAGCATTCCCGAGTGGGCTATGAGCTTTCGTCACACAAGCCTCGGGTATTGAGGTCAAGAAGAGGTCTAGAAGTGAGGCTTGTTGATCCACACGATCGGGGATGCGGGTCGGAAAATCAACAGTCTGAGAGAGGGAGTGAGCTAGGAGAAATTATACGTAGAGTTGCCGGCTGCGTCAGTAAGGCTGGAGAATCCCAACCAGTCGCGGTGGTGGGCATTAAAATATCCAAATACATGTATCTGGGCATTCGAGTCAATTAAGAGTGCTCTATCTATGCTTTCCGAGACAGAGTTTAGCAGAGTACAGTCCTGGGACGACGGGGAGCGATATAGGAAATATAAGTAACTAACGTTGTGATGTAAAGTCAATCTAAAGCACATGTAGTCGTAGTCATCTGATTCTAACCTATGTTCTCTAGTCAGGGGGAGGGTGTTCCGAACATAAACTCCTAGCCCGTGCATGTGTTTGTCAGAGTCTTTACGGTAGAGTGGGAGGTAGTCAGTCATGTCAAAGTGGTGAGAAGAAATTGAGGATTGGAGGTTAGTTTCACTAAGAGCTAGGATATCCGGGGAGTTTGTCAGGAGAAAGGTTTCTACGTCGTTGATGTTGGTTCTAAGTCCCCGGATATTTGAGAATGCAAGCCTCAAGGGCGGAGGCGAAAGTGTTGTTTGGGTGTCTGGTTTAGGTTTGATTTTATTTCTTTGTAATGGCATGTTTATTTGATTATAGAGTGGATTGGCCAACGTGGGTACTTGCTTGGTGCCAATAAGCTCACACAACCAGTCCATTAGTCGCGACCTTGTCCATGGGGGTTGTGGCCTCGGGAAAGCCCACTGTAGATAATTGCAGGGTCCCTTTCCATGCGCGACATGGCACATAAAACTACCCACGGTATTTTGCAACTGATGATGGAGCAGCCGTTCTTGGTGCTACCCAAGAGTTTGGGCTCCTGTCCTGTCAGTCGGAAAAAGCAGCCAGACAAGCTGTCTTACCTGTACCCTCAACCTGTCGGAACAAGAGAGACCCAGACTGGTCATGTAAGACTTACTAACGAAAAAACTTTCCCCGAGTTGCCCAAATAGAGAGAAAGAGAACGGCGTTCATTGTCCTAGTAAGGAAACAAGGCTAGGCACTGAGTGTTTAGAGGCGTCCCAGCCCTGTTACCTCTGCGCCTGACTAATAAACAAAGAAGGAGTGCAAGGGCCGGCGATAGGTAGAACCTATCTACTCCTTAAGCAATTGTAGGTTTGCAAACCGGATACTTTGTTCGAGATTCCAACTCTAGGAAGGTTGTCGATCAGGAATAAGGAAGCCATCCTCCCCCAACAGTTTACTGCCACGGCGTGAGTAACTGGAAGAAGGTTTTTTTGTCAGAGATTTCCTTCTCTTAGATGGATAGCCTTACGAGGTCTTACGGGTCCAACACTCCGAGAGGAGTAAAAAAAAAAAAAAATTCCATATAATATACATTATATATATTATATGATAGAATAAGTTCAATTGCATACTAAGAAGGGAACAGTAAGTTGAAGATAGGTTTCCCTCACTCCCCCCTCTTTCAACCCCGAACGAGGTTTCGGTTTCTTCACTGCTAAGGCAGATACGAAATGTGTCTTTAACCAGACTAGCATGCTTAGTTTGGACGATATTCATCCCCTACCTACATTCGCTAGTGAACTACCCCCACCCACCCCTTTTCAAACTTGAACTCAAGTGACCCCTACAGAATGTAGGCAAGAAAAGAAAAAAGATACAAAGTTTTGAACAGCCAAGAATCCTGGAAAGAAAGATTATTTTAGCTAGATTCTCAGAGCATGTTTATACATGGATTAATTAAGAAAAAATTCAGAGTAAAAATAATTTAAACACTTAGCTTTTTTTTTTTTAGTTGTTAAATGCCACCCATACATCTCCGCTTCTTCAGAGGCAGATACGAAATGTGTCTTTAACCAGACTAGCATGCTTAGTTTGGACGATATTCATCCCCTACCTACATTCGCTAGTGAACTACCCCCACCCACCCCTTTTAAAACTTGAACTCAAGTGACCCCTGCAGAATGTAGGCAAGAAAAGAAAAAAGATACAAAGTTTTGAACTATATATATATATATATATTCGTGTGTGGGGGGTGTAGGTGTGTGTGCGTGTGTACGTCAGGGTATTTTGAAAACAAATCAATAAAGTGCTCGATTGCCAAATATTAAGGCTACATATAAAGCATTTATTTAAAAAACTATATGTTACATATCCCAAAGACGCACCACGGCTTAATCGAGAAATATTGTTATCACTTAAAAGGCCGTTGTAGACAATACAAATAATCAGCGACTCACGAAATTAAAAAAAAACACTAATGAGGGAGTTCAATGATCCCCTATGCATCCGCAGTCTTTGCTCAAACTTCACTTTTAGAGCAAGTACCGATTCAATGTGGTGGACTGTATTTTTATATAGGTCTAAATCGTAATTAAATGTAATTTAGAAAAATGTAATTATTGATAAGGTATTCTGTTTGTGTTACTATATCAATAGTGTATTTATCTTAAAAATGAATTGTGTGGAACTGTTTATTAGTCGTTTTATGAGGTATATTCTGGATAGGACGTATTTCTTTTATTAGGGATTTAAGTTATATGTTTATATACATGTATACATATATATATATATATATATATATGTATATATATATACACGTATATGTATATGTATATGTATATATACACGTATATGTATATATACACGTATATGTATATTTATATGTATATATATACGTATATCTATATGTATATATATATGTATATGTATATGTATATGTATATATATACGTATATATATATATACACGTATATGTATATATATACGTATATGTATATTTATATGTATATATATATATATATATACGTATATCTATATGTATATATATACGTATATGTATATGTATATATACGTATATGTATATATATATATATACGAATATGTATTATTATATATATATATATACGAATATGTATATATATATATATATATATATATATATACGAATATGTATATATATATATATATATATATATATATATATATATATATATATGCACACGAAAGCAGTCATACCTATATACAACGTTTGTCCATAAAACGAATTTCTAAATAGTTTTGTTCGTATCATTATCATTTATAGTAGTTACTTTTTCCGACTCTATTAACAAAAATCGATACAAAATGATGTACTACTACTAAAATACACGCCTACTATAATTTTAAAACTATAGAGACTTTTATCCTATAATACTTATAATTATGTATAACGCATATATGCACCTATATGCTTAAATTCTTATGTGTTGTCATAGAATAAAGTGTACTCAGTTGTTAGTAAAGATTACACATGTATGCAAAATCCTATATATAATATATATATATATATATATATATATATATATATATATATATTGGTTCTGAAAAATAAGTACACCATTCGTACCTTCGGTTTCAAGCACGGAGACACCCGGCTTTCTTCAGGTTCTGCTGTCATCTATTTCGGAAATTTGAAGTGCACTTCACATTTCCGAAACGAATGACAACAGAAACTGAAGAGAGCCGGATGACTAAGTCATCCGGTGCTTGAATGTTGCACTAAGTTTACTGTACCAAAATAAATAAATATTACGCTCTTTATTTTTCTTTATTAATCGACCACTCTGCTTGGATTGTCCCTACTATATTACAAAGAAGTATGTATATATATATATATATATATATATATATATATATATATATATATACATATATTAGCCATGTACCTATATGTTTCAGAGAAACACCGACAGCTATATCACCCAGCATTTGAATATAAGTAGTAAACGTGATCATATGTCCACATATCTTCTTTTAAATTTTGTATTTTGTTAGATTTTACCCTACGTTTTTTTCCCATTGTAATTTCTTTCTTTCGATGATTGTACATTAATTATTTTAGCTTACGTCTTTTTTATTCCCTTGTGGATCAAAATAAATAGTATTGACTAAAAATATAAATATTTTATGTTTAGCATTATTGTTGGGTTTTTTTATTGAATGCTTTTAATCGAAAAAAAAACTACATTTAGTAAACGAAACCAGTCAGGAAAAAATGGAAAAATATCCGAGATAAAATATCAGAATTTCATTCACCATCAAGGGCACCGACCAGAATAAATATTAACGGCTAACAATACAGTTTTTCATTTTCTCGTGTCGTGTTTGATGTCTCGCTTTGATTTTTTTTATTTACTTCAATTTTGTTTTTGTTTTAGCTTTTCATATTCCTTTTAATGTATTTTGTTGATATAAATATACAACTGATATTTAGAAAATCGACTTATAACTTGTTCCGATCTCTAATATAAATAAGATTCTAAATCCATTACGGATATATAACAATGTTGATATAGAGCTAAACTTATTTTCTATTTGTATTAACTCCAAACAAGGCATATTGTCACTGTTACGTAAATACACTATTGTGATTAGGGGTCATATTTTTAGAGGGCAACATAAGATAAGCTCACGATCCATTTACATTTCTGCATGTTAGTACAATCGGGGAAACATTGAGCAGGGAGTTAAATAAATTTTTAAAAAGCAAGTAATCCGAAAACAAATGCTATTAGAGTAGAACATTTCCGGGCATGTAGGGACGTCTACGGTAAAGTGCTGTTATATATATGCAAGGTGAATTGGTTGGGATATTTGGTAGAAAGTGCACTCGCGAGGTAATTTGCTCGGGGCACATCCAGTCATAATTACATGTAAAACAATAAACATATCCACTATTCAAAAGGGGTTTGTTAGGTAAGAATCTTTAAATAAATACAATGCATTGTATGAATAAATATACGCATACAAAATGTCAACTTTATAGATGAAATTAAGTGTGTATATTTATGTCAGAACAATAGTTTCAGCAAGTATTTAACATACACCCCCCAGGATCTCTAGAAATAGACTCAGCAATGTATCCCCGGTACTGTGGTAACCCATTGATGAACATATGATGGATTTAAAAGAAGATCAGTTAAGAAACAGTAGCATATTCGGAGACACACACGCCCAAGATATTATGAATGTCATTTGTCCGGTTAGACAATCTATTGTCTTGACAGAGAGACGACGAACGAACACACGTGCACGCTAATTAGCGTAATTCATGTAATCAATGATGAACGCAATAGTAAGTATGCTTAACGCTTGAGCATTTATGCGTTATAAACGGAAGTGAAAATTGATGAGTAATATGTATTAAAGTTTAGTTTAAACCAAATAAATGTGAGGTACATTAAAACTATACTTTTTATTATATTTCTCAATTTTTGGAGATGAGGATTGGTCATTTGAATATGTTGGTTATTCGCAAGCACCTGTCACGCAGTGCGTATAGTAGTAAGTTAAATTCAGTTCTAAAGGATAGTCAACTGAAGGTAGAAGGGTCAATCTTCGGTGCGGGCGATACGAATAATTGCGAATTACTACAGACTCCTCCCAGTCAGGTTAGCGGTACAAGAGCATGCTACTTCCATGGATTAAATAATGGGATCCGTTGGAAATTCCGCAAGATTCCAGAGTTTGTAGAGAAATATTCCCGAGTTCGAAAGGATACACCTGAATATGGCCGAAGGTTACAGCGGCCGAAACGTTGTGATCATAACATTGAAGATGAGAAATGTAGTCCGAATAACAAAAAGTATACATATATTTTAATTACATCATGATAATTTAAATTGTATATATGTGTGTATTATTTCAAATCTGAAAATGTAACTTCGTAAATGTTTGTATTAGACGTTGAATCCCTGATATGCGTAATTATGTATATCAATACCGTGAATATACGATTTAACACGGAAAATGTCCTTTATTAGATTGATAGAACATTTATGTTATGCTGGATTAGAAAATTGAAGGCTTATTGCTGTGGGAGTAAATAACTCTTACTTTCACGTTTTAATAAGTGATCAAAAAGAAAACTGCTGATCTGATTCAATATAAAAATCGAAAATTGAACAAAAATATATATATATTTTTTTTATATATACAAGTTTGCATGAATCTTGTATGAACACACAGTCATTTAGAAAGCAATATCTAAGAAAGTTACATAAAAATCGCACTCTATGTCATATAAGATATGTTTCTGTAAATATATTTCGCTGTAATGTATATCAATGTTGTTATTGTAAAATCTACTCAGAGATTATTACGTTTCACACTAGAATGACTACTTATTAATGTATCATAAATATATAGAAAATAATGATTTTCTTTCTCATAAACTTTATTAAAAATACATTCATAACCGTTATATAATTATATTCATCTAAAGAAAATAATATTTCCAAATTATATTCCGTATATATGTAAGATAATGAAGAGTGGCAAAACTTAATCGTGGACGAGCCCGTCGAGAAAAAATAAAGCGACTTGATAACTGTTAAAAAGAAGTTTCCGCAGGGAGAGCGAGACTTGAAAGGCGGCGGTTTCAGAAACGCGAAGAGCCGGAGCGCTAGTTTATCGGAGTATCGAAGTACGGAAGAATGGGAGTTTACCGATGTTTATGGCACCGATGAAGCTTTATTGGCTATGGTACCCAAGCCCGTATTGCTATAGGGCTTTCGTGTCAGCTGACTAAAAAATGCGATGATGGGCAAGTTGGTACTGTGGTGGGATCTCCTGAGTTGTATTTTATCAAACAGACAATTGAAAGTTGTTGTGGAACAATTGCTTCAGTCTCCGCTCGGATAGAGATTGCAGAGCAAATTTCTTTCCAATCGGATGTATATATGCACGAATTTCTAGCGGAAACCAGTCTCTGACCTAAGCAAGAAAAAGACATTTACGAAATACGTGTATGTCAAAATATGTTTTTATATGTGTGTGCGTAGCCGGCGTAAAACATCCGGTGATGAGAAATAAAGAAAATATTTATCTATGGCGTAACAAGATGACGCTCCTTCTGCATGAAAGTAAATATACAGTGTGACATTATGAGTTTTTATAGAGATAGTGTGTTCCCACACTTTGCAGAAGTAAACAATTTAGGTAGGCAGCCAATCTGTGTAGCGTTCACTCTTTTCCTCATTTCGCATGTTACAGCCCTAGCCGGAACGACGACTGCCATTACAATAATTCCCGCTACGGAAGAAAGTGATTCGTGAATTGAGCTAATTGAAGTTTAATACCTGGCATCAATAACTCTGGTCTACTCCCTTAATTCAACATTACTGTAAATACGAGAATACATTGTTACAGGTTACAAGACTAGAGCATTGTTGTGCGTTTTATGCCCTTTTTGTCGGAAATATGTATGTTGTGTTGTGGGCCTGTTTAGGGGCCGGAGTGAAAATACAGACACCGGGGTTTTAGAAAAACAAGTTGATTGGAGAAAATATATACAACAGAAGAAATAAGAAAAACGGTACGTCAGTCTGTAGTGGCAGTGTGGACTGGGATTTCATTAAACAACAAAGAAGCATAATGATTCCAGCATTTATTGCTCGTATACGAGTGGAAATGTTCGTTATAGGTACGACACCATCACCCCTCTCCCAAGCCATACCTCCTCAGGACTCTAGTAGTGTTTCATTTTTGGATTTACGCTATTCTTAGGTTGCGTGAGATAGCGATATCTTGAGAGTGTTGTGTCTGCTAACCATAACCTATTCCTGTGTAGTGTGTTCGGTGTCTTCCGATAGCCGTTCCCAAATTTTGTGTATGTCTCTCTTATAAGAGAACTGACAGCCTCAATCAAATTTATATTTGATATTCTACGGTTTGCATATTCTTGATGTTTGTTTTTTAGCACATCTTTGAATTTTGAGAAAAGATGTATATCTTTCCTCGACATTTCTCTTAAAGACATGTCATCTTATTTTTCATAGTAGTTAGTTCTTCTGAAATGTCTTCGAGTTGTAACTTTAGCGATTTAGCTCTGGAACAATGAGTTCACTGTAATTATTTCTCTCTCGAACTGCATTTTCATCAGTCACTGTTCTGGAAATTTGATTGGTTTTCCCAACCGTCTCTACGTATTCATGTGTATAATTAATATGTATGAACCCGAATTAATTTGTAGCTTTTCCTTTTATATAAGATTTTACCTGAACGTATGTTTTAATTATATTCCCGCCATGTTTTGTAATTTTTGTAGACTTAACTACCGTTGTATTTTCTTTTAATCGTTCTACAATGCGAACTTATGTATCCGTCTTTGTTACAAGTCAGACAGGTTTTAAAACGAAATGGCCATTTTGTTACACAATTCAGCCCTCCACAGCGAAAACAACGGTTCGGCGGGAATTTATTTTTATAAGACTGGATTGTTTTTAAGGCGTAGTATTCCCTTTATTATTGTTTTCGGATGTGATATAATTTCGATTTTTACCGTACTTAAATGTTAAATGTCCATATATGAATCTCTAACAGTCTTCAGCCAACTGCCGTAGTGAGTTCGGTTTCTTTTCTAATGTATTTAGAACTTTACTCCTTATTTCAGCCTCTTTTCCTGATACCAATACTTGTACAAATGTTAGACATTTAGAATTATCAGCACTTAGTTCGGCTAGTTGAAAATCGTCGCAGTATCTACTTACGACTGATGCGAACATTAACTAATCTTTGTTGTCTATTTTACCCGGTTTAAACAGTCCAGAATTTGTGAAACAAGGCTTAGGGATTACCAGCTCCGTTAAAATATTTACGGCTTCAGCAAAGATCAAATCGCTAGTTTTTCGGGACAAAATGAAATTAGTATATTCGGTAGTACCTAATATCCAAAGCCGAGGAGAACCTTTTTAGAGTCTCCCCAATGTTCGCAGTCAATGTTATATGAGTATAAAATACGAAAAAAAGAGAACACGTGAAGCTGCGAAAAATCATACTCGTTTCTGTTACATTGACCGCTTTGCGACATTTTTACAATTGATTCTTAATGTTTTCGTTTCATTCTAGAAGTGTGTCGTCGGCTACTTTTTATTCCAATCATTCTTCAGTTTTCTGTTGATGTAGTATTTGAAATGTTAAAAATTAAGTTATGGTAGATTGAACTTCTTCCAAATATTAAAGTGGGTCTTTTTATAAAATAAATGTTTCCTTTCGGGTATGGGTTGGTAGCAAGTTATTTCTAAATGAGTATGCTTGGTAGACATAATCTTAGTTGTAAAAAGAGTATGAAACCATTTTTGTCGCTATCGATAATACTAGTAAGTTTTTAGTACGCTTTTGCGCATCGCAGCAGAATGTAAAAAAAACAATAAAAGTACGGTTTCAATTTATTTATTCGGCAGAAGTAACTTTCCCGGTTCTGGAGAGAGAAAAAGGCATGTATTCCCTTGTTGTATAAAATTTACAACAGTGTCGGAATAGCAATTAAAAAAACTGACCTTTCTTTAATTTAGACAACGATAAGTTGGTCTTCATGTGTTTTTTTTTGTCTTTTTTTCTACCAGTTAGCCAGGTAAGAACTAGGAGTTGTCTGGTGAGTTTATAGTCGATTTCTGTTTTGTTCGGGTTAGGGTTTTTCTTCAATATACTCTGTCGCCCGTTACGGCGTCCATTCAAATATGTTACTGTAACCACTCTGCCAATCATTGTAGTGGTGTAAGTTTGAAATGTTAAAACATACGTCGCTGGTCGTAGGGTGTCGTCTTTTGAAGGTTCTCCAGTAAACTCGGAAAACTGTTGTTGTTTCCTGTAAATTCGAATACCACGTAGCCAGTTTTTGTGATGCGGTTTTTAAAGGTACTGCCGAATTGTTATAGGATGCCGTGTAGATTCCACTATCTTGTCGACAGTTGTTGTTGCGTCCTATGTAATTTTAATACCTCGTCGCAAATTGGTGGTCTCCGGAATTAAATTCAAGCAAGGGTTTTAGGTAAAACAAGTCTATTGGAGAAAATGTACATAACAAGAAACAAGAAAAAATTTACGTCAGTCCTGACTGCCGGTGTAGACTGGGGTTGAATTCAACAACTGAGAAGTGTAATGCTTCCAGTATTTATTGACCATCAACGAGTTGACATGTTCGTTATATGTACGGCACCATAAAATTGTTTAATTTAATTTTATTTATTTTACGTATGCGCCACCTCGACGGTTCTGTGACTACGTGAAAGCGGCGAGACATACTACGTGATTAGACAAAAGCAATGTGGCAGGTAAAATGTGAACCCTCTAAGTAACAGACGAGATCATCGATGGTTGTCCCAGTCGTAACCAACTGAACAGTCGCGATGGCATCTGAACTCACGAGGATAGCAAAAGGTCGAATGGTTTGACGACGAGATCTGGTTTGTTACAAAAGTGCACCATATTTATGACTACTTTTCCTTGCTTAGGATCAATTCGTTGTACGTGACACAGCTAAGAAGGAGAAAGAAAATACCGAGTTGTTGCGGGAAAACAGGTACTAAAAGCGCGTGCACTGAATCTGAATAGTGGAAGAGCAACGTATACACAGGACAGAGATACAAAAGACTTTAAATATACAGAGAGAAAATCACAGACACTTTGAAGATAAAGGCAACGTAAATTAAAATAAAAGAAAGAAAACGGAACTTTGTTTTCTTTCCTCAAAGAAAACACAAATGTTTTCGTACACTAAGACCGACACGACTTTTAGCCGATTAGCTTACAAAGGCTAACACGCACGAGGTAGAAATAAAAAATTAGGCTGAAAATAACAAGTGAACGCCGCCAGGTAATTAACTGCTTGCATTTCTTTGTGTTTTTGATAAGGGATTAAGAAAAAAAGAAAAAAAAAAGAAATCAACTATCAAAATCAAAATAGTTAATGTGTTGAGAAATAATTTTTCTCCAATTTTATCCGAAAGTATTTTTCTATTACGTTGTTTCCATTTTGTAGTTTTTTTCATTTATCCAGGGAGCAATCAAATATTTAAATACAAGAACACTCCGTTACAACACCATAATCGATTGCAAGCTGGTGGTTAACGAAACAGTTGGGTATGTAGAACTATTTACGAAGCCCGAGCGACTCCGTGAATAGCTTAAGGTAATGCATCAGTGGAATGAAATCTGGGGGTATGACGGTCAGGAGATAACCCAGTTCGAATACGAAGGTGCTCACAAAGTAACTTTATAGTTCCTTGGATCTGTTTTCGGGGAGCACCCACGGTAACTTGGAGAGCACTCCGAGAACAGCTGATGCGACGATTTTCTAGTAAAAAATGGCAATCATGTCTGTCAAAGGAACACAAAGTATAATAACTACTGAGTAAAGATACCCTGGAGAACTTCTTAATAGAATCGAAGGATTGGAATCATTTGTGTGTCCGGATAAAGATACCTTACGTGCGGACCGGTAACATCCATTTTGTCGGACAAATTTGTCGATGAGAATACGTTAAAAGTGATAAGGACTTGGCCGCATAAATTGCTTCATGCTTGCGACTTCATAGTGAAATACGAGATCCTTTGTGAGCAAGGCTGGCGCGGGGGGCGAGGAGAGATCAAGCCTCTATTCAAATGAGTGTGTAAAATGCAGTCATTCAGCAACCCCCGATCCAAAATTAGGTTAAAAAGTAGGATTGGACCCACGGAATAGAATTGTATATGAGTCCTGCAATAGGCAGAGGATGGTACAAGTGAGAACGATTCTCCCCGGACCAATATGGAAAACATCCAATTGGCCGAACGCCAGCATGCTTTACGTGTCGAAGTGAAGGGATCAGATAACTGAACGGACTAAATAAGTAAACAGCACCGACTCGATTAACAGGGAACACTTTTAGCTGAGATGGCCAATTTAGACATAAAGATCAGTGGTACGCTGCGATAGAAAATAAATGGTCCGGATCAAGAGTTGACAACCACGAGTGTCATCACTGGCCCCTACGACGAAGGAACCGATGAACTATAATGGACTCTCCGACGCGAAATGAAAAAAAAACGAGTTGTCCCACAAAAGACTTGACATGTAAAATGTGTGTCATATTGCCAGCAGGGTCAGTTTTCCGTGCCCTAGAGTCAACGAAATTACTGTGTGTTGCGGGGAGACAACCCATGTAAGGTAGTGCTGTCCTACGAAGATAAATGGCTGTTTCAAGTTGAAGGACCCTAGCGGGAGATCGAATTATTAATTATTAGTTTAAAAAGAGGTACTTTTCAGAGAGATCAAAGTAAAAAGGAACGAGACTGCAGGTCTCAAGACAGGTTATTATTGTCAGCACTTTCCGATTGATACTGCACGCCTGTCCTGTGCCGTTCTAGGAGGTCCACCCTCCCAGGCTTTGCCTCCCCTCTTTGGGGAGGAGTAAGTTTATTGCTTATTGTCTTAGGCGCCCCTACCGGGGCATGCCGACGGGGCTGCCCAGGCCATTTTTACATGGCCAGAGTGCTCACCTCTCGAGCGCTGGCTTTTCAAACCCCACTTTCTCGACCCGATCTTGGATCACATCTTACTTGTGGGAGTAAGATAAAACTGGGCTTGTGCCTAACTCCTGTGGAGGAGTAAATAAGACCTGTTATTAAATGAGGTGCGATTGCTGACATAATCTGACAACCAGGAAACAGGTGCATGTGTCATTCTTATAAACAGAGAAGAACGAGTTTAGCTGGGAGGTGATGATCGAAGCACCCTGATAAGAGCCTTGGTTGATTACGGAGAGTCGGTGTTTCTTTATCTGGAAATATATTTAACAGCTGTCGAGTTCCCTGTGGTTGCAACCTTCGAACTTAATGATGGAAGGAACGAAGATGAGGATCATGGAGATTGCCTGATTTCCGATTGACTAGCCGGAATCAAAGTTCTATGTGCCGACGGACGTGTACTGTGATTCAATACTAGAAGATGATTTGTTTGGAGTAAATAAAACCCAGTTCATATTTGACTCGATTAAGCTGGAAGAAGCGGGCGGTGACGCCTTGGTGGTAGTGACGCAGACCGATGTGAAACTTCTCCCATTAACGGTGTTGCCCTGTCCAGGAAGAGAATCCGGGTAAAAAGAACTCAGTGAGAAGCTATGTCAAATCACACCTGTGGATGAGTATGGAGACGGTGAAGATAGGGGCCACTGTTAGTTTAGGCGTTGCCAATGACAGTGAATTGATCCCCTTGTTCATTGGCAATACGCTGTATCGGAGCGAGTAAAGCTTGTAAAATAAGCCCATAAAGACTCACTTGACTGATGAGACGGGTTCGGCAGGCATCCCAGGAGAATTCAAGTGAGGAAACACACCTGACTCGGTTTTACAAACTGACAAACTAGGATTTAGTCATATCAAAATAGTATCATAAGCAAACGTCGCAGAAACTTATAGCAAAAATTAACGTAATAATTGACTAAGATAATTGACAACAGAGAGGAAGATCCATATTGGCGATCATTCTACAATAAGATGCATACTTTATCTTACGCCGATCAACAAGCAGAAATTGGTACAAGATGTGGTTGATAACATGTTTGACAGTGGGCATAATCTAGCGACTTGTATTCTATTGGAACTTACCGATCCTGATTGTAGAGAAAAGAGATGGTGGGCTTTGCTATTGTTTCGCTTTTAGGAAGTTCAGAGGAAGGCATTCTGCGAATTTACCGCGGTGGTAAAGCCCACTGAGCATCATGGAGTAATCAAATAATGATATTTGGAATCAAAGTAAATGGTTAAAGGTTGTAGAAGTAATTTGTAACGGGCGTTTCGAGCCCCATCAATAGAAGAATGACTCTATATTTCACGCAATGTTTAGACTTGCCACTATTCCCCTGACAAACAAAAACACACTAATACATAAAGAAGTTATACTTAGTTCTCTCGAATGTTGTATGTTATTAACATATTTTTACCGCGTTTTCCTCTGTGCTTTAAGATGGTAATTACCATCTTGCTAAATAACGATATTTGACATAGCAACATCGGGAGGATATAACAAGTTGGCGGGGAGGGGAGGCATACGAAGAAATGGCGGTAATTAAATATACTAGTGTATCTTTAGAAATATTCACCCAGAAACAGAAAAGTATAAATTGAAAATGCACATGAGTCGGGAAATATATTTAAGGAATATATAAATAATTATATATTAAAGAATATACAAAAAACAGTTTTGCCTATGAATAGGCAAAACTGTGAAAGCAAGACAGGGCCACTGAAGAGGTATGCTTCAGATATAATACGGTATGAGTATCAACTAAATCTGGCAGTAGTCTCAGCCAAGAGCCTGGGAACTGAGCAGTGAAATTGAGACGGAAGCTGAAGACAGCTACTCAAAGTGTGTATTAGCCATGTTAACAAAAGTAAATGTACAGTATGAAATTATGATTTTGATAGAGTTATTGACGTCTCAAACATTGGAGCAAGTTTGCAAATATTAACAGTTGTGGCGTGCGTTCCTTTTCAGAATAAAAATAAAACACAAGGAATTTGCAAGGAATTTGAAGCAGGAAATATACTCGACATTATGTCTCAACCTATATCAATGAGAATTATTCATTAAAAGGAGGGGCCGCTTTTGATATCAGTCGATATAAAAAAACAACACGTCGAAGATTCAGAACATTGTTAAAACTATTTAAACACAATAATAATGTTTTTTTCACAATACAGTAACATAGCTCTACTAATTCACTCATGAGTCAAATCGGTTATTCATTGCGTACCATCTAGTAAAACCCGTCCTAAACGATATTTTAGGCAAACGTCAGTTTGCATTTTGTTGGCCTCTGTATGTTGTAATGCGAACGATATTATGTTTACAAATTTACTTGAGAAAGTAGAACCTGTCTACGGCGAATCTCATATATTCTTATATGCGCCTTGTTAGAATGGAATAGCTTTTTTCTCGATAACAAATAAAGATTAAATATACTTTTTACCAAGACAATGTACTGTGTAACAAGTCGATTGCCACGATGACAAATATCCATGAATTTATCTTAGAATTACTTCAGTACCTGTCCTATTCTCTAGAGCTAGCCCAGTGACTACTTACTGGTGTAACACACCAGGATAATGATCCTGGAATATAGATTTTGCTCCAATGAATAAGTGATATAGGAGACGTAGGCGTATTTTGAGGCAAAGCAAATAGTTCTACAAACAAAGCATCGAACTGTAAGTATAGATTTGGAATCACTGTATGATCTTTGAAATTAACTATGTTAATCATCAAAGTCGGATTTTCGCCAACTGTTTGCTTTTATGTGTTATGTCAATTAAATAAGGGTGTGATGTGTGTAAGTTCACTTGACCCCGAGGCCCTGATGTAGGGGATTGGCTTGTAGCAAGTCGCTCTTTTGCTAATACTATTATTAGATCAACTCTCGCGTTGGGTGTCAGTACATACCTGGATCACATGCGTGGGGTAAACCCACTACTCTATACAGACAATTTATTGACAAAATATTCGCATACATAACATATATATCATGAAACTTAATTAATTCTGTGTATCAATTATAAGATAACGTTTACTTTTATATGCTTATCCATCTGTTTAAATGCTTATTTGTTCGACCATTAAAAATGTAAAAGGAACTACTATATTTTTCTAAATTATAAGTTTAATTTTATACCGAAGACATATAATAGTATGCTACACTTAAATATTTTTTATTGTAAATATATCGTGCCTCATTGAATTCGAGTAAAGACCCTATATATCCAATGTATAATTGAGGCTTAGTCGTAAGTTGGTTGTTTTCCCATCTAGTTCACACTTTCTCTGTAGGGCCGAATATCTCCGCATTAATTACCAATCTCATGTCGTGATAAAGCAAGTATATATGCGATATATTCAGTATCTGAACATCCTTTCTGAGAAAGAAGTGGTGTATTGCCTGTGCCTTAACTAATGTCAGAAGAAATACTACAGAATTCATCCTAGCCTAAAATTAAGATAAACTTATACTGTTGCAACGGGATAGTTTTGCTGGTGTTATATTTGAAATTTAACAAATTACTTTTAGAATTCCTGTTTGAATTTCATCTTACATGTTGAACGATATTATTTTATGATAATGTAATAATATGAATATAAACGAATGCAAATACATTTCAATAAACTAATTCTTAACAAAAATAAATGTAAATCACTAAAAACAGTTTGTAATATTATTCTTCATTGAATATGTTATTAAAATAATTCAAAGAAACTAGGTAGTTGATACTAGTGAAACACGAATATGTTCGTGTTGCTAACTAAAATCGTATTATCATTCATATATATATATATATATATATATATATATATATATATATATATATATATATATATATATATATATATATATATATGTCAGTAATGTTTACTTCAAGATAGGATCCGAATCAGTGTAAACATAGGTGG
Source organism: Sepiola atlantica (assembly GCA_963556195.1). Lineage (NCBI taxonomy): Eukaryota > Metazoa > Mollusca > Cephalopoda > Sepiida > Sepiolidae > Sepiola > Sepiola atlantica. The sequence goes on from OY744523.1 coordinate 99,227,256, forward strand.
CGGACGGTGCGTTTATATTAAAATTAGGAAAGATTTTTCATCTCATATAATTGACAAATGTAATCTAATTTTATTAAAGTGATAACATACTTAAATTCATAGTAAGCTGTAATGAACAGAATTTACTGCAAATAAATATTAGATTTGAAAGATGCCGGATTTCTTCGAAATTTGCAAGAGGTAAAATTACTCCAAATATATTCAGACAATTAATGAAAACGAATATTGACACTGATGCGTATATACACGAGGATATGTAGTTTCGCTAATTAGAACTAAAAAAAAACTTAAAATATTGTATTATTATTATTTATATTATGTATGATAAGTAGGTGAAAAAGATGGCAATGATTCTGATAACATATCAAATATCGATAACGGATGAAAATGCACATAAATAAAAATACAAAAGGCTTAAGATCAGTTTCAGCGAAACACTAATGGATCGTTTGTTTCGAATTGGACGAGATAATAGAAAAAAGCGATATTAATCACTCAAGCACAAGGTTCTAATGACTATGGATAAACTATACTATATATATATATATATATATATATATATATATATATATATATAAAGAGAGAGAGAGGGAAAGAGAAAAACAGAGGAAGAGAGATATATAGATAGATAGATATATCATGTAATATACACTATCAATATTTCAAAACATAAATATATAATAACTTAAAAATAAAATTGTTAACATCTTCACAGAGTTGAATTGAACAAGCAGACCCTAATAGCTAAATAATGTTTTCTCCTTTGTATACTAATATATAATTATTTTCATGTTATTAAATAATAAATAATACTTGTTATTAAGGCACATGTGAATCAATAATTGTTATATATGTCATATATACCGGCTGCATTCAGTCGTATATATATATATATATATATATATATATATATTTATATATGTATATATATATATGTATATATATATATATATGTATATATATATATATATGTATATGTATATATATGTATATGTATATATGTGTAAATATATGTATATGCATATATGTGTAAATATATGTATATGTATATATGTGTATATATATATATATATATGTATATGTATATTGTGTATATATATATGTATATGTATATATGTGTATATATATATATATGTATATGTATATATGTGTATATATATGTATATGTGTATATATATATATATATGTGTGTGTATATATATATATATATATATATATATATATATATATATATATGAATATATATAGTGAAAATAAATAGTGTTATTCACTAAACGTCCTTGTTTTGAACAACAAAACATTTTGATTTGCTTCCCTTTGCAGGTCTAATTAGTTTCATTGACTAATCATATATTTATATATATACTAGACAACATACCCTCCTTCCGGTGGGGGGCAGCCATTAATCGAGGAATGAGGGGGAGCTATTGTTAACATATATAGTCATGTTAACATTTTCACACATTTGATTTTTATTGTTAGAAAATATATGATTTATAAAAGACGGATAGGTCATGTAGGGGTACAGAAATATAATGTTTGAAGCCATATTAAAAACAAATGAAGAAATGTATGCTTTTGAAGTAAAACAATAAAATTAATAATAAAGTTGCCAATTCTATTCCATTAGGAAAAATGTTTTTATTCGGGATGTTTACACCTATGAGATGTTGTATTTTGTAAGGAAAAGGGGCGATCCTTCGTAACACTCGTAACATTAAATCGCATATTGAGCGGACGAAGTTTTGTTCATTCCTAAAAATAATTTCCGGAACATATTAAAAAAAAGCAATTAACACTTAAAATGCTTATTTGCTAATATGTGAACTTTTAGAAAGTTAGAAAACGATTGTTGTCACTGATATAGATTGAATAATCTTAAACTGAATCGTGCTGGATATATCGGTGGATTCCATTAGTATTAAACAGGAACAGTTTAACAACAAACTTCGTGAAGTCAGATAACATATGCTTATACGCACTAGAAGTAGTAGCAGTAGTCGTAGTAGTAGAATTATTACTATTACTATCATTATCCTAACTATTATTCTACTATAATTATTTATAATAGTAGTAGTAGTGTTTGGAGTAGAGGCAGCAGTGGTAGTGGTAGAAGGTGTTGTAGTAGTACATTTACTATTTCAGACAATGTTCGTAAATAGTGCAAGTGTTAATTAACTCTTCCGACGAAACATAGTGTGGGAAACATACGTACTCTTTCTCTTATTATTTTGAACAGTACTTATTATATATATATATCTATTTTTAAAGGGGTGTTACCTTGTGTTATATGCCAAGTCAGTTAGAGTTCATCTACTTCAATCTATATGCGTAAATCTATATATAGATATATGTAAGTGAGGACGCCAGTGTGTTTAACTGTACGCTGATTGTGTGAATGGTTGATGCGGTCTGCAAACAGAAACCCACCGCCACACTAACCATGTTTGCAAACAAGCCTGAGTAGAGAAATATTGTTTGTTGAGATCTTATATCTTAGGAGTAAACACTAGACGATCAACTCGACACACACATACAGCGCATACAGCGCCTACGCGTCGATTTCATCATTTCGCAAGGTACATCCCCTTTGTTTCGCGCCAATTCTGGCGCCATCTTGTAAATCATCCAAACAATTGTTTCTGAAGAAAACACACTCATTCGAACTTGATTCCGTTTTCTCTTGTTCGTTTTTATTCGATTTTTGTTTTCGGCAAGCAATGCAGACTGATTACACAAAGACTGGAAAGTCAACGACACCGTTTATCTCTTTTTTGTAATGAGATCTGACTTCATCCTTTTCTATTCATCATACCGTCACATGACTACGTTTTAGATTCTTGCGTTAATCGACAACAAGGAGAATGGCGACATAAGTATTAAAAACTCAGAGAGATTACACCTTCCTGTTATTGTTTCAATACAATAATTTGCTATTAAACACATAATGGTTCCAGGTCAATTCTAACTTCGTAATTTAACACAAAATACTTATCATCTATTTCTTTTTATATCATAAAAATTGTGTGTTTTGCTGAAAATGATCCCAATTTGAACAACTAGCATATATCTATTTACAGAATTTTAACTATACATGATTTGATGTATACTTCAAGAAAGAGTGTATAAAATTGACAGCTAATGCAGACAAGTCCGTTGTTCCCGATATAGTGTGAGCGTGTATACCTAATTGTCTTAATCAAAATAAGAACCATTAGAATCAACATATTTTTGCCAACGAGAAACAAGTTTACTTATTCCATTATCATAAACATCCAGAGTTTTGGAAGCGATGAAGTCATTGAAGGTCGATTCGACATAATCTCAGCTTTTAAAGCATTTCTCGCGCAGTAAGTTGTCGAAATGCTTGAAAAAGTGATTATCGGTGGACGAGAGCTCCAGTGAATATGGCGGATGATGCAGAGTCTCGTAGCCAAATTCGTTCAGCTTATGCAGAGTCAGTTGTGTGACACTATGGCTGCCGCAAAGGTCGTGGCCCAGTCAGGAATAGGAAATGACTCATGAACGCACAGAAAAGAAAAGACAGGATAGGAAGTGACTAATCGACAGAGAAAAAAGAAATTTGGGAGTGGTCAATTTCCATTGTTCAGGACATGTCACCAAGAAAAGAATACTGGACACTTTTAGGAGTGACAGTGTTTTACGACACCTGACTACAGTAAGGTAAGTTAGTTTTACGACAGTTGACGACAGAAAAGTTTATGGCAAAAGTTGACGAGTTAAGGTTTGAGAGAGAAGACGACAGTTAGAATCGAACCTCCCGGGATTTAGGATCGAACTTCGCGAGAGTTAGGATCAAACCTTCCGAGAGAGCAGATCGGACCGGGAAAACGATAAGATGAGCTGACGACTTTAGCAACGACGATAGAGGTCTCGACAGTACGCGACGGATCACACACACTCATAGTTCAAACAAAATTATACACAACGTATATGTGTTTGTGTTCTTTCTCGAGAGGTGTGTTTGTTTTATTAAACTTGTGGACCAGTGCTGTGACCTCGACGATTCGTCAGTGGATAGACGACCCCGACTGGACGATGAAGACAAAGAAGAAGAACACGGAAACACAACGTTTGGGTCGACGATCGTCGAGTGCGGCAGCACGTGGTTCTACAATTGGTTGCCAGTGACCAGGCATGAGCCTAAGAAGACAACAGTAGGGTAGAGAAAACAAGAAAAAACAAAGAAAAAGGGCAAACGCAAAAGCACACATGAAAATAGGAAGAAAAAAAAGAGACACAAAAAAGGTTCGACGATTGGCGCCGATGACCTGGGTCGATCCTTACCAGAAAAAAAATACAGAAAGAGGCGTAGAAGAGAGCAAACTTCTGTTGAAGCGAAAGAAAAAAAGAGAAATTGATCAAGAAACAAAAAACGAAGCACCACTTGTGTTGTTTTTGGGAGGATCGACTTCAATTAAGCTGTTCGGCCTACTTTGAACTTGAACAAGAATATCGTGCGGATTTCAATTGTGCCCATGTGTCGAAAAGCCTGCAAAAACAATAAATAGAAGGAGTAAAAATACAAACGAATAACACGATTCAATAGAGCTAAAAACACGCTTTAAAATAACTTATAATAAGGCTATATTTATCAATACATTAATTCAAAAAACATATATAAATATAACATATGTGAGAAAACGTCATTGTTTTGCACAAACCTAATACTACTTTTACTGATGAAGGCAAACAAAGAAGATACATTTGATGAAAGCTAAAAGCACAGTAATCAAGTTTTTTAAGATAAATATAGAAAATAGTGGTTGTACTCATTTGGCTGTGTTTGATTCCAACGGCAGGACTCAATTAGAAGAGTTATTTATAAATAAAAAATGAACACGAGAAAAGAGTCATCCAGCATTTTAAAGAAATACGTTCTGAACAGTAAACCAACCGAAAAGCTTTCGTACATGAGCACGTGTTCTGCCTACCTCTATAAAACGGTACTTGGCGAGGCAGATTGTAAGATCAGATTTACATTACTAATCTTGTTTAACAGACTTACGTAACTTAATATCGTACTGAACATGAAATGATACATCCAATGGTTTAAGTAACCCTTTATATATGTTCGATTTTTAATCTTGTTATTTTTATATTTTAGATTATAGACATATTTCTGTACGTATGCATATATATATATATATATATTTATATATATATATATATGTAATATATATATATATATATATATATATATATATATATATATGTTGAAAAGTCACACATTTGAAGCGTTGGGGAATAGCAATAATAAAGAGAATATTGTTTAATAAAATATTTAAAAACATTGCACAACGCAAATAATTTGTTTTTAAAAGTAAATTATTTATTTACCTTAAAACACATTTTTTATAATATATATACATATATGTACATATGTCATTTTCTCATTAGTAATTGCAACGTTCGTTGGTTTAGGCTTAAACTATTTTGATTGTTTCACTTTTGAAGTGATTAAGACGCAAAAAAATAGCCATGATGATGACAGCTGTTGCAGGAACACGTGTCGATTAATTACATTTGTGTACGAATAATATATATATATATATATATATATATATATATATATATATATATATATATATATATATATATATATATATATATATTAACGAAAGATACGTCGTATAAAGTTATGGGCGACTAATTATGCACTTTTCCGAATCTAAATCACGTAGAAAGGGCACAAATTGAAATAATAGTAAACAACATAGTAACGAACGCTGCACTCACCAATAAAAAAAACAATTACATTAAAATACATTAAATATTTAGTTGATAAAAATCGTACATATTTCAGTCAGTGTCGTATGATAGCGCAGCGACAGAGGCGCCGACTGTCAGCACGACGGATGAGTTTCAATCCCTGCTCTAGGCATAATCTAGTTTAATACAGCGGAACATTATATATATATCTATATATATATATATATCAATAAAACTTTGTTATCATTAATCTACAGGTAATTATTCGTAATTACTGAGTGTAATATTGTGTATTACGCACATCTGGGTTTGAATGATATTTATTATGTGCAATACAATTGCATGTGACTATGGCGTTTGTATGAAGTAATACCATTTACGACAGTCTACGAAATGTATTACATGTATTAGCAGAGTATACTTTATGAAAAGCTAAGCTCGATTCCGCCTACATACATACATTAAGTTTTCCTTGAGTTTGTTTTAAATATTATGGATGTTATGATATATACACTAAAGCTATTCACCGATACACACATAATATAAGAACACACTGATTCACGTGCTATTTCTTAACTTATTAATATTTCAGTTTTACATCATTGTACTATTTGAATCTTTTAACTTTGAGTTGCACAGTTATATATTTAATGTCGTTGAATATTCTTCAAACTCACCTTATGTTGTTTTCTTATATTTATGTGTACATTGGTCAATCGTTATACTTTCCAAAATATTTGTGATAACAGTTTTTTTTTTATTTCGTTTAATCGTCTGTACAAAATTTTAACATTTTTTTTAGGCTTGTTTTGCATTATTAATGCAATGTATTCTGACTGGTTTACATATGTCAGTAAAAATTTAGCAACACTTAATGCCAGAATAAGGAATGATATTTATAACCGTACAAATATCAATTATATTTTTACATAATGCAATGGAAATTTTAAAACTATTTTAAAGAAATAAGTATCTAAATAGACAAAACAATATATCGAAATAAATATTTTTTGAATGTTTGGTATAAAGGATTTTAATTTAAAGCATTGAAAAATTAAATGATTTCTTTATTTTCGGATACTAAATACTGCATATTGTAAATGAAAAAAGGCTAACGCACGGACACATTCACCGGGTCATACGTGCCTACAGATATCGATTTTGCAACACACAGTTATTCCTAATATGTTCAGATAATCACACTTATATGTCTGAAGGCTATTGATCATATTCATTTACTATTGTAAACCCTCCCCCCCTACACACACATATATATATATATATGTTTATTTCCACGTATGAGCACATTCACTTACATTCAGTTAGAGTTCCATTCGTGCAGTCAGTACCCCCACCTCTACGAAAAAGTGCATATGAACACACACATACCGATTACACACCATCCTTGAGTGTCTCTCTTTACAAGGGTTTATCAGTATAACCTGACATCAGAATACTTCATGCTACAAGTAAACCATGACCACATATTCAAAAATAGCATAGTATTCGAAGCCCAAATAAGAACCCCGGCAAATCTATACACTGTCTAATACCGTAAATTGTGTACCTTCTTCAAGTGATGTGACCTCAAGTTACATCCCTTAGCTTTATACTCTAATAGACTAAAGACGTATTGGTATTGGAGTCCAGTAAGACCAAGATAGCACAATTAATGTTACTTCAAGGAACAACTTATAGCCGTATACTCCACCACACCAGATAACTTCTTGGCCGAGAATCAGGTAATGGCAAAAAACACAACAAATATATACTATAACATGGTTAACTCGTCAATTAGGAAGAGGAAAATTAATTTTCTTAACTTATCATTAACTTAACGTCTGACAAGTAAATAACTTTTAATATTCAAATATTTATGTATTCTATATAAAGCTTAAGTGTTAGCCCCGGGAAAAAAAACACCCTCGATTTCTGAAACCTTTAACTGGAGTAAAATGAAGCAAAACAAAATAGATACTCACATACATTAACATAAGTTATTCTCATCGCATCTGAATCATGTGAATATTATATGCTTGGACTGCGTTATTCTAATATTTTCCATAATGTAGTGTCATCAATTTTTGTATTCAATCGCAATCCTGACGAAATCTGTTTTGTTAACAGCTGTATAATGTACATTCATAAATTCAGAAAATGTGAATGTTTTCTTTTGTAATTAACAAATATTTTTTAAGACTTTATGAGCGAAAAATCATGATAAAGAAAGAAAATATTTCTTAATATATATATATATACATATATATATATACATATATATATATATATATATATATATATATATATATATACATATATATATATATATATACATATACATATATATATATATATATATATATATATATATATATATATATTTATATATATATATAAATGAATAATATTTTATTAATAAATATTAATTATTTATAACCTACAGACATCGATGTTTCATGCTTACGCAATCTTCAGTGCAGGAAGTAAATTTCCGAGGGTCGGCGGGTGCGAACTCCGATTACAAATCGCCACTGATTCGCAGTCGAGAATTTTACCCGTTGGGCAAAAATAATTTGCTTGGAAGTTAGGAGGAGTGTAACTTTGTAAATACCAAGTCGGCGGGTATTTACCACGAGCAGCGAAGAGTGATCAACAACAACACACAGTGTTGGAACTCGCAATAAAGCTAGTAGTACTGCTTGTTATTAAGTTCTCTCAAGTGCCCGGCTTTAGTAAAGGGGGCTATAAAATAATATTTAATAAATAAATATTAATTATTTATTACCTACAGACATCGATATTTCATGCTTACGCAATCTACAGTGCAGGAAGTAAATTTCCGACGGTCGGCGGGCGTCGACTCCGATTACAAATCGCAACTGATTCACAGTCAAGAGATTTACCCGTTCGGCACCACAAATCAGCTCGGAAGTTAGGAGGAATTCAAATTTGTAAATGCCAAGTCGGCGTGTATTTACAACGAGTAGCGAATAGTGATCAACAACAACAAAAGGTGTTTGACCTCGCAATGAAGCTAGTAGTACTGCTTGTTTAAACTCTCTCAGAGTGGCTGGCCTATATATATATATATATATATATATATATATATATATATATATATATATATATATATATATACATGTATATATATATATATATATACATGTATATATAATTAAGGAAATATTCTACTAGACTATTCCTTTTCCATATTGTTCTATGATCATACTTTATCATACGGTTGTGTTAGTGTAAACCCATAAATACGTTCTAGTCTATTACCGATCCGAAGATTATGAATGTAAGTCATATTCTGTAGATATGTCTTAATGCCATCAGAGTTACTTGTTTCTTTTTACAATAAAAGACTGATACTAATTCTTTATTTTTTGACTTCACGATTCTACACATTAGATTCGATAACATCTCTAAAATGTTTGATCAAAATATAAGATTGCACACTATCGATAGAATTTATCATTTCGCTAAAACACTATCACACTTATATAAAATACTCTGTAAACTATTCCCATTCATTTGGTTAAACTATTTTTACTTTTCTCTCAACATCAAATGATGTATTTCTATGATAAATTACCTAATAAAAGTATTTAAAACATCCCAAAACTAAACAGCAATTTCCTCCAAAAATTCAACAAATATGGTAACTATCTTAAACACGTTACGTATCAGGATAATACAGTCTAAAATTTAATGGATCAGTAAATAAAATTACATACATCAAACGTAGCCGATTTTTCGCAAGGAGGTGGACATATATTTTGACGTAGATAATATTGCTTACGAGGGGCGTTCAATAAGTAATGCCCCTGACCCATTTTCGATAGCAGTAGAGTAATGAAGCTTGGCACAGTTATGAGTATTTCTCTACATAGGAACCACCCAGAGTTATGCATTTCTTCCATCGTTTGATGCAGTTCTGGACACCGTTTTTGTAGAACACCCCAGGTTAGTCCTCCAATTACGTCGAAACTTCAGAAATCAAGGCTGCATCATCTGGGAAACGCTTTCCTATCAAAAACAACTTGATGGCTGGGAAGAGATGATACTCAGAGGGTGCAAGGTCAGGGGAGTAAGGGGATGGGGGAAGACTTCATATCACACGCTTGTGCTTCTGATTTGGCGACATGCGAGTTGTGGACCGAAGCGTTGTCATGAAGGAGGAGGATACCTTTGCTGATCTCGCTTCGCCCTCTGATTTTGATATCTTCTCTTAATTTCATTAAAAGTGAATAGTAATAGGCTCCTCAAATTGTTGTACCCTTTGTCAGGAAATCTGTCATTACTACTCCGTTCTTGTCCTGGAAGACAATGAGCATGACCTTGCCAGCGGAACGCTGAAAATTTGACTTCTGTTAAAGTGGTGAGTGCAACTGCTTCCACTGCATTGACTGGGCTTTGGTCTCTGAATTATAGTGAGGGGTCCAAGTTTTATTCTGTGCAATCAGTCTTTTGAAAAACGTGGGCTCATCTTCTTGGCACATCTCCAAATTCATCCTCGGGCACTCGAAGCGTTCTTGCTGATGGAAAGTCGTGAGCAACATAGAAATCTATTTGGCGGAAACCTTATTCATATGTAAATGGTCATTTTTTTGCAACATAACCCATACAGATATAAACCATTACACATGCAAAATTTCATCTAGATCAGACAACTGGAAGTGGGTCAGGGGCATTACTTATTGAACGCCCCTCGTATATCCAGCCTTTATTTATTGTGTTAACAAATTAATTATAGTCGGTCATAAGTAAGGTGTATACAGGTGTGAAGTGTATATTACACTATACTGACAAACTGTATTGCCAAGTTAGAATCCTGCCGATTCTATAGGAAGCTTCCAGGATGAGTGTTTATAACAGTCACGCGAACTTTCGTGTAATTCATTCTTTTAAGAATTTGGAATACTAATACCAACAACAGAATAGATCCGGTAAATGTCACATCACACTGAGTCGTACGAATTACAGTTTAGTAAGAAGAGAAAATAATTTTGTAATTCTAAATATTCAGATTATTTTGTTCATACAATCTTACAGAAAAAAACGACATTAAAACACGTTGTAACATTATAATTACATCGCAATTACCTGTTAATCCATTTTACTTCAGTATCAATGCTAAATAACGACAGTACATCGACTAAAATGTTCACTAATCGGATATGTGTCGTGACATTAGTCATTAGATATGCAATTTAAAAATAACAAGAAAGTTTGTATTTTTATTTTAAAAAAACAATAGAATTTAAAAAAAAAAAGATATAACTATACTAGTTAATATTAAGGTTTCTCGGAGATATACAGTTTTTGTAATTCATGTGGATGTGCTTTTGGTGTAATAGTGATTCCGTTCTCGTAACATTTTAATGACCCAACTGATTATCTAAATCTTTGATAAACTGGAGGAGTTCAAAACACTATAGCAAGTAATACAGTTATTGTAAAAATTAGAAGATCACATTGCACGTGTTTACTTCTACAAAGTAAATAGACTTTTATTTAATACGTATGGGTAAATATTTAGTTTAATAATGATTCTTTTATCTTAAAAAAATCAATAATAACACTATGGATAACCGTATTCTTCGATAAACTGGACCGGCAATTCAAATAACAGTCCCAATTAGGAGTATACACAAAAATTGAGACCTATATGATAAAATATTAAAGCCACATTTTCACATCAATTATCTGCAAAACTGAATTCCGATGCTTAATTTTGTGTGACTGTTACTTCTTCATGAACTAAATTTGCTATTTAATAATCCCATTTTTAAAACTTTAATGGGTTTTTCTCTAGCTTTTACGGGAACAATATGTAGCAGATCTGATATTGCAGGTACTGTGTAAAGGTAGCAAAACGTTTACGCAACACAAGTTAAAAAGATAAGATTACTCCCAAACGTCAAATGGGTAGTACCAGAGAATGGTATAATAAATTACTAAGTACATTCAATTGACAACAGCATTGTTTCATGTATATTTATTTTTATTGGATATGTTTAGATTTTTAAGTTTCGGTCAGATTTCCCCCTCGATGGAGCCGACTAAAATGTAATATTTTTTAATGATTTTGTTTAAGTTTTGAATACATGTGATTCAGTTATTACACTGTTTTAAAATATCATTTTTAAGCAGTGTAATAATTACACGGTTGTGTAAAGTTGAACCTTTCGCAGGCTTTAGAACGAAGCCTATTATCACAAATTAAAAACTGTCGAAGATACATTTTCTTAAATTATATATTTCGCCCCATTATTATTTATTCAATGTCTATCATAGTAAAAGGGAAGCATATGATTGTATAATGATAGAGAGGAACTACACATGTTCAGATATTTATATAGCGCCTTCGGTATTTCTCTACAAATGTGTGGCACGACTAGCATAACTGAACTTATTCAAAAGTTTGCTTTCAATCGATTACCTAACCGAAGCTCAAATGTGGAACTTGACAATTGGCATACTACCTTATAGGAATATCATTTTTGTATTATAATTGCCTACTACTATTTGAATATATCACTAAATATATCCATCAGTAATACATTTTGGTCTCTTTATATGCAGATGAACACATGTGTATAGATCACCATAAGTGAACTATTTGACAACTACAATATCCAGAAAATTAACAGAAAAATATGTTACAAAATTCACATCAGATCAAGATATGCGCTTTGCAAAGGTCACCATCAATGCCTTTATTATGTTTAAAACAAAAAAGCATTGCAATTAAACAATGAACATATGGTTTAATATGGTGTCTCTTTTAAACTGTAATACAAGGTAAAACACCGCTCGAAGTATGAGAATATTATTTATAATAACACTGATCCAAATTACATGATTTTCTGTTTTCATTCTGGCTTTTTTTCGATTATTTTTTTTCATACGTGTAAGACTTTATGATTTTAGCAAACCACCGCACTTTAAATTAAGTGAATGCATATATAGAGTATTTCCTTATTTTAATTAATGTGCGTTCTCCATCTAACCTTAAATTCATACGTAACAAAAAAGTTATAAGAGTACATAGAGATGGGAGATGAAGTCATTGTTCTCTTTCCTTATCACTACATTTTTCCCACTCTCTCACTTCCTCCTTCTCTCTCACAGTTGTGTTCTCTCTCTCTCTCTCTATATATATATATATATGTATATCTCTCTATCGACGCACATTTGTATTGTTTTAACAGACTCCCGAACACGCATATTTGCCCCCACCTTTCGGGTTTGTATATGTGTATTTCAATAACTGTGTGTGGTGATTTCTCGCGGCTTCGTGGGCATAGTCAATTAGCTCGTGGTTTTTGGGTGAATCTATGAACTGCGGTCGATTCTATGCTACGAACTTAGACGGATCAAAACCCTGCCAGAGTACCTCTACCTAAACAAAATTGCCACATTTTGTCTTTGGTACTTTTATGTCAGACCGTGTCTTGCTAAAACATAAAACAACTTGGACAATATCCGAGTATAAGAAAGTTTAAAACTTCTAATATGACTTTTTGGGGTTGACAAGTCATTTTCCATTTACATGTGAAGACCCAACTCGGTCAGTGTTCATAATAAATCAATAAATCGTGACTTTTCACTTGTTTTAAGGGTCACTCTTTCACATGAAAAGCTTTGCTAGTGATACCAAATAAACCCTTACAACATATCTAGGAGCATCATTGCATTCACATAAGTGCCCGTACCCTTGATCCTCATTATTGCACTCACCTAGGTTAACAAATAGGCATATGGGTGATAATTCTTATATGAGTACAAGTGTTGAATTATTACTTTGTTCAATTAAACATGCCCCTTACCTCCGTATATAAACGCAATTTTTCAATAAGGTATAGGTTTCCTGAGATAACAACTCAGAAACCCAAATATACCACCTTTAACCTCATCAAAAACTGCCTCCACAAATAATAACTACCTCCATATGTAATAATCAACACATATATATCTTCAGGGTGAAACATGTTTTTAGCCACCAGTAGAGAAACTTGTTATTTAATTGTAACAGAATGTGCACTGCGATGAGACCGTGGTGCTTCGAGAAAAGGGTGCTGCGCGTGTCAACCGTGCAAGTATCGACAGAGATGTCAAAGCAATTGTTAAAGCAGGAACTAGTGTTCACATAGACAAAACCCGACATTTCTTTAGCCTAAAAAAAGGATGGCTCTACTCGGCAAGTAAAAATGGGCGCTTGTGTTTCTCTGGGACGATATGACAGTTAAACGCATTGCTTTTTCTTTGGATATGATACTACGAAAAAAGACTATAACCGAAAAAGTGAAGACATGCATTTTCTGAAACCATCCTGGTTCATTGCACAATAAGAAGGGAAAAGTGGGTCACTGATGTTCAAGGTCGGATCGAATATGTTGGTGTTTATATTCATGCTGCAAACTGTGTGTACCAACAGTCATGTAACGTCATGCGAATCATTCCAAATCGAATTGATTCTGTAAAACTGCGTCTCAGTGCCGTCTTTGTTTATCTACCAATATTCTCATACAAATTATCGAAAGTCGGCTCGTCTATACCCCAAGAAGATGTATGCCTTGAAATATGACAACTCTGCAGTGCATCAAAAGTTCCAGTTTCGGGTTCACTTAATCAGACTTAGGAGTCACCACTGGGCTAGTCTTGGCCCCGATCTTAAAACCGAACAAACACTAATGAGCACACTCGAAGGCCGTGGTGGGCTAACATAGGGTAGTGAGATGTCCGAGCATCAGAGTACAATTTGGGATATCTCGTCCACTATGCCATCCGCTTACA
>OY744523.1:99246793-99279293 GCA_963556195.1 Sepiola atlantica
ATTATTATTATTGTTATTATCATTAATATTCTTACAAACTTGTTATTTCTATTTTTATTCAAATTTTATTTACCTTTATCTTTATCTTTATTTTTATTTTTATTTTTATTAAGGCTTTTATTAAGGCTGTTATCACTGCGACTATCGTAGGTATGATTGGCAGGCGTTATCATTGTCATAATCGGTTTTGTTAATGATGAAACTGGTAACACTAGAAAACTTCTCTTATAAAATGATTCCACTAGTATTGATCTCGGTATAATATAATCACAATATAAAAAATAAAATAAAATAAAATAAAATTTAAAAAAAAAAAATATAATCACAACAAAATTCACTACAAATAATAAACAAAACATTAAAATAAAATAAATAAAATGCAAAAGTAGCAATTAATACCCTAAATTAAAATTATCAAACATTTTTATCCACATGATAATTACTTATTAGAATTAAAATAAAATAGAAATGACGGTTATAATCATAATTTTATTCTCATTTTAAATTTAACTCACTCTGGCCGTCGCTCCATCTCCCTTCCTCCCACCCCGGCCGAAATTGAGATCATCACAGCCCAGACACGTGAAAAACCTCCCACGTAATAATTTGAAACACGACTTGTTGGGGTCCTCTCCCCCCTCCCCTCTCATGTGCCATGTCACCGTTATAGACAAAGCCCACCCTATGTCCCCCTCCCCCTCCAATGTATGTACAATTTTCAATCTCCCGTTAAAGTTGAAGTTAAAATTTATACCATTTGAATTCCTTCGCCCGCCCGATGAGTTGGTCGCTATTTGCACCAATGAAACAAAACTTGTTTTGTCGCAACTAATGGAATAAAATCAAAAAATATATATTTTGCTCTGAATTTTCATTGAGCACTCTCATAAACCCGGTTTCAACTTCCTTCGGATTCATACCCCCTGGATATTTGTAACAAGTTAATTATATATATATATATATATATATATATATATATATATATATATATATATATATATATATGCGAGTGTGGGTATGTAAGTGTATGTGTGTTTATGTGAAGGAAATACCGAACAGTGTGTATATTCTCATTTTCATTAACGAAAAAAGGGTTTTATAAAATATTCAGAAAAATGGTTTTCTACAAACATGCTCGAACATTAAGTCGAATTTTACAAAAATAAGTTAAATACGTTAATAAAGAAAATTGAAATCTTATTTTTCAAGTTAACAATGGTTAAACCAAATATATATATACACACATAATGTCAAATATGTTTACATATAATAAATATTTGCTGAAGCTATATATATTTTTAATAGTGTGATTTACCTCTGCATGATGTATGATAGTACCTTAATTTTAATATGTAGTCTTTGCTGCTATAAAATATACCACATCTATGTCCATATATTTTGGAGCGCAGTCAATTTTGAAGGGAATTTAAATGACGGGATTACACACAAATATGTGTCAAACAAAATTTTAAATAGTGACCCACTGTAAAATGTTGACTGAAAACATTTTGTAAAGAAAGTATTAACACTACTTTAATATGTTTCAATTGAAAAAAAAATCGCTTCTGCTTAACTGGTCCCTCAATTTATGTGAGGGAAACGTTTAGTTATCTTACTTATATACTACAAAATACAGGATAGTTAATCTTTCAAAAATGTTTATATACGCGATGTACGTTCTTAACATAACCAATTAGGTATACAGATATTAATTCATTAACTATTATTTCAAACTTCACTATTAATCTAGATAATATATGCTACTTGCTATCTCGTATTTCTAAGTTTTATGAAAACATATTGAGTATATTTTGACCAGTTGTTAAGGCATTGTTGATAATTAAGGAACAAGTTAACACATGACTTAAATAAGTGTCATGATGTTGTAATACTATTGTGCAAATGTGTTGCCTTTTTCTAACATTGAAGAGAGAACATTCCGTGTTTCACTTTTACCTTTCTATAAGTGAATTACGTATGGATTTTTTGTTTTTTTTATTGTGATTTTTTGTTTTTTTTTATTGTGATTTTTATTGTGGTAGTAAATATACTATTCTAAAGGATATACACAGTTATTTATGTTGATATGCACAGTTATTTATTCCTTCATTTGTAATGCTAATTGCGTTGATCAAGTTATAGTATAGATAACGGGTGGCATTTGTCTATAGCGTAGTTGGGATATTCGAAACAGACGTTTACCTCATATCCTTATGTAATACATCGAGGAAACTACTCTATATAATAAAGATCAGAGATAGCTCGAATTAGGATACAATTTAATCATGTTGAGATTTCAAAATACTTGTATGATCCTCTGTTGCTCTTATAATCAGAGTAAACAAGGCTGGTGAGCTTAATATGACACATTAAAGAGTCTATGTAATGATAATGGTAAGTATTTTTTATTTGCTATGAAAAATTGTGACTATAGTCGCACATATAATGTTAGGAACCACTATGTATACTTCCTGTTGCGTTCAATAATTTTGAATATATGGGAATTGGCTATAGGCATTTTTGTAAATGGTCATACCTATACCGCATATATATATATATATATATATATATATATATATATATATATATATATATATATATATATATATATATATATATATATATATAATTAACTTGTTAAAAATATCCAGGGGGTATACATCCGAAGGAAGTTGAAACCGGGTTTATGAGAGTTCTCAATGAAAATTCAGAGCAATAATGGAATAATAAAATCACCAACAATATATATATATATATATATATATATATATATATATATGTGTGTGTGTGTGTGTGTGTGTGTGGATGTGTGGGGGCAGTGTGTGTGCGTGTGAATACACATTGATGAGCGAATGGAACACACTTTCCAAATACATTTATTACACATTTTAAATAGGTATTTATTACAGATTTTTGGATAAATTTGTTTAATATACAACTCATACTAATATGAAATTACATATCTAGTCTAATTCACACGAACGCAAATGAAAAACAACATAAAAATATATTGTTTTTACTACGCTTGTTCGAATTTATCAAATATTTGCAAAGATACGCATTGATAAGAATCAACAAAATACATTAAAAAAACATTCGGGACAAAAAATGATTAATAAATATTTGAATACGTTTAATTTGTATGAAACGGAAATGGCAGACGCAGACAACATTTATCAGATCATAATTGATAGAAAATATTTATCAAAATCATATTTGATCGCATTTTTGAAAGAAAAATAGATATTCTAATAGAAGTGTTTATTATGCAAAATCTATTGGCTAATGTAAACACAGACAATGGAATAAATATAAAAAATAACGATCTCGCGCATGAAATTGAATCAGATAAGTTTATTCCGTGGTTACCAATGATTGGTGACTTTTGTTTGTATCAGCTATATACATCCACTTTTAGATTAAATATATCTAATCATATTCATTTACACAACAAAATACATACAAATAATACATACGCCTACATTTATATATAATATATATCATAGCACTATAGCAAGTGTATCATAATACAACTGAGCTCATATATATATATATATATATATATATATATATATATATATATATATATATATATATATATATATATAACAATCAGTCGCGCTCGTTGTAAGCTTCGTAAAGTAGATATTACGAAATCATATTGAAAAAGTACACAATGCGATATTCTTTTTTCCGTCTGCCGATGCTTAAAATTAGCCCAAGTGATTTATTAAACACACCCGTGCCACAATAAATCGAACTTACACAGTCACTATATTACCATCGGGAGTATTTTGATTCTTCTTTAGCTTGACCAATCGAGACATTTCGACAATGAAAGAAAAGAAAATGATGAAGAAAAAAGGACCGGCCATACTGAAGATGTTGGTATATATCATCAAAATAATGAAATCTATTGTTCAATTATTTAAAAAATTTCACTTGACGATGCTTAAAAATAGTCCAAATGACGTATTAAACACACACGTGCCAGCGTGTCGCTACAAAAAAATTAAAAATAGAGGTATACACTAAATATGACATATTAATGCCGAAATATATAATTAAAATAATAAAATAATAAAATACATGTTTAATTTATTAAAAGACAACATTGCATGTATATATATATATCATAATATAAAATAAAATAATAAAATAAGGTGCTAATCAAATTTTATTAGAATTCAAAGTTTAAGCCAAGTATCTTAACGTCCTTAACTCATGAGTTTTCAAATATAATTCTTCTCCTCGGAGGACCATTACCGCAGTGAAATAACTGTATGTAGTAAAATTACACTTTGAAAATATATAAAAAAATATATACAAAAATACATTAAAAAAATATAACATCAAATATATCAACCCAAAAACATATTTTTTTGGTGAATCTATACAATCCATCCAAGTCATTGTATAGATTAAACAAAAAAATATGTTTTAACGTTGATATATTTGATATTATACACTTTTATGTATTTTTGTATATATTTTTATATATTTTCAAAGAGTAATTTTATTACATGCAGTAATGGCACTGCGATAATGGTCATTTGAGGAGAAGAATTATCTTTGAAAACTCATGAGTTAAGGACGTTAAGATAGTTCGCTTGAACTTTGAATTCAAATAAAATTTGATTGGCACCTTATTTTATCATTTCATTTTATATTATGATATTAATGCTCTATCCAGTATATTGAGCTTCAGTTTTGATCCGGATGTTTCACTAATTATAAAATATTAGTTGACTCATATCTTTTGTGTGATTACTTTATATATATATATATATATATATATATATATATATATATATATATATATATATATATATATATATATATATATATATATATTGAAAAAAGACAAACGGAAAACAGGTTAGAAATACAGGAGAAAAACAAAAAAAACAAGAGATTTGACAAGTTTCGTTCGTATTATCGAACATTTTTTTAGAAAAAGTGAAGATTTGGAAACAATTTTATTTTATTTTAAAGGCACACAATGGGAGAAAGAAAACAGATGATCCGATTGAACCATATGAGAAGACCCTTAGTTACATTGAAATATGATTTGACAAGTAGGTGACATATTTCTCAATGTTTCTTATTCTTTTTTTTTATATACCTTCATCCATTTTCCTATATAAAAAAAGAATGAGAAATAAAGAGGAATATGTCACCTACTTGTCAAATCATATTTCAATGTAACTAAAGATCTCGTCATAGGATCCAATCGGATCATGTATGATTATGTATTTTTGTGTGCAAAAATCTGTCCTGAACATATTATGCAAGTATCATGAAGCCAGGCGTAACAGTGGATATTTGGGCTATATTTAGGTTCAGGAGAAAGTGGTAAATATGGGTTCGAATGCATGCGTTACAATATAATAAAGTCAGTAGTTGTCTTTGTATAGTTGTAAAAGCTGCCAAGATTAACCGCTACCAGTTTGAGATAAAGAAAATTAAATAAATGGGTCTCAGTTACACTATCACTATAATCAAACAGCCTGTTGAACAGACGAGTTTTACATTAGAAACGGTGTATTCTATTTTAAAATACACATTTTGAAATTGCGCCTTTGTTTTCTCTCGTTTATAATGAGATGAACATATATTATTGATCCATGCTTAATCATGTCTTTTATTGTAAAATATAAACACATTATAGTATTCGTACTGTACTTACTATAACTCACAAATAGCTACCCTCACCTATCAATCGATATATAGTAAATAATAGCGTATATTATCTTACAATCAGTGGGTAAATTCTGTTCAGCTTACCACGAATATGCTGTTAAAGTGAACAACTATTTAGTAATGTTTAAATGTAAGGTAAAACTTAGAAATGACCGCACAGAGCACTGTATTTTACAGAGTATAACATCGACTTTAGATCTAGTGGCGGTTAATCTTTCTCTTCTTTATCATTCCCTTTTCACGGTAACCTATCAAGAAAAGAACGCAACTAACATCTGGTTGTTAGTCTCCCATTTAAAATATTGGAAGCAATAAATTAACTTTATACAATAACGAAAACAATATGTATTTTTCACCCTCTGTTTTCCTAGCGTTAGGAACAACCCCTATGTATAGAGTTCATTTGCAAGATATTCCCACATCTAGAAGATATTACCACGTTCGTACATTGTTGCTAATTACAACTTGGTTGTCTTCAAATCGAATGTTCGCAAATTCTTGTCATGGACTATCTCATGAGCAAACATCGCAGTCCGTACCATTAATCAACGTCATAACTCACATTGTTGTCCTTATCACGATCATGATCAACCAGAGAACAATAAGATATGTACTGACCCCTTAACATGAAAATATATATTGCCATAACCTATCCTATTCGGATCATGTATAAGAAATATCCCTTTTAGAATCACATACAGTGAGCGCATTTCCAAATATATTTTAATTTGCAGTATTTCACTAAAAAAACATATTCTGTAATTGCAGATGTTAGTGTTATCACTGTAGCTGCTCTCAAAGTCATCACTGAAAATAGTGCAGTTTATATGTGTATTATTCTCACAAGAATATTTCAAATGGCATGGTTGGTGTAGTCAGTGATTAACCTTCTAAAATGTAAGGTTCTCATGCAGCGTTTGCATTTATCTCCAAACAAGATAGTCTACTACTAAATATACACTAGTATATGATATTTAATTTACAAAAGCTGGAAACAGAAACCTGTTTTTGAATAACGTATTCAGCCTGAATAATGTCACATTGCAAACCACACCCTGTTTGCAGAATCAAAAATAAATTGAAAACTCACTTCACTCGCAGAATCGTCCAGCAACATTATTTACTGTAAGAAACGATATTATACAAACGATTCCTCATTTAGAAGGTGACATGGTATTTAGAATATTCTAACAGAATTATTAAAATTAAATATTTAAACAGCAGATATTTAATTATTTATAGTAGTAGTCATACCAAGTAAACGTCGACAAAGAAGCGGGCAATGTTCATTTGTTTATTGAAGGTAAATTTAAAATGACTGAAATATTGTTTTCATTATTTCTTCTTCAACATTTTATTAAAGAACAGTGCTTAAATTTACGTATAAAAACAGAAAAGATTCCTGTCACACAACGTACATTTTACCTTGCTTTACTATGTTTAAAGTGTGTGTTCAATTTAAACGATTGTGCTTTAATCCTGCGCCACGCCTTCTTTCTTAAATCAAGTATAGCTAGCCAACTGCGTGAATAAAACACTTGTTTAAGTTGAAATATGTTGTTTTCGCTATCGTTATTTTTACCTACTGTTAATAGTTGGTTATGTTGCGCTTGTTTATAATTGCCCACAACCAGGTTTTTTTAACTTTTTTACTAAACAAATTTTATTCTTTTTTCGGTATACAATTATTTGTACAGTCGCTAGAAAATTTCGTGTATTTTTGGAAAATATTTTAAGTGTTTAAAATTTAGGCCAGTTTATCATTTTCCTGTTTAAATTTTACGTAAACTGATTCCCCACTCTGTGACTATCACATTTTTTCTAAAATGTCTAAACGACCGGGTATTATCTAGCGGCATGAGAAACACTGGTACACAAGAAACAGGAAGAAAAAAATTGCTCCGTAAAAAAAGGTAATAAACAATGGGTGAACAAATAACGAACAAACCACAGCATTATTAAAAGTGGGTGATCAGTTTACGTCAAATATGTGTATGGAACTGATAATCTTTCCTAAAATATACTGTATTTTGAAAAAAAATTCTAAGACACGGAATTCTCAGCGATCCTATAGGGGAAAAATGTTGAGTAAAAAAGTAGGGTAAAACGGGTTGTGCACAATTACGAACAAGCGCTTGTAAAGTGACTATGCGGTTTATTTGTATTGATTCACATATTTAACTTATATCATGTCTATGAATAATAACACCCAAATAAACCACAATAATGTTTTTCATTTTTAAGTATAAGGTGGGAATTCAATTATTAATACTTGTTATTGTATCTTATTTAAATGTGTATTTCCTTTTAAGGAAATGATAAAGTGAAGACAACAACACGTATACAGTGGAACATCAGGATTCGTACATAATTCGTTATAAAACGCTGTTCTACAGCCGAATTGTTCGAAAACCGAAAAATATTTTCTCATAAAAGATGTTAAATAAATTAATTCGCCTTCAAGCACTTGATAAATTGTTATTTACCCATTGTTATCCACCTCTTTGCTGCACAGACGTGGGTTGTCACTCTCAATTCACTAAAAAAACTACTTACTAATTAAACCTATATTGACTATTTATTAAGTATTTAATGGGCTCATATACAAAATAAGCAAGTAGCATGTATGTTATTGTTTGCAATACTTTCTCAAATGAATATTATAAAACCGCGTTTCTAACATTTTGTTCTTAATTATAACTATTTTAGTTTATATTTTTTTAGTTTTACTTTACAGTGTAATTTAACAATTTATTTAAAACTTTAGGTTGCCGTTGGCGTGGTTCTGAGAATCGAAATGTTGTTAGAAAATCGAGGCATTTCAGGTGTGAAGTTATTGTCGACATCGAAATTGTTCCAGTTTCTAGACATTCACCAAGGTTTGACTGTATTATCAATTGGTAATATATTCCTTTCGCCACATACTATCAGCAGGAACAAGTAGTTTAGGAAAAAATCACATGTTGACAAAAGACAACAACACCCGATACCCGTGGGTTATTGTCGAGCGTGGCTTTCATGAAAAATTCCTAAAATGTTAACTGAGATAAGTATTACCTTTTTTCAAAATCCGTGTAATATAATAGTTTCATTAATTACACAAATATACCTTTCGCGATGTATATCATGAATTGACATTTAGTATATGTCTCTATGAACGCGAACCTATATTGTTACTTTTATATCTCAAACAAAAACAATATTACTACTAATTCATAATTAACAATTCAGTGTACTACAATATTTTGGATTAATATACTATATTTCAATGGTAAATCAATACGAAGTAATCTCTAAACTGTACACTTTCAATGATAGTATCCTCTCATATATTACCTCCCTCATGCTGAAAATGGTAGTTTAGTATATGCTCGTTAGTATGATATCATACTACGTAGGAATCTCTCATCCTTTTTAAAGGATTAAAGTATTATAGTATCTGTTCTGTCGTTTTAGTATAGACTCATCTTAGGGATTTGCTTAAACTTTAGGGATGGAAGTTAAGTATAAGTCATCTTGTAATGAGAACACCCGTAATGTGTTGTATGTGTGTCCCTCGTGCTATATACTTGTTAAATAATGCAACCAGAATCAACATATCATTGCCAGTATTCACAATAAATCTCAATATGTTACTGTGTATATAATGTGACTCTTGTAGATAATGTACATCACCACTTATATAAATATATATATATATATATATATATATATATATATATATATATATATATATACGTATATATATATATATATATATATATATATATATATATATATATATATATTCACTACTTCTAAATAAAGATTCTCTCTATGCCCGTAGGTTAAATTAGAACCATGTTTTCAAGAATGTATCAATGTCTAGACGAGATCTCATTAAGAAAGAAAAGATGTACAAGACAATTTTGTTTTAACCTTTTGTTTTGTAAACGTGTTCGTTCTTTGTCTTTCTTTTTGTGGTTTTGTGGCGGTTGTGCTAACAGCGATGGTAATCAAAAGGATTATGTTTTACCTGATTGAATCCTTGCAGCTTCTCTTGATTGGGTTTAAATGTTTCACTCATTTTCTTTTCTTCAATCATAGAATTACATAATTATTTTATTAAAAGTCGGGTCTATACGTAAACAGCTAATCTTAACAATTCATAATATCTAAACGTAAATGCTAACCTTATAATAATGTATCGTCAATTCTACTGCAATGTATTTTACGAATATACATGAATACAGAAAGTTGACGAAACATATTTTCGCTGGTTTCGGATTCGTTATATATCGTAAAATGAAGTTGATATTTCCCACTTACATAAGGATATTATACATATGTAATCACAAGCGATGAATAGAATTCGATTATGCTAAAGCTTTAGGCTGATTGTTTATGTGTGTGTTCTGAAAAAAAACACGCCCGTTACGTTGCATTCAGTAATTTGTAGATTTTTTTCGACTCGTCTGATTGTGCTAAAAGGAAAACACATATATATGGGTGTGTATATGTATGTATATATGTATATATTTATAGATAAGCATCTGTGTGTATATAGATATATGTCTATATATATTTATATATATATATATATATATATATATATATATATATATATATATATATATGGGTATTAATATATATATATATATATATATATATATGTATATATTTATAGATATGGGTATTAATATATATATATATATATATATATATATATATATATATGTATATATATGTGTGTATGTATATTCATATACATATATATATATGTATATATATATATATACACATATATATATATGTATATGTATACACATACATATAGTAGTAAAGGCATATACATATATATATATATATATATATATATATATTTATATATATATATATATATATATATACATATATATATATGGGTATTAATATATATATATATATATATATATATATATGTATATATTTATAGATATGGGTATTAATATATATATATATATATATATGTATATATATGTGTGTATGTATATTCATATACATATATATATATGTATATATATATATACACATATATATATATGTATATGTATACACATACATATAGTAGTAAAGGCATATACATATATATATATATATATATATTTATATATATATATATATATATATATATATATATATATATATATATATATATATACTGGTCGTAATATGGTGGAAGATCATACTAAATCATCGTAATTATGAGTTGTTAGATTAAAAATAAATGTGTATGCAATTCATTCAAATAATAAAAATGAACAAGAAAATGCATAGATGAGCAACATAATCTCAATAACAGACAGTATCGGATCATCTAAAACGTTAAAAAGCCAGTCTCTTTAAAGTAAAATTTGAAATTATTAATTTCTAATTCTATCATACTGAATCGAACACAAGTTTAATAATTTAAATAGCTTTGTTATAGAACGAGATGTATTTGGCTTCAGAATACACATAAGTTATAATTCAGAACCACACGTCACTGTAAGCTGGATCTTGATAGTAGATAGCATAAGGAAGCAATTCGAACGCTTGTATTTTTCTATCGTTGCAATCGAAGTTTGGCACGGTGAATTTTCCTAGTAAGAGTATATTTTTATTCAGTTGTCTCCGTTTTACTGTCATTTTATTTCTGAAAATGAACAAATAATACTTTATCATATGCAATCTTTATAGTTACCCTGCGTATATTAAAATATGTTGGCAGACATTTTTCCTGGTGATGTTTGCGTCTTCTAATCGTTTAAGATGGCTATCTGATGCTGCTCCATACTCAGCTAACTGCGGAGTTTACTCTAGAGTGAAGTGATTGGGCTATGTGTCATCAATTATTATATATTGACGCAGAAAGGACCATTTCGTAATTGAACAATTGCGAACAACGCTCTGAATTGTCGCGTTGCTGTTTTTATCGACTGTGAGGATACGTTACGCTCACTCTGAACACAGCTTTCTCATTAGCAAATGTTCATGCAAAATGGTGAATACACTGCTTCCTTATGTACTTAACCCATTTCACACCTATAATTTATGATTTTCCTAAAAGAGTTCTTATTTCATGAGAACTGCACGATTGTATGATCAGCATACGTTATATTTGTGCGACGCGTTTGTAGTCAGGAACAAGTTGTCTATTACGGAGAACTGTCTGAATAACATTCATCAAGCCATTGCTTTGCTTGACGCTTAATGATCTGATCTGAAACATACTTAATCAACACACATAATTCATATAGTATTCCTGTTTTTAAATGTGCAAAAGTAGCTTTACTTAAATAACTCTAATTTATAAAATAATACTTGCATTTGACTCAGAATTTGAGCATTCCATTTAAAGGCCATTAATATATACATACATGTTATTTATTAGTGTCGCGATCTATACGTACAATTTTCGTCAGACTGGATGATGTGTTAAAACGTCATATTTTTAAAGTAATAGTTTTAAGAATGATCCTGCACTATATACTTGCATTATTAATCATGTGGTTTAATAGTATAAGGACGTGTAAGCTCCGTGTTCTTCTTTTTTTGGTACACCAGTTAAATTATTTTCACTGCAAAACACGCAGTCGTCCAAAATTATTTTCAGAAAAGTGTATTATTATAATTATTCATATTGCTATTATAATGTATCTCTTTATTAATTTCAATAATGTAGGTCATTGATTACACTAAAGTATGACTTAGTCAGTATTTTTATATAACAATTTTATCTGCTGTTATCTGGCAGTCAAGACTTAATGTTAAATATTTTTTTTCAGTAAATACATGGCCAAATATATTATTTTGAAGTTGAGTGTAAAACGAATGTTTTGATAGACGATTGATTATTTTAGTAATAGATGAAACCTTGTATGAGCGGTTATTTTTATAATGTGATGTTGTGTATATCTAAAGTTTGAGTCAGGCGTTATGAGTCTTACCGGAGATTTAATGTAATGGCCTGATGCATTGTGCAGTCTATACCCTGGTTCCCCTGAAGGTGAGTGCATCCGAGCAAGGAGCAACAATGTTATCGAATACCATGGTCTGCATGTAGTGATTCATGTTTGAATAAAACAACATTAATATCTTAGAGATTCCGTAAGTACTTCAACTCCAGAAATATAAGATCTTAAACAGCACCGCGGAGCAACATGCAACAGCTGCTTCAAAGTGTTTATTATTTTGCAAAACACAAATGCAGTACTCTTTTGGCGAATATATACTTCTCTGACAGTATGAAAAGGTGGGTTAACTATATATATTTTAATAGATTTCATAGCATATTGTCACCACATTGTGTGCATTTTTATTACGTCGGATCATATCTAAATTAAGATTAACATAAAACAGGAACAATACTGTCGCGTTTACATTTATTTAAACATCATCGTTTCCGACAGTACACAAAAAAACTGAGTCAACGATTATAATAGTGGTCAACAATTATTTAGAGTTATCGATTTTTACAGCTCAAGAACCATTAAAAAAAAATCGTTAAATAGTTGTATCATCACCGAAATTGTGTCTCTATCTATTAGTAAATAATTATTAGAATTGTCTATAAAAAGCGTGTATTACAATTATATCAGGCAGTATGTGTATATACAATCTAATGCGTATATACATAGTATTTCGAACTTTTGTTCGTACATATACACACACAATTTCGATAAATATATATATATATCTATCTCTATCTATAAAAGGTTACGTCTCTGTATATGTCAATATATTTTAAAGTATATTATTAACTTCTAAAAGATGAGTTATGTAGAATATATTGATTTTAATTTACTTTTATAAATAGGGAGCAAAGAGGTTAAATGAACACTTGGTGACTCTTCAGCCACCTTCGATTAAGGGTAACTTTGAATTGTACTTCTTATAATAACTATTTCCTTGGAGTTTTGATTATTCTGAATATCGCAAACACCATAAAGGGGAATACTATCGACATAAACACTTATTTGAACATTCAACAATAACAGATTCGCATTAAATTTTATCCACCCTAAATAGAGGTGAGTCAAGCAATAACTCTCGAAGACACTTCATTGTAAAGACGTTAAGTGTATACTGCGTGCTGGAATAAATATATTATAATGGGTATGGATGTATATTAAAATGGGTTACTACCATTATATGTAAATCTTACTCTTTTAAAGGGGCATGGAAATGCTAATACACCGTACTGCTCGGGGAACTTATTTCCCCCGTTCTAGAACTGAAATTCTTCTAATTGTATTATAATGCAAGAGAACCAATACAAATCTGAATATACACCATAATTAGTGTTTTCGATGTGAGAATTGTGTCTACTTTGTGTATAGATGTAAGTTAAGAGGAAATAATAATAGTGCTAGCATAGATATATAAGCTGAAGAGAACAGGGGATTGCATTCGACAGCTCACACATATATCCCCAGTGTTAAAAGCACTCATTTATATAGACGTTCAGCAGTAAATAAATGTTGAAAAACACCTCCGTTGCGACTGAATTTGTTCCAGCTTTAAATTGCAAAAATCAGAAATCGACAAGTATCTACGCGACCCTCAGCAGGTGAGAAATTCTCCAGGCTGAGAGGAATGAAGTTACGCCAAGAACTTTGTGCTTCGTGTGTAAGTTTGTCCCATCTGGCGTAAGTAAAGCGAATTGACCGGACATGGTCAATCTCTGGTGTAATTAGGGTCAGGCTCTAATAATTGTAATCAGGTTACCCGTGGATCGGAGAATTGGTTAGGAGCAGTCGGGAGTCGTCTGCAAAGGCAATCAGATAACAAATTAGACCGGCCACAAAAGATGTGTGTGCACATTACCGGAGAAGACGTCGTATTTTGGTTGGCGGAACGACGGGTAAAGGTCTGAATGGAGCGTAAATACGTTGATGGTGTTTTAAAGTACAATGATTGTGTCTACAAATGTGGGCAGCTTCCTTGATGTGTTTGCTACATCACGTTGCTTGATTGTATGAGCATATTAAGATTAACAGCAGGATAAAAGTATAATTACGCTACATACACACGCCTGCTACTAACACACACGCACACATGATATATATATATATATATATATATATATATATATACATACATGTATATGTATATGTATATATATATCTTTTTGTATATATACATACATATATATGTATGTATAGATATGTATACGTGTATATATATATATATGTATAAGTATATATGTATGTATATATATGCATATGTATATAAATATATATATGTATATAAATATATATATATACATATATATGTGTGTGAGTATATATCCCCATGTATATTTACATACTCCTATGTATATATGTGTATATATATATTTGTATACATATACATATATATGCACACACGTATATATATACATATGTATATACATGCATACATATACATGTATACATATACATGCGTATACACATATATGTGTGTATATATATATGTGTATATATGTGTATGTATATACATATATGCTTATATATGCGTATATATATGTATATATGTGTATATATATATGTAATATATATATGTGTGTGTATATTTACATATATATAAGTGTATATATATGTATATATGTATATGTATATTTTATACGTATATATATATATATATATATATGTGTTTGTGTATACATATACAACCACACACACACACCCATGCGTATATATATATATATATATATATATATATATATATATATATATATATAGTTATCGATGTATCCACATCAAATGTTATAAGGAGATGTCATTTTTATGTATCAACTTTCAGTATTTATCGATATGTAAGTAGAGCTAGGTTGTAGTTTACTACTATATATATATATATATATATATATATATATATATATATATATATATATTATGTATGTATATGTGCGTATATATACATATAGATATGTGTATAAATATATGTATATATGTGCATATGTATATGTGTGTATATATATATGTATGTGTGTGCGTAAATATATATATATATATATATATATTTATATATATACACACATATATACACACATATACATTCATGTATATATATAGTCGCGGAAGTTTTTTAACCGTCGAAACTGAAAAAAAAAATTTTTCGTTGAAAGATTTTTTTCTAGTAAGTCAATCAATCTACTGCAATCACTATATTAGTTAACTTCCAAGAATGTACTCTAATATAAATATATTTTTATATATGTTTATATATATATATATATATATATATATATATATATATATGCATATATATACATATATATATATATACATATATATTTGTGTATATATACATATATATATGTGTATATCTACAGACACACACACACACACATATATATATATATATATATATATATATTCTTGATATCTTACATAACATAATTGCTTGTCTCTTCCTCTTTTTCTATTTTTATCTCGTTATAGTTATGGAAAAATAAAATATACATGCATCATCGGTCGCTGATAGTCATACATTGTTATGCCACTGTAAACTTTAATGAAACCTACTTTTACGTCTATGTCAGAACATGATATGAGTTTTACTAGGAGTTCCGTGGGCCGGATTGCAATAATAAAGCATAGCATGGTGGAGGGCCGGACCCTAAGCCTTCGCAGGCCGGATGTGGCCCGCGGGCCGGAGGTTGCCCGCACTTGGTGTAGAGAATTCACAAAAATAAATGCGAGAGAGTAAAGTAGGGACAAACCATTCCGAAAAGAAAAGAAATTAATACATTTTAAAGTTATGTTTTTTTTATATAAATGTAGTGTTCAAAAATACCTGTGTAATATAACATAATAGATAGGTAGTGAATGGTGATGGATTAACTCTTAGTGTTGGTAATATATATTTATTTTTATTTGTTTTGTGTGTTGTTCTGTTATTTTCGTCGTTTTTCTTATATAAAGTAATAAATCAATTTCTTATTGTTATGTCCTGAACTTTATTAAATTTATTGCATATATTATATTCCAAAAGTATTATTAATTCTAAGTTTCATCAACTTGGTTTATGGAATTAATGTAATATGTTACTTATTAGAGGATTTAAATTTAGTTTAGTCTTAAATGAATCTAGTTAAATTCGGGTATTTTCGTCGTAAGACAGTGTAAGGGTAATGACTCTGTCTGTTATTCAATTAGGGTCGAATGCGAATTAATTTTTGGATTCAGTCGGAAAAAGTATGTGTATTAAGTTATATATATATAAATATATATATATATATATATATATATATATAGCTTTATATATATATGTATATGTATTAGTGCTTATTTATTTATTCTTATTTACTCTCCTTGTTATTTTTTTATTTTTTTATTTTATTTATGCATTATATTATTTTCTATACTTGTATATTATGTGTATACATTTTATATGTATTTAAGTGAAGGGTGATAGAGGGTCAGTTGTTTAATTGATTAATAATGGCAGGTTATGAGGTGAATTATTTTGGTGGAATACTAAGACTAGGTCGATTATGGTTTCAGTTATTAGGGGGTGTTATTCTAATGTGGCTAAGGTGTATTGAGATTAATGTTCGTATGGGGAAGGGCCTAATTGATTGGGCGGGTGTGTAGTATTTGTAGTTGTAGATTACTTAATATAGGAGGTAAGTTATTATTAAATTGAGAGGGGGAGAAAAATGGTGGGATTGGAATATTATGAGTGTCAGATATGAGGGGTAGTCTGTGGGTGATAGGGTAGTTTATGATAAAATGCACGGTGAGTGGTGCTCGTGACGCTGCTTGAATGAGGGGTTTAATCTGGAGATGAAGATCGATTCTGTAATTTTTAAGTCCCCAATGTTTCTGACAAGACAAGGAAAGAGTCGTGAATATGACGTTGAGAGTGATGCATAAGGTTGTGTGCTTGTGGAAAGAGGATATAATAGGGTTGATATGCTCTTTGATGCGTATATGTAATTATTGTTATTATTGTTTTCCTTCCAGCTTACAACGTACCGGGCACTTTGCAGTGCCATCAGCATGTTTTCTAACAGACTACTACTTTTCCTAGCATTGCACCAGCAATGCTCCATATATATATATATATATATATATATATATATATATATATATATATATATATATCCTGTTTAGAAGACCCGACATTTCTCGGGATAGAATTAGGAGCTACTCTAAGTATGTTTCACTATGCTCATAGCGCTGTAATAATTTCCTCATTTCTACTGGCCCACTCATCTTGTTACACCTCCTAATGTAGCTGAACTGTAGATACACTTACTGAATTGATGTAATATATATGCGTTTAACTTCATTAATATCGATTATATATATTTGAAGTTATAAGGGGGTTTTGTTGTGGATTTTAGGTATGTAAATGTTCCGGGCAATTTCCATTGTCTTCTCCAGTTCTTTTTATGAATATGATTTTCATTTCCTCAAAAAAAGATGTATTTTGAAGTTTTAAAATAGGTTAAGATCTTATTAGTCCTTAAATGTAAGTGTACACTTAGAGATGCATAAGCAAATCAGGAGAATACACGTTTTGATTTATATAGATTCGTTCACATTTCCTTATATATATATATATATATGTATATGTATATATCGTTGAATGTGACAAACCACTTATGTCTGGAGATCGTTGTGAGGATCTTTTCCATTAGCCAGATCAAGGTATTTTTTCTGTGGGGAATTGGCTGATGCATCTGACATAATCGTTTGTGTCCCAAGTACTTTCGAACCTATTCAGGTTTATCTTCAGGGAGATCAAGTAAATAGTATAGTGGTGATTTTAATAGGTAATGCTGGCGGCAATTCTATTATTAATATGTAACCAGTAGTAGAAATTATCTTCGGACATATCGTTAACTTTCTTTTTATATATCCATATTTATGTGTGTAAATAATGAATACAAATATGTATACATATATACATATATATGTGTGTTTGTGTGTGTGCCTATGTATGCATGCATATATGTATGCATGTATATATATGTATGTATGTATATATATATATATATATATATATATATATATATATATATATATATATATATATATACATGAAAACGTATGCGTGTTTATCGGTTTGCGCTCGCAATTCAAGAGAAAAAATACTCCTAATGGTAGAATTCGAATTCAAGACGAAGAACAGGTTGCCCACTAATGGTGCCAATATTGGCAGGATCTAATCGAAGAATTGAAACCTCTGATTGACTAAAATCTAATCAGTGTTTGGTTATCTGACCATCGAGTAGTCTACACTTAATTAACATGTTTACCTTGTTTGCGGTATAATCAAATCCGTCTTTGCAACTAACTAGCTGTGAAATTTACTGACTGGCTCTGAAATTTTTATTTCCCCTGCTGCCAATTCCCAACACGGCATTTTCACTCATGAGTGGCTGGAGCCGAATCTTGTTATGTACGACTTGTTTTCTCTTGAATATATAGGATACACATATAGAATTTATATATATATATATATATATATATATATATATATATATATATATAATATCTATTAATGAACGTAGCATTATCAATGTTTTAATATATATTATTGGCTACCAGCTGAGAAAGATGGGCACGTTATTTTTTATAAACTTTACTATTTACGGTGTGCGCATATTCAAATTCGAATTTGCCCTGAAAAAATAAAATATTTTGGATAAAAGACATTTCATCGACAGCAATTTAATAACATATGCTTTAAAGGATTTTAGGAAACAAAGTATGTAACGGGGTCACGCTAGTTGATTTTGTAACTGTACTATTAAATCATGTGTTACCCTAAGTGTACCATACCTGAATATATATATATATATATATATATATATATATATATATATATATATATATATATATATATATATATATAAAGATAGATGAAAGAAGAGTTATAAACAGGTTCGAATGCCCATATTTATTTCAAACTTCGATTGTTCAATGAAAGGTATATTCGATAATAAAATTATGTTTTCT
This sequence comes from Sepiola atlantica, assembly GCA_963556195.1. Taxonomy (NCBI): domain Eukaryota; kingdom Metazoa; phylum Mollusca; class Cephalopoda; order Sepiida; family Sepiolidae; genus Sepiola; species Sepiola atlantica. The sequence continues at coordinate 99,266,452 of OY744523.1, forward strand.
TCAAGCCAAGGCTTTTTAAAGATCAAAATCTTATCAACAGAGAGATTACATAGATAGATAAACTCATATCTTTATAATTGCTCTATCTTGTATATTGAGCTTAAACCACTACACTATAAGTTCTATCTACTGAAAGTTTAATTTTAGTTTCATATCTCATCTCTCTCTCTCTCTCTCTCTCTCTCTCTCTCTCTCTCTCTATATATATATATATATATATATATATATATATATATATATATATATACAGAGAGAGAGAGAGAGAGAGAGAGAGAGAGGGGAAGAGAGAGAAAAAGATAGATAAGTAGATAGATGGATAGATAGGTAGATAGATATGTTAGTGTTTTTTTTTCAAATCACTACTCAGATTTTTAGGACATGATTCAAGATGATCATAAATATTTGTAAATTACTTTTATATTTCGTTTTCATTAAGCGGGTAGACCGCTATCACAGCGTAATCATGCATTTATATATAACTAGCAGGACAACCAGGTTTAGCCCGGGGACATTAACACAAAATAGCAGAAATTAAAAAGCAAGTGTACCATACTTATATCAACCCTTCTTTCTATCTCTTTCTTTCTGTCTCTCACAATTAAGCCATCTATTGATCTTTCTCTATTTCTCTTTAAATGCTGTAATGTTAGTGAGAAGGTTTTCACAGAACGACCTCAAGTACCGTAAACATGATGCTGATAACGATTATATAAATAATCAATGCCGAGTAGCACTAATAGCCACATCCAAGCCTCAATGTGTTTGTCTTCCTACCATTCAAAATAATATAAAGATAAATAATGTTAAAGAATACAATAATCCGAGGAGATTGTATATATAACAGTTACAAAAGTGATACTGTAATCTTACAATTTTTGATCTCGGAAAAACCGAGTAGAACAAATACTTCTGCTAAATTTCTTAAGTCTGTCCTCCCTTTCTATTTCAATTTATTAAGAAGGTACGTTATGTTGATGAAGTCAATAGTTCGAATATGTTTTATAATATATCAGTCGCCATAATTAAAACTGCCATTTTACAATTATTGACCCCGGGCAATACTTAGTGTATCCCCCTCTATTTGAGCATGTTAAGCAGATACATGATGTTGAGTAATGCCATAGTCCGAATCGATTCACTATATATCCCATACCAACAGTTATACAGTAATACAATATACAGTAATATAATAAATTTGGATCACGGGCAATGCCATGTAGAATCGATTGTCTCGGTAAAAGACTACTTTCTTGTGTCCATACCATTTAAGAATGATATGAAATAAACGATATTAAGCACTTTTAATTATAGTTTCCGGGTGTATACAGCATTCTAAAAATAACATAGAATGTATTTATGCGGAGCAGTACTTCGTTTAAACACACCCAGTCTATCTAGGATATTGAGCGCTATTATGGGCACATTTTGGTTACTACCTTCTCTATCAAGGATATTCATATGAATATAAAAAAATGAATGAGATAAATTTTATGAAGTAGGAATAACAAAATAATGAATTAAAATATAGATGAAAAAGTGACTGTAAACAAATAATTAAAAAGTAAATGGGAAACCTAATGCACAATGAATAAAAAAAGAATTAAGGAAAAACAAAATTAATCAGACAAATCAATGTAAAATATGAATGAAAAATAAATAAAACAAATGAATAAAACAAAAACATCCGGACCAATTGTAATGTAGTATTTCGTGTTTGATTAACACCAGTTTTATTTTCGAATAGCAGGTAGAGTGGCGATGTCTAAGTGGATATATTTATTTTACCATTAAACAATTTAGTTGCAATACATTTTCATTTGGGGAGAACCATACGGCTTGAAATATAATGGAGAATGTTTTTTATTAACACGGACTTGCAATGTCTGATGTCAGATAGGGATACAATGACCAATTAAATGTTCTATTTAACTGTTGAAAAATTAGTTGAAATAAATTATTTACAGAAAAAAAACACATTCTAAAATATGATGTATGGTTTTTCTTTTGATAAACACACGTTTGCAATTCCTGACGGTAGATAGGGCAGTCATGACTAAGTGTGTGCTTTCTATTTCACCATTAAATAAACGCCAAATATGCCCGTAATAGCAGGCGCATATCGCATATGTAGCTTTCGGACTGAAAGAGTTTGAAATAAAAATACATACTCATGTTTGGTCCTCTAATGTTGTCATGTAGGTAGCGCATATGTTGGTTTTGGACTAAAGGAGTTTCAAATAAAAATATATACTCATTTTCGGTCCACTAATGTGTTCAATCATGTAACCCATATGTTGTTATTGGACTAAATTAGTTAAAAATAAAAAATGCATACTCAGTTTCGGTCCACTCCTTTGTTCATTTATATGTCGCATATGTTTTTTTGGGGCTGAAGGAGTTTGAAATAAAAATACATACTCATTTTCGGTCCACTAATGTGTTCATTTATGTAACCCATATGTTGTTATTGGACTAAATTAGTTAGAAATAAAAAATGCATACTCAGTTTCGGTCCACTACTTTGTTCATTTATATGTCGCATATGTTTTTGTTGGGCTGAAGGAGTTTGAAATGAAAATACATACTCATTTTCGGTCCAGTAATGTGTTCATTTATGTAGCACACATGTTATATAAAACTACTCATATTATGCTGAGTTCGTGCTCTTTTAACAAAAGAACATTCATTTACTTATGGCCACTGTCGTATCAAAGCCTCATCATCATGTTCATTTATGTAGCGCACATGTTATATGAAATAACTCATGAGATATATTCATTCATGAAACGCCCCTATTATATACAATAACTTGTTTTATCAAAGTTCGTGTCTTTTCAAAGAATCCAAATGGCTCTTTTGTGTTTCTGGACAAACTCATGTTAATTTATGTAGTTCATATTAAAAAAACTCATGAAGCATGTTAATTTATGTAGCGTCCCTATTATATACAATAACAAATTAATTCGTCCTTATCATATCAAAGTACACATGTGGTTATTTTGTGCACCGGAATCAAAATTATGTCTATTTATGTAGCGTCCATCTGATATGACAGAACTAGAGAAGCATGATAATTTATGTAGCTCCTCTATTATATAAAATAAATTATGTTAATGCGTTCCTGTAGTATAAAATAACACATGTGGACCGTGTGTGCCCCTGACCCAAAATCATGTTAATTTATGTAGCGCCTTGTCATATGAAAGAACCTGTGACGCATGTTTACTTATGTAGCGCCCCCCTCATATTATTTAAAATAACTCAAATTAACAGTGGCGGTCATTGGCGGTCATTGGCGGTCATTGGCGGTCATTGGCGGAAAGGGGTGGATAGTGGCGGATATTAGTAAGTACTAGCAACATCGTCTACTGAAATGTAAAATTTCAAAATGCTGACGCATTTCTTATTTTTTCTTATGAGTTATCAATTTAATTACAGTGTCGATATTGGCGGACAGTGGCGTACAATAGTGAAAAGTGTCGGGTAGTAGCAGATAGTTGCGGCTATCGTCTAAAAAATGTGACCCATTTGCTCAATTGAATTGTGAGTGTGCGATTTCTTTACATGGGGGACAATGACGGCCATTGGCGGAAAGTTGCGTATATCAGCACGTAGTGGCAATCACTATCTGGTAAATGTAACATTACACGAATGCTGACGCATCTCCTGTTTTGAATTATGAGTTGGCGATTTCTTTACTTGGCAGACAATGGCACACATTGGCGCAAAATAGCGGATATTAGCATGTAGTGACGAGCATCATCTATTAAATTCAAAATTTTAAAAATGCTGATTGATTTCCGTTTTTGTAATTATGAGTTGACGATTTTTTCACATGGCGGACAATGATAGACATTTGCGGAAAGTGGCTGATATTAGCACGTAGTGGCGAGCATCATCTACCATAATGTAAAATGTAAAAAACGCTGACTGATTTCTGTTTTTTAAACTGTAAGTTAGCGATATTTTTTACTTAGCGGACAGTGGCTGGCATTGGCGGAAAGTTGCGTCTATCAGTAAATAGTGGCGAGCATCATCTTGTAAACTATATTTTTTTCACATGTTTACTTATTACCTTTTTTGAATTATCAGTTGGCGATTTGATTACATAATATATATTGGCGGAAAGTGACGGACATCGGCGGAAAGTTGCATACATTTGCATCTAGTGTAGAGTATGATCTACTAAAATGTAAAATTTCAAATATCATGACTCCTTTTCTTTATTGAACTATAAGTTGGCGATTATTTTATATGTCGGACAATGGCGGACATTAGTAGAAAGGGCTTGATATTAGCATGTAGTGGCGTGCATCATCTTCTAAAATGAAAAATGAAACATGCTGACCCACTTCCTGTATTGAACGATGATTTGCCGATGTGTTTATATAGCGAGAATTGAAGGATATTAGCGGAAAGTGGCGAAAATAGCGTCTAGGCGCGTACATCATTGAATGAATGCAGCGCGGGACATGTATTCCCCCAGAATTAGCGCCTAAATTCTTAATTTCCTCCGACCCGTCGCATTTTAGGAAATAACTTGCAGTTTTCTTACAAATTACCACAAATAAGTACATACATACATCAGAAAATGTTATAAATATGTAATCAAAAGTTTTCCATAGGTCTATTGATACACATTTTGCTGATTCCTTCTCTTTTTGATAAAGGCAATAGTCTTAGGGGACACGTGATAAAAAAAATGGCGTAAAAATATTGCACAAATATATCACAATGACGTCATGTAGCTATAAATATGACGCTATGTGCGCAAAATAATATAACAATTTATGATCACATTAAACAAAAAAATATTCATTTTACCCTCCAAAATAAATCTTTTTTTGTAATTTTTCGATATTATTGTGTCTGGGGTATTCCGGTTTAAATAATCTTAATTTATGAATGTTTGTTGTTTTAGCGAGACATACATACGCAGAGATTATTGCCTCATATATATTGAGATAAATAGAACGTTTTATTCTAAGGTAATTACAGTAAAAATACTCATTGATAAAACAATATTTAACTACACTTTTATATTTATACATGTCTCTAGAAGAGTTTGCGATAAAACAAATATAATCTGGCAATTTATTCTAAACAACACGTGGTCGCCATTGCCTTTCAATAAAGTTGTGTCGATAAGACCGACTGGATTATTCATGGTTAAATCGACGAAAAAAATTCCCTCAGACGAGAAAATGTATTTTATCGATTTTGACGCCCATAACACGCACCATTTTCTGTGTTGTTTTTATATCACCAGCAGCACATAGCTTTAGCAGAAGAATAGATTAAGGACATGCATTTGATCATATATATATATAACATATTTATTTCCGTCAAGTGTTTGTGTGCCGATACAATTATTAGCCCAATTAACAAAGAGTCTCTAACCTCTTCATAAGGACATTGCTATTATGGTGCTCTTTCGTTGTTATGACATGATATTAACGTATAAATAGTGATTATTAGTTATACATTTAATATTAAAATAACAAACACTTAATATACTAGCTTATTAAATATCCATTAAAAATAGCGTATAAAGGTTCGTAATTTTAATTAAGTTTTTTCCTTAATCTTACAGGTGTCGTTTTGAGTTAATCCTATGTTTATTTTATGTTTACTTACATGTACCCGCTTTGTTTTATTTATTAATGAGTCTGTTTATTTGTCTTACTTATTGTATTTGTTGTCAGCCAGTGTGTGGACTGTTTATCGGACTTCATAATCATTAGAAATGTTCACTACCAGAGACTCTAACTCTATTGAAACTCTTGTATCTATAAAATACGTAAAGAAAGTTTGATGTATGCAAGCACATTTTCACACTCACGCCCTTTTTTATAGAAGTGGTCGTCTGATCAGCAAATATGCTTATTGGTGTGTAGTCTGATATTGCTGAGATAAAAAAAATCACGACTAAATCATGAATTGTTCTACACTTGACTTATGTCTAAAAAGAAACGAGGCATTCATTTTATTTATGTAAATAATATTTAGCCGGCAATGACAATTACCTTGACGGAAGAAATACTCATTTGTTTTCTTTTTATTATTTAACCTGAATGTGGATTATTCATTTTACATCGATATTATCATTAACATTAAATAATGAGGTTCAATGTGGAAAGCAACGTGGTATTTCTACGGCGTTCCGGTACGATATATATATATATATATATATATATATATATATATATATATATATATATATAATTTTATGTAATACGCATTTTGTTACGTTAATATCTATAATTTTATTTAATACACACATAAAAGTAATCCATGGACACGTGTTTCTGGCTCACAGCCATCATCAGCATGGCTGACTTGTGAGCTAGAAACACGTGTCCATGGATTACTTTTATGTGCGTATTAAATAAATATATATATATATATTAACTTTACAAAATACGTCCTATAAGTTGAGGGCGGATAGTAATGCAGTTTACTGCATCTTAATCACTTAGGAAGTGAAACAATTAGAATAATAAGTAAGCTAATAACATCTAACGCTGCAATCACCTATAAAAATAATTACATAGAAATACATTATATATATATATATATATATATATATATATATATATATATATATATATGGGAAGAGAAGGATGAAAGTTATCCGACGTGATGGGAAAATGAAAAAGAGAAAACCAAAAAATGGATGTTTTTTATGTGTACATCAACGTTTCGTCTTTATTTATAAGACTTCATCAAGATGATAAAATAGAGAAAAAATGTCATGCAAGCACAGATACATATAGGGTAGACATATTGGGAAAAATAGAATGAAATAGTGGCCAACTACTGGGTGGACGTCCGTATTTGTTGGAGAAATAGAAATGAATGTAGAAAAGAATGAGTGGGGAAAAAATGGAAGGATGGGGTGAGCCAGGACTACTGTGGCTGGTGGTAAGAGAAAGAGGTGGGGGATGAGCAGGGGTAAAGTGGATGGCAGAGAGGGAGGTGAGGAAGAGGGGGGAGGGGGTATTTGACCAGATGGCTGCGGCTCAAGATTGAAGGGGAAAAAGTAAGTTGGAATGTTTGTGTATGGGGGGTGTATGCAGGGAAAGGAGGATGGGTAGAGAGGAAGGGGGGGGCTGTGATTTTGGTGGATGGGCGAAAGTTATGGTCTTAGAGAGCGTTTTGAGAAAATGAGGGAATTAAAGAAGGGGTATGGGAGAAAATAGTTAAGTGGGGGAGAAGGAGGATTTGTTGTGATAGGGTGTGAAATATTTGAAATATTTGGAAAATGATAGCAATGAGTGAGGGATTGGGGGGTGGAGGAGGGCGGTGATTGAAAGGGTGGGTATGGAATATTTGGAACATGAGAAAGTTTATTTGGACTGCATTTTCTCCTTACTTTTTCCTCACACTTTTAATACTGCAGTCGGAAAAACAAGGCCGGCCATCCAAAGGCAAGCGATCTGACGAAAGAAGCTATTAGATTAAAAACTCATTTGGCATCTAAGTACATTTACAATTACGTGTGCATTTTTCCACTAGTCAGGTTAGTCAGGGATGTTAACGTTGACGGCTACAATTACAGTATTCGTAGGAGTACATTCCGTGGAAGCACTTGTATGACAAGCAGAGTGATGTAACATTACACCTTTGCGATATGGGTTCGGCCGGAGCATGACCGACAGCGCAGGGCCTATTTGGTTAGCAACATTTATGTAACTGCTGCCGTGAGTTCCTGGATATATATTGGAAACTGATGACAATGTAATCATGTTGGTTGAAAAGGTCCTAGCCTCCCAGTTCCTTTTGCCTAATAGTGGGCTGTTTCATGGCATGTAAACACTTTTGTACATTACTGCTAATAAAAATATATTAACTAATAATTAAAATATTCACTTGCAGGGCGCCGTGCATATAATAATATTAACATCTTAATATCAAGGTTCTTTTGATATTAATCTGCATAATTGTGTGTTAATAATTATATTATCTTTGAAATTATGAATCGATGTTAAGATTAAAAGTATTAAAGACAGATATGTAGCTTTCTTCCGTTAAACTAATTCTCATAATCAGTTAAATATACTTTCAATAAATAAAAGTAATATATATATTCTTTAGGAATTTATATGAAATTGTACTGCTTTAATTTTTGTACATGAATAGATATGTTCTTTTCATAAAATATTGTCAGATAAAGGGTCTTCAGATAAATAAAACAAATGCCGTTTTTTTTAGTGTATATATGTAAATTTGTACTATTTGATTCAATGCTCGAACAACTATGATTGTCGAACATTTTATTTTAAAATTGGAATGATTTATTGGAGTGTATAACCATGATGCCCCTCTCCACGACCGTCAATCCCAACGTTGTGTACTCATGGCCTACTTTCCTGTCTTAATCGCCGTTTTGCCGGGTCGTCTATCCAGTGCGGAATCGTCGAGGGCACATCCTTGGTTCACAAGTTTACAAAACAAAAAAAGCAACGCATCTCACAACACAGAATACCAACTCATATATATTGCGTATCAAACATGTGTACTTTATTTGTGTGATACCGAAAGGAACGCTAAGGGTTAACGTCAACACTTTAGTGAACAGAGATTACATTGTCTGTCAAGGCCAGCACCGTCGCTCGGTTGATCAGTTCATCTCATCGTTCGCTCAGCTCGATCTGATATCGTCCGCAGTTTGATCCAAACTGAATCACTTCCCTCTGATCCCCAACTCGTCAACGTTTCGTCTGCCGTAAATCTTAATTAGTGTTGTCAAAATTGTCGTATAACCTTATAACTCCTAAATATATTCTCTCCGATCTTTTTTATCTTAGTCACATACAAGTCCTCACCTCTAAACAATAGAGACGGGCAGCTCCTTTTTTATTGCCCATCCCATTTCCGGTCGTCTTTGTATGAGTTAGTGAGTAATGTACCCCCACCATTCGGGGGTTCGCCCCCCCCCCCACACCTGATCTATAGTATCCCATTAGTGACATCAAATTGATCACCAATTACCCTCTTTACTAATCTGATGATGTGTTTATGTGTGCGAAACGCGATAACGTAAGTACAAACATAAATTGCGTTAGCGTATAATCATATAGAATGTTTTGATTTATTAAACAAATACGGCGTGCTCATCCTTTTTATTTAAACATTGTATACTCAAATACAATACATATATAATCGCATATTGATGTATTAGTATGTTTTTCCTACGGCATGTTATCCTCATCATCAAGCCGTGGTAGTGGCATTGATATTCCTGACGTTCCTACACTATATCCCTCTATCCTCCATGAAACCAGATAGATTGTTACACGTGCATTCAGAGTTCTTTGATAGTGTGTTGATGAAGATTACATTTGCATATGTTATTCCTTGCATGATTCATGTAGGAATACGTGTTTCGCGATTAAATGTGGGGGGAAAATCATTTTACGTTTACTGCATATGCTTCATTTTCCCTTTGCACTCCCACTGATTTACTAGGTATAGTCCATATGCACCCAGCCACGACACGCATTCAAATTATTCTAGTACTTTTAGTGGAAAACTCACCTGTGAAACAGCTTCGTTTACAACTGGGCAAACGACTCCTACACATCCTTTACTGATATAAACTCCTAAACACCCTAAATACTTTGGGTTCGCGTGATGCAAGTGTCAAGGCAATGTATTGTGTGTTTACATTTATCTTTGATTACCAATATGTATTGCCTAGTCAATAACTTGTATTGCCTTGTGTCTTTTTACTACATGTAAACTGCCCCGGAGCGACCCAAGAAGTTAATCTCTTAATCAATAATCACAACGTTAGGTACGACCCAGTTGACGAAAACTCTTAAAACTCACACATCTTCTGAGAGGGAGTTGACTTCATCAATGCTGCCTTCCGTGTGTAGGCCCAAATGTCGGGGAGTAAAAGTAAGCCAACGCCAAGGTTATTATCGATCGGAAACGAGTGGAAAGGTGCGACCGTTAAATGCGTCATTATTTTATTGCTGAGAGGAACGATTTGGTTGCAAGTTTAATTTGTTACATTAATTCAATATATATATATATATATATATATATATATATATATATACTCGACATTCTGGAGTAGGATTTGCTATCAAGTCCAATCTTGCAGAGTCATTGCCGACCCTTCCAAAGGGGTTTTCGGATCGCTTGATGACATTAACCATTAATCTTGAATGTGATACCCGTGCTATTTTAATTAGTTGTTATGCTCCCACGTTGAACAGACCAGAACAGGAGAAACATGATTTTTACCAGCAACTAAGAGAAATTATCACTAATGTTCGACACAAGGACAAACTTATTCTTTTGGGTGATTTTAATGCACGTGTGGGTGTGGATAGTACATCATGGCGTGGTGTTCTGGGTCATCATGGCATTGGTCGTATGAATGGGAATGGTCTTCGTTTGTTGTCTCTTTGTGGAGAGCTTAATCTGTGCATTACCTACACTGTATTCCAGCAGAAAAAATCCCACAAGACTACATGGATGCACCCTCGTTCTAGGGATTGGCATTTGATTGACAACATCATCACCAAGAGACGTGACCTTGGGGACTTTCGTATCACTCGTTCGTTCCATACAAGTTGCTATCTTTCAGATCATGCCTTGCTTCGAAGTAAAACGTCTTTTCGTTTACAGCACAGACGAGTGAAACGCTCCTCTGCCCCTAAACAGATAAACATTCTACCATTAAGGAATACCGTTCAGCGGGCAGCACTGTCAGCCCGTCTTGATCGCTCATTGGATTCTGTTGAGATAACCGATGATATCGAATCTTCCTAGAAATCCTTGCGGGACGTAATTCACACATCTGCATAGGAGGTTTTGGGGTTACCTGTCCGTAAACATAAGGACTGGTTCGATGACCAGAATGTTGAGGCCCAGGAGTTGATCAATAAAATGCATAAGGCTCATAAAACCTGGATTGATGATAAGAACTCAACACTAAAGAGGAAATTGTACAAGGAATGCAAAAGTAAAGTCCAGAAAGCATTACGGCAGATGAAAGAGGCATGGTGGTCCTCACATGCCAAATTGATGCAAGAAGCATTTGACAGAAAAGACTTGAAAGTTTTGTATGAAGGTATTAAGAAAGTTTTTGGACCACATGAATCTGGCGTTTCTCCCGTATCTGCAAATGATGGCACACTGATAAATGATAGAGCGGATATATTGAATCGCTGGAAGGAGCACTTCAAAGCGGTCCTAAACAATACTTCCACAACTGATGAAGAAATACTTTCATCTATCACTGAACGACCTGAGATTCCTGAACTCTCTTTCCTTCCAGCAATACATGAAGTTTTCGTTGCTATTAGGCAAATGTCGTCAGGCAAAAGGTCAGGGAAAGACACCTTACCTCCTGAGGTGTTTAAGTACGGTGGCCAGACACTAGTGAAGAAGCTGCACAGTCTCTTTGTGAAGATCTGGCAAGGTGGAAATGTCCCTCAGGATTTCAAAGATGCATTAATTCAACACTTGTATAAGAATAAAGGCAATAGAAACATCTGTGACAACCATCGAGGCATCTCACTTTTGTCAATTGCAGGGAAGGTCTTGGCAAGGCTTATTCTCAACAGAATAATTAAACACCTTGTTGATGATATCTATCCCGAATCTCAGTGCGGTTTCCGTGCTGGTCGGGGTACTGTTGATATGATCTTTTCCCTCTGCCAGGTTGCCGAGAAAGTTCGGGAAAAGAACGAGGAGTTGTATATAGTTTTCATTGACCTTACAAAGGCCTTTGACACAGTAAACCGCGAAGCCCTCTGGAAAGTGTTGGACAAGCTGGGAATACCTGACAACATGCTGAATGTAATTATTTCTTTCCATGATGGAATGAAGGCATCGGTTGTTTCAAATGGAGAGTCTTCAGAACCTTTCAATGTGACAAATGGTACCAAACAGGGTTGCGTAATGGCACCTGTGCTATTTGCTTTGTTCTTTTCAGTTATGCTGAGATATGCTTTCGCTGATATAGATACTGGGGTGAAGTTTAAATTTAGAACAAGTGGTGGTCTCTTCAACCAGCAACGTTTCAAAGCTAAGACCCTTCTTCGACAAACTGTCATCAGGGATCTTTTGTTTGCAGATGACGCTGCACTTTGTGCAACATCTCGGGAGGAAGCGCAACTGCTTGTGGACAGGTTTTCGGCTGCTTACAAGGCTTTTGGTCTGACAATCAGCATGAAGAAAACAGAAGTGATTCACCAACCTCGCCTCATGCCTAAACAAGTTCAGGGTGTGAAGCAACGGCCACCAGTAAAGCAACGACCACCAGTACACTGTTTTCCAGATACTCCAATCCAAGTGGACGGTAAAGATCTGAAATATGTGAAAAACTTCACTTATCTTGGGAGTAAGATAAATTGGAGTGCCTCTCTTGATGACGAAATCTTTAACCGAATTGCGAAAGCAACCACTGCCTTTGGAAAACTGCGTCATCGGTTATGGAAGGACAGGGGGATAAGTTTGAGAACAAAAGTACTTGTGTATAGAGCAATTGCGCTAACATCACTGCTTTATGGATCGGAATCATGGACAGTCTATCGCAGCCACATTCAGAAGCTTGATGTCTTTCACAAAAATTGCCTTAGAACGATTTGTGGTGTCACCCTAAGAAATCGGATGTCTAATGCGGACCTATTTACATGCTGCGGTATTGGCGGAATTGAAAGCTTTTTGATGCAATCACAACTGCGTTGGGCAGGACATTTCTTACGTATGGAAGATGATAGAATACCAAATCAACTGATGTACGGCGAGCTCAACAGTGGAAGGCGAAATGTGGGTCGACCGCTGCTTCGCTTTAAGGACAAGTTGAAAATGAATTTGAC
>OY744523.1:99281793-99296793 GCA_963556195.1 Sepiola atlantica
TAACCGGCCAGTATGTTAGCGCAGTTTTATTGTCTTTTTGAAATTCTGCAAGTAGTTGATGTCCTCTGATCAAGAAGAGTGTTTTCCAGACACAAACTATGCCATTAATATATCGACTGTTTTAATTAGTGCCGTTAGGTGTATGTTGTCAATCCTTCTCTAGATAATTTATCCGACCATTTTTTCTAGACATTTATAAAGCTTCCTAGTTCGCTTATTAGTCTTTGTAGCACACATATGTTTTACATGTATCTTATGCGTGTCTGTTCTCTGGCAAACTACATGGATGTTAATATTTTGTTGTCTAATTACCATGTAAAATGTTCAAACGGCAAACTCTACAATCAAGCAAGTGTATCTCTATCGTAGTGCTTATTAGAACCGTTGTTATTGCTTGGATTGATTTGTTCGTTTGTATTTACATATGCCTAAGCTTTTCAATCTTAATATTTTATTTTACATTATCGAGATAGTTTCTTCATGTACTATGTTTGTATTTAAATGGCTGTTGTGTATAACCTTTCATCTAAATTATTGTATAATATTATTTCTAAGATATAGTTCTTTGCATTCATTTTGAATTTATTCACTGCTTAAATCTATTTTAATATAGTCTCCATTTACTATTATTCAAGATTTTTCCTTGATTGCATCTTAAGTAATTTGTTCTTATCACGTTGTTTTATGTGTATGTAAATTGATAGTTAGTTTATTCTTCACTTTGCATTTTTGTAGCGATGCGCATGTGTTTTAGTACGTCGTTTCTAGGCCTATAGCTATCTCAATTATAATTTGCGCGCCAATTTTCACGTTTCATTTCTCTCATTAGTCTTCATTCAGGCGGTGTTGTTTTTGGCGGAAAATAGCAGTTTGCTTCTCTGTATTTGGGGTTGTGTATTCATTTAGAGTATCATCCAAGCAGTTTTCTATATTCATCAGCCATATGCAACCTTCTCTTCTTATTATGCTGATCATGGCTATCATCTTTTTTTATTTCATGTGCCTATTTATTTGACGATGGTATTAAGTTTCCACAGTATCTTACTTGCGATCTTGAACTGGTATGTATTCCTCTCATTATATTTCTAATGTATACTGCGGTTTTATTTGTTGCATACTTTTTACGCTATTCTCTTCTAATCGATTCATTTTAGTTCATGTCATGGTTAACGCGTCTAGAATTCTCAGATTTCGTCCGGTTATTTTACAAATTTAGTACCCATTACTGTTGTTATATTTTCTCTGTGTTTATCCAATGTTCGCCCCCCTTTTCTATTCTTAATTCCTTGTGAATGCACCAGCAAAAAAATCGTTTTGTATTTATATTTTCTTGTGTGTTTTTCATTTAAGACCGACATTAACAAATGTGTTTAAATTATATTGTCCATCAATAATTATCTGGAATTTCACCATTTGTGTATGGCGTGAAGTGGGATCATAGCTATAATAAAAAAGGTGTTATTACAAGGGATACACCTAGGGTTATTCTCGCGATATTCATTCCTCTGTCATTTGTTGTCATGTAGAACTCAATTCGCGTATGTATCTGATAATTGTTGCACCAGTCAAATCTCAATCATCCAAATAATAATAATAATAATAATAATAATAATAATAATAATAATAATAATAATAATAATGATAATAATAATAATAGTGATAATAATAATAATAATAATAATACTAATAATGATAATAATGATGATGATGATGATGATGCTGATGATAATAATAATAATAATAACAATAATTATTATTATTGTTATGATTATTATTATCACTCATATTAGTGTCAACTTTTGGATGTTTTTAGTTGAGGTTTTTTTTTTTTTTTTTTTTTGAACACCAAGTCAATTTCCCTGACCTTAGGTATTCAAGCCGTAACTTAACACTCGAACCGTTTTTAATAGGCAAGCCTTTAGCAGAATTGCAAAAGAAATTGTCTCACCAATTTGTTTAAGCCATTTATGCTGGTGTTTCGTTATGGTTTCAAGCGTTCTAATTACAACGGGATGACCTTTACTTCTTTACATTTACATAGTCGAACTTATTCCCATTTTAGATCTTGATATTTATTTATTTTCTCGTCTTCTTTCTCCTGCACTCTAGTATCGAAGAGGCAGGCTATGTACAGAGATTAAGCAAGTTATCTTGTGTTTGTTCAGAAAGACTAAGTCGGACTTACACTGCTCAAGAACCTTATCAGTTTGTATGCGCAGGCCTCAAAGGAGTTTGACATTGTCATCCTCTTGTACCACTTCTGGCTTATGTTCATACTACTTTTTTTATTTCGGTCTAATTCGTAAATTTTGCATATATTCCAATGTAGTACTTGAGCGACCTTGTCGTGTCTCTATTTTGTATACTAATCTTGTGCCAGCATTGGACACTCAGCAACAATATGCGCCAAGGTTGTTTTCCCTTTTCATTACGTAGTCGGCTTATCGAATATTCTGCAGTTTTGTCAATATAATGTGTGATTGAGCTAGTGCGAGTTGCTTGTTCCTGGGCTGCCATTAAGTTGCTCTCAGTAGATCTTTTCAGATCACCCCTGACTAACAAATTCCAGCTGTCATTATCTCTAAATGCAGTATTCTTAAAGAATACACTGTGTAATTTCTTTCAAAATAATGTTAACCCTCTATCTTGTAACCTTTGATTCTTTTTCACCCCAGTTCTTAGGAGTTCCTCTCTCTTCACTTTACGAAGAAGAATCTCATTACGTTCCTAAATATATTTATAGAGACAACCTTCTTCTATATTCACATGATCTTCAAGACTAAGTAGGCCTCGACCACACTCCTTTAAAGGTAGATACACTCGGTATGTAACTCCTTTCTTTACAAAAGCTCCATAAATTGTGAGAATTGTCCATGTTTTGATATCCAAACACTTTAGTTCATCCACATTCCAGTCAAGTATACCGGCAGTATATCGAATGATAGCTACTGCTCTGACATTGCTTGCATAGATGGTATTTCGACTGTGGAGGTCTGATTTTTAGATAATCCTTACTCGTCTATTGTACTCAGGTGTGACCTAGTTTTTCATTTTCCTGTTTTTATATCCGCCTCGAGTATTCCTAAATATATGTAGCCCCTCTCACTGTCTACATTCTTTATTAGATCTGTTGTTGGGAGTTAAAGGCAATCGGAGTGGATACGTTTACCTGTTTTTATGACAAGAATGGCACATTTAGTGATGTCAAATTCCATTCGTATGCCGTCACTAAATACTTCAACCGTATTCATTAGGGTATCTAGTTAGGTTTCATTCTTTCCAAAAACCTTAAGATCATCCATGAATAGTAAGTGGTGGACTGTAGAAAGTCCTTCCCCGAGTGTATTACGTAAGGGAAGTATCATTGGGATCAAACAAATGACAAAAAAAAACGGGGAAAGACTATCGCTTTGGAAAATCCCTCTCCTGGTTTTAACTTTACCTAATGTAACACCTCCTGAAGTTCAATTGGTTTCCCAATTGTTTTGCTCTAAGTGACCATAACTACTTTCAGACAATATGCTAGTGAAAATTTTCTACATAACTGAGAGGCAAGCGATTGGTGTAAAGTTTGTCACCTCACCCCCTTTTGTGTTATAGTTCATGATCAATAGTGCGGTACCCTTTGTTAGCCATTCAGGGAAGTTACCTGTCACCAAACAGTAATTTATCATTTCTGCAAGACATGGGGAAAGAGCCTAAAGGTTTCTAAACCAGTATCCCTGGACTTCGTCAGGTGCAGGTGCTTTCTAATTTGAAAGCTTTTTAACCCTCTCTTTCAGCATCTCAACGGTGACTTTTATATTAGTGTTTTGGTCTACTCTACATGGCACCTACTTTTCAATATAGTTGATCCATTCTGCATCGTCTTGATGTTTTACGCCGTTTTCCCAAATATATTTCCAGAATGCATAGATTGGTCAGCATCAGGTGTAACATCATTCCCTCTTTCAATTCCTTCTAGTCGTAAAAAGGAGTGGTTGGTTGTTCTCAAACAGTCTGTTTTGTTGATACTGCTAAATTATGTCGCTGTAACGTTTAACTTTGGCAGTCTTAGCAACGACACGCTGTTTCAGTTCGTCAATTACACACTTGACACCTTTTAAGTGTATGTTGAACTTACGGATTAGTCTTTCACAAGAGCTCTGACTTTTCGGTTTGCCATTTTCGACAGCTTGCACTTTACTTAAATCCTTTCTAAGTTGTTTTCTTTGACCATTTAAAAGTTTCCTTTAACAGGGCTCTTTCTTTACTTCGTGTTTCAGTTTTTCTACCCCGAGTAGATTTGACACAGTATTTGCAGCAGCTTTAATAATTTTGTTACACTGTTGAAAAAACGCTTAAAAAAGAATTAAAAACCTTCGACTAAAACTAGTAAACTAAATCCAAAGGTACCTTTCAGCCGATACATTTTCAAGGGAAACGTAGTCGAATAGCGCTTAAAAACGGGGAGAAGAGTAATGTGGATAGAGGAAAAAATGGAGATTAAATATCGCCATTATAAAAGAAAAGGCAATATAAACGTGCAAATACTTTTTTAGAAGTCTCTAAATAAGTCGAATTAGTGAAGCAACATTTTTTTTTTGCTACAGAGCGATGGCTGTGATAATGTTACACTCACGGCCCCCAACACCTTAAGATTGTGTTTGAAACGGGGCGTGTGTACAATGCGAAAACAACACTCGGAATACGCATCATACCACTTTTTATTATCCTACAAGTGCTGTCCAATGGATGACTCGTGGAATTGTGAGCGTCCGGATGTGTTCTGTAAACAACCAGATTTTTTTTTGTAGAGACTCGAATTCGTCCGTCGATATATTACTCTTTACGACACGTGATCTGCGAAAACATACAGGGATATGCTGGGCCACTGACTTCCTAGCGTTGAGAAGTAAAACCAACATAGTCAGCTTCCAACTGACATTTGAATTTGTATGTTATCAAACTTCTATGTAATGTAGGAAGTACATCTTTCTGAAAGGCTGGAAAGGCAGTTCTAAGTCCAACCACTATATATCTCTCTCTCTCTATATATATATATATATCTATATATATATATATATATATATATATATATATATATATAAATATATATATATATATATATACATATACATATATATATATATATATACACATACATATATATATATATATATATATATATATATATATATATATATATATATTGTATGAGAATAATTTTCCTGTCACAAAATGATGTGCCTAGATGATGCGTTTGCCATTTACAAAAAATGTTAGAATGAGCGTTCCCTTATTTCTATTAAATATAGTTATTGATAAGAAGACTTTACAACTACCCTGCGATTCGTATAGTGTTAATGTTCAGACGTCTGTATCATTTATTCCTTCAAACGCACCAATAAGTGCATGTAATATTCTCTACTAATATATTTGCCCATCTTAAAATATTCGATGTACACAAACTACCACACACTAAAACACGGAAGCAAAAACATTGCCTGCAATATTTGGCGTCATTGATGGTTTTGGAAGGCTTTCACCTACTGTGCTCCACGTAAGAAAATTACGATCCATGTTTATTCCGTCCCCACATATTGAAGCAAAACACTACTTTTCTGTCGTTTAAGCAGATGCAAACAAAGCTCTGAATACTCGAAGTGTTTTAGTTTTCATTGAAAAATACACATGCAAAATGCTGAATACACTTAATTCTGATACATTCCACTCTTTCGCTAGTTGATGTACCTTCAATTTAACATAGGCAAAAATAAGTTAGTGGATGTTTTCTAGGGCGGCTGTCGTATTTTGGTGACCTAAACTTTTAACTTAATTTCCTTCTATACGACTGTTTGTCAAGCCAACATACAACCTTTCCACCATTTTTTTTCTGAGTTGAAATCGAATTACACTTTTCAATCAATTGGTTTACTTGAACATTATTATGCATATCAGAAGCAAATTATTTAGCGACGCTGACAATGATATTTTGAAGAGCTCTTAGTAAGTACAAATAATAATAATAATAATAGTAATAATAATAATAATAATAATAATAATAATAATAATAATAATGGTAAAATTATCATAATAATAAAAATAATACGGATAAACAATGTGATGCCACTAATACTACGGAAAATAAGCGTGAAAGGGCAAAGGACCGGCGAAGAATAGCACTAATAAGACATAGACTGTAAAAGTGCGGAGAGTACTTATACAGTGCGTAGACTTAATCTTACCGACATTTCTAGACAAGACCAATGGTTCTTACATGCAAAACACAACAACTTCAGTGTTTATGAAACAAATCAGACATTGCTAGAAGTCTTGGTAGACTTCACGTTATTCCGGGAAAAAACACTAGTCTAGAACTAATGAATTGCTATCTGCTATTAAAATTGAAGAACTAAAAAAGAGAAATTGAAAGAGAAGACTTAGATGATCTTGTGGAGATAAATGAACTTGATGTAGTTGAAGAAAAGTCTAGGGTAGAAACAACAACAAATTCGAGAGCGAAACTATTGTAAGTAATGACAATCAGGATGTTTCCACAAATGCAATCATAAAGCACATGATAGAACATGGGATGGCAAAAGAACATAATGATATTTTCAGATTGATGGGAGAGCAGCTAAGAGCTAGCAATTTAGAACAGCTTCCGAACCTTAGATGTGTCAATAGAAAAAGACTTAAAAATGTCACGACCAAAGTGAATGATATCTTACGTTTTTTATTGGTAGATAATCTTGAACTATTGAGGAACCGTGTCTCAAACAGCGAAAAAAACATATACGTTGGCTTGACGACTACAACATTATTGAGGATGTTAACAATGCAGTTATTGTCTACACGCGTTATATCACAGCACCTTACGAATCAGCATATCTGCACCTGCCCCATATTTCGAAAACCCTAACTAGAAAACACCATTATATTAGGGCACACTAATACTAAACACACACTCTTTATATTTGAATCGTTATACATGAGAACAAACAAACACAGGTATAAACAAAATCAACTTTAATACGCGTGATATAATTCTTAAATGTGTATAGTTCTAACTTTACTTCCGTATTAATAATATACTACTTGTCAAATCTACCAATTAATATTCACAATAACACTATGACATGTACCTGATTCGCCTGAAGGTGGATCCGGACGGGCTTGTAAGTACTTGGGACACAAATAGTTATGGCTTATTTATAGGCAAATTATTCACCGAAGCAAATACCTTAATGTGGTTGCACACTAGCATTCCCAGACATAAGGTATCTCTCATATTCAACGACAAGTGTATGTATACTTATGTATATGAAGCGTTTATACACTAACGGTTTCTTGTACAGAATTATTGCTTCAAACTAAGTCTTTATTGGATGATGACTTTGGAGGTTGACATCGTTTGGGGGCCAAGTCATTCTTAAAACTAGCCCATGGTTCCCCAGCTTTAGTATACGATTATACCGTACTTGGTTCGATTGATGCCACTTTGTCGGATTGACATATCAACTCTGATTCAGATATAGCCTTATCTTGTATTTTTTATGCATTTCCTCTTGTCTGATGAGGAAAAACTAAGATCATCCAAGAACTCGGAAGTTGACTTGGCAATATTAATAGGTATCCGACTACAATAAAAATACAATGATTTTCCAGCAATTTCTGACATATTGTTCTTCTAATTAAGGGACCAAATTATAAAATCAGGACGCTTATTCGTTAACCTTAGTTCAGTTAGAAATACTAGTCGTTGTACGAAATCTAATACAATGTGCTAGTCTGTGCAGCCATCAAACGGTTATCATTTCTTCCAATTATTACACAAAGACTTTTTAAGTATTGTTTATTAAACAAAATAAACTGTTCTACTGGTAACATCGAACACTATATTGGCCGTCTCTCGTCATATCTTCAATACATTCTCAAAAATCTATGAAATAGTTTTGATGCCCTTTCCTCCCGTTTCGTGTTTAATATAGGCAAATAAGCCTAGTGTTAGACAACTCTCTGAATTAGTCTCTTACACATATGTTTATACTTCATTTAATCGTATTTGAAGGTTTAAGTGGGTGTGTTCAATACGTCATATCGACGTGATAGAACGTAAATATTCAACACGAAGCGCGCAACGTCGATATTAAGGATTACTTCCGTGGTTGTTCACGTAGAATCTTATACATATTATATACATTTTATCAAAATAGGATATGTTTGATGTTTTAAAAGAAAGTTCGGCCCTATAGCGCACTTAAGTTAAAATAACACTTAAATATTCAAGAGTACCCCCATTGTCTTCTCCAAGACATTGTATACCTATGATTTCGATTTCATAAACATTAGATATATTTGAAGTGTTGAACAGGGTCTCTACTCTCCTATAGTAGTGCACTAAGAGGTTTAAGAACAATTCCATTGTTTTTTACCGGTTAGGGGTACATGCGAATGCACATTTTTATTTTTGCGAGATTATTTACCCTCTTATTTCGTTACATATAAACATCTCACAAACACGCACACATACACAAATACATTGAGTTTTATATGTTGATATATATATATATATATATATATATATATATATGTGTGTGTGTGTGTGTGTGTGTGTGTGTGTGTATGTAAAACTATATAAATGTGTGGGCGTGTAACTTCGTTATAAAGCGAATATTTACAGACAACTATTTTTAGCTCATTGTGTTCCTATATTTACATAAACACATACTTTAAAAATAATTCAAGGACATTTCCCTCGTCTTCACCCTTGATAGAATTTACACCGGGATTCTACAACTAAATGTTTTCCCTATCTGACCTTCATACGCTGTAAACGATTAAATCACCCACCTTTTTTAGATTGGCTTCATTTACAAGCCACACCCCGCGCCGCTTCCCTGTCTCAAAATGACTCGATATCATCACATCCTACGTATGATTTCATCTTGATAATATGGCGTCGAACGGTAGTCTTACATAATGAGCTTTATACTTGATGTATCTCGTTTTTTCCTCTCTGATTATTTGCATCCTTTTGATATACGGTGTTTAATGAGTGGCTTACATGATCAACTTTCAACTGGCTCTCTCTCTCTCTCTCTCTTTCTCTCTCTCCCTCCCCTCTCTCTCTTTCTCTCTCTCCCTCCTCTCTCTCTCTCTGTATATATATATATATATATATATATATATAATCTCTCTTGCTATCTCTTCGCTTCCATATTCATCTTTCTTACCCCGCTCATCTCAAACCCGCTCTTTTGCCATATCTATTGTTTTTTTGCCATTCCTCTCGGCTGTTTATCCGTTCCGCCATTGTTTATATGTCCTATCTTATCTATGTTCTCACGGTTCGCTGAAGATTTGATTCACATGTAAGCAAACTGAGTTAGACATTTGCCTACATTTGTGTCTGCTTCATTTTTTTTACTTTGATGTTCAGCCTCAGAGGATTCTTTATTCCAAATACTGCTTTCATACAGTTTAGTCTTCTATATTATTTCTTAAAGTATATATTAATTTAATATATTTTATATGTAGAAATTTAAAAGAACACTTATACTTTTTGATTCAACGCATCCCTATGAATACTGTTCATTGCTCAGTACGTCGGTTGGTCGGTCTTAACTTCGTCAGCTGTAAATAAAAATCCCAATCAATAATCGCTCAGATTGAATTATCGTGTATTGCTCTATCGATAATAGTTTGCTAGTTAACCTGTCTGATTGGATTTAGTTCGGCATCATTACTACTATTGGTGTTTTATGATTCAGGGTAAAATAACAATAATATATCAACACGTTCATATTTTATAGATAATGGCATTTGAAATATTTAAAATAATTCGTAAAGAGTGACTTACGTCTAAGCTTGATATCGTCTTTCATGAATGCGTCACCCCATATTCTAAATAGTATGCTTTTTTTATTCGGTTGGTAAGCCACGCTAAATGTTTAAATATTATTTTCCTAACTCTAAGATTTTATATAACACATATAATTTTGGCTAATTCGTAACGTTTAAATTTAAATAAGTGTGTATGGCTAAACTTAATATATGATAAACACATCTTAAAATAGAATATTTAATGTAAATTTTATTTACAAACTTTTATTTTTAAAAATCTTTTGTCCTTGTTGTACTGGTTTTGCTTTTTTATATTCTTAGTAAGACTCTGTAGGAATTACAAGATATTTTATACAATGATCTGTATATTTTTTTGTAAATTATCATATTCTTTTTGAAACAATAACTGTCTGTAAGGGTCACTCTTATTAAGACAAACGTGACTCTTTACTTCTCTGAAAAATGATTGCAATTTGACGCTTAATATATCATAAATAAGATCAATATTACTTTTCACTCTTTATTTATTCAAAATTGTAGCAATTAAATCTTCATCAAAAAGTTAACATCTGTCTTTAAACTGCAAAGTTAATGATGAGCTAAATATCATTCAAATAATTAAAACTAATGTACAGTTTTAAAATGTATTAATTTAAGATTGTATGCTTTCGTTGACGAGACGCACACATTTATTTATCAGATATTTATTTTACAATAAATTATATCAGAACTGTTTCCCTTAGTGACATCAAATTAATCACCAATCACAATGTCTGCTGATCAAAGGGTATCACTTTTTAAAAATGTGTGCAAAGTCATAATGGACACATGAACATGAAGTGGCTAGTAGTATTATTCAATAGATAATACTTTGGCTGGATGTAATTATAGCTTTTTATTAATTTTGTGATGTCGCCGCAAATGTAAATAACTTATTATTTTATTTTATTCACCATATATTCTATTTTAATATTTCTCTTGATAAAAACTGTTTATTTAAAGGTGGGGATATGATTTGAACTCTCTTTACATATATTTTACTATTACTGTGAAGGTTTATATCATTAAAATAAATACTATACAGGGTCTTAAAACGATCATCATATATTTTTGAATTTTTATGAAACAAAACTGTATTTGAAAATACAACACTAATACACCTAACCAATATATATATATATATATATGTATATATATATATATATATATATTTCATGTAAAGTTCCGAATACGTTCGTCGACCACTCTCGACTAGTCTTCTATCTGTGCCCCCTTCTAGGAAGATATATATTTTAATTTCACTTAATTACGTGACAGTTTTCTGTTTGCCGAGTGGATATGGCGACTGCTTTCACATACTAGGCTGACTCTGTGAACCAGGTTAGCGCCTTGCGACCTTCTTAAATGGTTACTTTCCTGCACTGATGAGAGCAAAACAATGAAACGCTAGCGTATGTAGGTATAAATAATTTAATATTTATTTACAAATATTATACTAAGGCCTTTCTAAGGAATTAAAGTTGAGCACTCTCGGATGTTAAAAATAGACTGTCAAAAGCTCTCATGCAAAGTTTCGAATAGGTTCGTCGAACACTCTCGACGAGTCTTCTATCCATGCCCGATTCTAGGTACATATAGATCTTAATTTCCCTTGATTACGCGACAGTGTCCGTTCGCCGAGTGGGGATTGCGACTGCTTGCAGATTCTAAGCTTACTCTCTGAATTGTGACTTTCCTGCACTGATGAGAGCAAAAAGCTCGAAACGCTAGCGCATGTAGGTATAAATAATTTAATATTTATTTATAAATATTATATATATATATATATATATTTCTTAGTGTTTTTAGCCTTATTCAGTACGCTGACGAGTCCCTTAAGTATAGACTTTTCAAAATATAACATCTCAACTCATCTAGATGAAACGACGGTACTATTATAAAATATGTAACATACAGTTTTAAAATGAATTATATATATATATATATATATATATATATATATATAAATATATTTATGTATATATATATATATTTATATATATTTACAAATACAGTTTTATATATAATTATATACATACATACATATATATATATATATATATATATATATATATATATAGTTATATGTATTAAGTCAGTTCTATATATACATATATATGTATAGTTATATATATAAATACAGTTATATATATATATATATATAGTTTTAATAGTCACGCATTGAAAACGTTGCTGAAATGGCAATAATAAGGAGAATATTTTTTAAATATATTTTTAAAACCTGGACAACTCAAATTATTTGTTTTTTTAAATTAATTATTTATTAACTTTAAAAACTTTATTTTAAACTTGAGTACTGTCGGTGATTTTATTAAAGCAAAAGTAACAGTTACAGCAAATATTTAATATGGAAAATAAAAAAAAAGAATACATACAAATGTTCCTGTTTACCTTAGGTACAAGTCGGTGATAAACACTCTTGTCAAACGTATAAGCATTTTTTTCTTTTCTGTTTTCTCCCTGACTGAGACATATTTATCGCAGTCAAGTTGAAATTAATCTTGGTGTTATCGACGATTTATGTTGATGCGCCGCTGTGTAGCATGCGGTTGCGTGAATAAGGTAGCTTGAAGAGTCACACATTAAATCGTGAATAAGGTAGTTTGAGAAGTCACACATGGAAAACGTTGCTGAACTGGCGATAATAAGGAGAATATTTTTTTTTTAATATTTTGAAAACCTGGACAACGCAAATTATGTGTTTTTAAAAAAAAATATTTATTAACATTAAATACTTTTTAAAAAGCTTAGCTACTTTCGGTGTAAACACATTTGTCATAAGTATAAGCATATTTTTGTATCCTTTTTTCTCCTTGACCGATACATAATTATCACAGTCAAGTTGAAATTCGTCTTGATGTTATCGATGACCAATAAATATAGTAATATATATGTATAAATATAGTTAAATATATATATATATATATATATATATATATATATATATATATAGAAATATAGTTATATATATATATATATATATATATATATTTATATATATATATATTAATATAGGTATATATGTATATAAATATAGTTATATATGAATAGAGTTATATATAAATAGAGTCATATATAAAAATAAATGTATATATATATACATATATATGTAAATATGTATACATATATGTATATATACATATACATACACATATAAATATAGTAATGTGTATATACATATATATAAATATATAGATATATATACATATATATGCATATATATATATGTACATATATATAAATATTGTTATATATATTAATATAGCTATATATATATATAAATGTAATTATATATATATATATATATATGTATATATATGTAGTTATATATATATGTATATGTATATATATATTTATATATAAGGATATACATATACATACATATATATATATATATATATATATACATATATATATATATATATATATATATATATGTTATTTAACACAATTACAACTACTTGCTACAGATTCATGAAAAACGACTCACAAAGGTTTGCATCACATTTTCCTGTATTTTCGATGAGTTTTTCACACAGTCTTCTTAAATAAATTACTTATATTAATTAATTGTGTATTACTTTTTTTAAAACTGCTTTTTAAAAAAAACTTAAAACTGCTTTTTAAAAAAAACTTACTTGGTAAGGTGCAGGCATTCCTAAGACAGGGGGAATAAAAATACGATAACATAGTACAAGACGGCATACAATCAGATACCTTACAGGAAGATAGCGTAAGAAAATGATGCACTAATGCGACAATACAATATTTACTGTTTATTTTGATTTTGAACTTATAAGTTTTTATATCATCATAAATACAGTTTGATATTACTGATAATTTAAAATAAATACTAGATTTTGATAGATCCTGTATATGTTCGTATTCATGTTTTAGTATCTGTAACTCATACATTGTATTCCTTTGGAATCGTCTGTTCATATGTTTCTTGATCATGTTTATCATATATTTGGTTTATATTTTTGTTATTATTTGTTCTAATACACTGGATTGCAACATATAAATAAATGAATATTCTACATTGTCTATAGTTCTTCTTATAAGTATTGAATGTTTGTAATCTCACTTCATTGTATCGTCTTGTACTGTTTTATTAATAGACTCAGTATAAAAATATAATATTGCAAGTAGGATTCACATACATATTTGCATTTTCTTGCCGGAGATACTAATTGGTCAAATTAATGATTTGCCTCAGAAATTACACACGAAGGTTTTTTGTAAAAGATACGTATCATGTCTATATTTGTATACAACTCCTAAGCTCTATAATTCATTGAGTAGTTTCCAAGTTATTACTTTTACAACAAAATATATGTGTAATGTAATATTTTTAGAATAGGTATACAAGCATGATTAGTGTAAGGGAAACATTTTGGTAAATACGGATGACACCTCCAATCCATAGTTTCCTTTATGGTAAACAAAGAAAAACAGACGGGTTGCAGTGTTGCGTAGTAAATACAGAGGTGTAAGGATTAACTTGACGTTTTCACTAGACACAGAGTTGGTGTAAATGTTGGTGTAAATGTAACATTAGCCTTAAATTATTAGCAAGAAGAACATCAAAAATCTTATTTATCTCCCAAATATAAAATAGACCAAGATGTGTTAGATAAGATATTAAAAATAACTCTCGAATCAAATCAAACAATTTTATGCGGTAAAGCTTTAATATGAATGAAATAACTAGAAATATTAAGACTTTTATGTGTTCAGCTGGTAGAGAAATATTCCTACGAAAATAGACTTTATTGTTGATTCAGTGTGTAATATGGTTAACACTGGTATATTAAGATACTTTGTTCAAGTGAAGCCTTGGAAGTTTCAGAATAAAATGTGTGCAATCGACATGTAATGTATTTGCATATTATTATTTTGCACTACATTAGTTGGAATGATGCTGCATTTTAACTATAGCTGAATTGTTTCGTCAGTGAAAATTTCCCGAAAGTAAAAAAGAACTTATAATAAAACAAGAATAAGTTATATATATATATATATATATATATATATATATATATGTAGAAGAATGGAAAGGAATTAGAGAAGCAAATACCAAATCAAAATTAAATTCAATTGCTCAGAGCA